>OFHU01004725.1:0-180000 GCA_900245905.1 Lacerta viridis
CTTTTTACTAAAAACCAGCCCCCGAAAACCTGTTGGAATGGAACAGTCTCCACCTGCCAGCGAGCCGGTCCAAATTCTGGGGGCAGCCACCGAGAAGGCCCTCTCCTGGATCCCCACCAAATATCCCTGTGAGGGTGATGAGACCAAGAGAGGGGCCTTCCCTGAAGACCTCAGAGCTGGGGGGCTCATGACTTGTACTCACGATGGTATCGGGGCAGTTATACACCCTCCCTTTCAATAGTGTTTGTACCTGCAAAAGTTTTGGAGGAGAGCAATCTGAGATTCCCATATGGGCCGTGGATTGAGGATGGTGGACTTGACAGGCTTCTGGTATGATCTTATCATTCTTATGCATTTCCATGAAAAGGTTTGATTCCAGGAATTCATTTCGCTGAAAACAAGGACGCAAGGCATTCTTTGAGAAATAACAACAATCTTGCGTGGAGCATCATGTATGTCTCTCTCTCTCTCTCCAACCCCCCTGGATGATCTCATGGTTGAGGCTGCCTTGCGCACATGAAAGGAAATGTTAACACCCCCCCCCACTCGGAAGAGGATGTGGCGGTGAATACAAATGAGTCCTGGGCATTTGGCAAACGACCCTGAGAGCTTTATGACAGCAAGTGCGCTCACATAAAAACACCTGGCAAAAAGATATAAGAAAGAAAGCAGACTCTGTCGGGTATTATGAAAATGTTGTTTCCTCCTCAATTTTCGCACAGCCGTTTTAACGCACTCATTATGCCGGAGTAGCAAATCTGTGAAGCCGCTGGGGGCCTCTACTGTGCTTCCCTTACCATCCCCTCAGTTAAAAAGAAAAAGGAAAGTGAAATGGATCTGTGTGTGAGAGAGAGAGCTCTGTTCCGCACACAAGGGGACCTGCATCTTCTACAGCTAATTGACTGTTTGGGGTTGCCAATTTCCCCAGAAAGCACTCCCCCTCTCCAAGTTCTAATTTCTGGGTATTATGAATAATTTGCAAATTAGACACCGTCCTTATTAAGTCGTGCAAAGATCTTGCAGGTGGCATAAAATGAAGGGGGGAAAAAACCCACAAAACAACCAAGCCAATTTAATAAGCAAAGACGAAATGCCAAAAGGTTTGGAGAGACGGTGGTGGTGGATCATAGAACTGTAGAGATGGAAGGGACCCAAGGATCATCTAGTCCAACCCCCTGCAATGCAGGAGGCACGGCCTTAAAAAAAAAGTAGTAAAAATTATATGTTGATGCAAACACAGGGTACCCTTGGTTTCCACAGTGAAATGTAGGAGGGTGTTGAGTAGGTTAGGTTCCTCAGCCCTCACTTCAGGGGGGGGAAAGTGTTAAAAATATTATTATTGTTACCGGTATTTGTTTATTGAAAAGCCTTTCACAGAAACTCCAATGACAAAAAATGCTCCTCTTTGCTCCCTCTTTCTAAGTGCCGAGGTCCGTTCCGCTAGACCTGAAGATGGAAGCGGGAGGACAAAGCATCATCAAACAGCATCCTCCCCGAAGACCCCAGGTAAGAGGGGGCAGAGCAGGCCAGTGACATCAGGGGCGGGTGCCCGGAGCAGGTCAGCAATAACTCACACGACGTCTATGACACTAACTCTTTATTCAAAGAAACAAGCAGCTCAGGAGGCCAGGCCTACTAAGCACAGCAACTCAACCCGGTAGATCTTGCCCCTATGAGGCAGTTGTGGGGCCTTCCCACAGTTGCCTAGGTCTTCTCCTCCTCTCCCGGGTCCTTCCCAAGCAATTTAAGACTTGGCTGAGGTGTCTGTCTCTACTCTGCCCTCTTCATACCTCTTCTGGTCCCGGGAGACCAGGGGGGAAGGGAGCTTATCGCAGTAGGAGAGGAAGACCCAGTTCAAGAAGGATACTGACAAGCTGGAACGTGTCCAGAGGAGGGCAACCAAAATGGTCAAAGGCCTGGAAACGATGCCTTATGAGGAACGGCTTAGGGAGCTGGGTATGTTTAGCCTGGAGAAGAGAAGGTTAAGGGGTGATATGATAGCCATGTTCAAATATATAAAGGATGTCATATAGAGGAGGGAAAAGGTTGTTTTCTGCTGCTCCAGAGAAGCGGACACGGGCAATGGATTCAAACTACAAGAAAGAAGATTCCACCTAAACATTAGGAAGAACTTCCTGACAGTAAGAGCTGTTGGACAGTGGAATTTGCTGCCAAGGAGTGTGGTGGAGTCTCCTTCTTTGGAGGTCTTTAAGCGGAGGCTTGACAGCCATCTGTCAGGAATGCTTTGATGGTGTTTCCTGCTTGGCAGGGGGTTGGACTGGATGGCTCTGGTGGTCTCTTCCAACTCTAGGATTCTATGATTCTATGACCCCCTGACTTCTTCAGCAGCCTGCCTCATCTCTGTCTCCTGGCCCCTCTCTTCTCCTGTTGTCAGGCTTCAGGGAAGCAGATCCTTCCCACGGTGGCAGCCAAGAAGCACAGAAACAATAAAAGTTCTTACCAAGCAATTAATTCAATGATTCACAGAGAGCGGCGAAGGAAAGCAACCTTCCTTGATAATGGCATTGCTCCAAGTTAAGTCCAAGCCCCCTACGTCTCCCCTATTTTACGTCACTCCTACATCAGCTAATCTGAGCTTTCTGCCTCTGAGCTTTCTGTTCTACTAGCCTCAATACATGCCTGGTCTTGGGCGAGGGGGGTTAGAAATGCTTTCCAAGGATTAATAATAATAATAATAATAATAATAATAATAATAATAGTTATTTTACCTGCCCATCTCTGGTTTCCCCAGCCTCTGGGCTTCCAACAGAAGGTTAAAAATACATTAAAACATCAGTCATTAAAAACTTCCCTAACAGGGCTGCCTTCAGATGTCTTCTAAATGTCGATAGTTGTTTATTTCCTTGATGGGAGGGCGTTCCACAGGGCAGGTGCACTCTGAGAAGGCCCTCTGCCTGGTTCCCTGTACCTCACTTCTCGCAGAAGGGAACCGCCAGAAGGTCCTCGCTGGACCTCAGTGTCCGGCAGAACGATGGGGGTGGAGACACTCCTTCAGGTATACTGGACCGAGGCCATTTAGGGCTTTAAAGGTCAGCACCAACACTTTGAATTGTGCTCGGAAACGTACTGGGAGCCAATGTAGGTCTTTCAGGACCGGTGTTATATGGTCTTGGTGGCGCTCCCAGTCACCAGTCTAGCTGCCGCATTCTGGATTAGTTGTAGTTTCCGGGTCACCTTCAAAGGTAGCCCCACGTAGAGCGCATTGCAGTAGTCCAAGCGGGAGATAACTGAGCCTGTCAGCTGTCTCCCCCTTCTGCTTCTTCTTCTTCTTCTTCTTCTTCTTCTTCTTCTTCTTCTTCTTCTTCTTCTTCTTCTTCCAATATTTCCCAGCTTCTGCCCTCTGCAACCTTTGAACTATGCCCTTCTGCAAACCACTCTTCTCAGTCTATAATGTCCTCCTGTTCTTGTCCTCCCTGACACCTGCTTCTGAGTCTGGACTGCTCTCTGCCACAGACTCTTGGCGTGAGAGCCAGTGTAGTGTAGTGGTTAAGAGCAGTAGACTTGTAATCTGGTGAACCGGGTTTGCGTCTCCGCTCCTCCACATGCAGCTGCTGGGTGACCTTGGGCTAGTCACACTTCTCTGAAGTCTCTCAGCCCCACTCACCTCACAGAGTGTTTGTTGTGGGGGAGGAAGGGAAAGGAGAATGTTAGCCGCTTTGAGACTCCTTCGGGTAGTGATAAAGCGGGATATCAAATCCAAACTCTTCTTCTTCTTCTTCTTCTTCTTCTTCTTCTTCTTCTTCTTCTTCTTCTTCTTCTTCCTGCTCACTAAGTCCTGTTATCCCTTCATCTGCTGACACCTCCTCCTCCCAGTCTGCTCCCTCTTCTCCCTCTGACCACTCATTGTCGTCCCATCAGCACTCCCCAGCCTCAGAGCCTTCTTCCCTTGGGGGTTCCCCAGCA
Source organism: Lacerta viridis (assembly GCA_900245905.1). NCBI lineage: Eukaryota > Metazoa > Chordata > Lepidosauria > Squamata > Lacertidae > Lacerta > Lacerta viridis. The sequence continues at coordinate 3,925 of OFHU01004725.1, forward strand.
TGTTTCCCCACCCACCCCCCACTCCCCAGCATCCAGCCAGTCCATGACTAGTGAGGAGGGGTGGAACTGGCTGAAGGTGGCCCAAGGCTCTCGGCTCGGGATGTAAGAAGGCATCATTCTCCTTTCTACCCTGTATCCATCAAGCACACCGCCGTTTCTATTCTGCTGCAGTTTACCTTCTGCCAAACCCCTCCCAATTCATCTCGCTTCCCGCTGTGGCGAATTCACATAACTTGTGCAATGTACGTCGTTAATTAGAAGCCGCCGATGGGCTTCTCCTCATTGAGTTTGCCGATGAGTTTTCCTCTTTCAAAGCCTAGAAGGAAATATGACCCTTATTGCTTTCAAGTTCCCCAGTACGCAATCTGGTTTAGCACTCGCACCGAAGTTAATTTGGCGACACGGTTAGCACAGCAGCTAACGGGAAGCTTTCATGAAGATGGATTCCCCTGAAGGCAATAATTGCACCACCGGTCCCTTAAAACGGCTGTTGCGCAGTTGAGATTGAAATTCACAGGCCTGCGTCCCGGCAAATGTCCCTCGAAGCCATATCGACTGATGCAGAAACCGGTGGGAATCTTCTCCCCGGAGAGATCCCTGTTACTGTTCTTAGACTTGACAAGATCCCTCTGAAGGGCTGCCTCTCTTCCGTTCCTTTGCCTTTTCTTCCAGGCAGTGTGCCGCTCGTCCCCTTTCATGTGAGATCCCACCAGATGCTTTTAGCTGGCTTGTTGATTCCTTTTGCTCGGCCTACTTCCTCAGGCTTTGAAAGTCTCGGCAGTGAGAAGGCTGAAAGAAGACCGCAAGAGGCGTTCCCAAGAGGACTTCCGGCTCTGAATCCCATGCAGATTCCCCACAGCTGTGCGTGAGGATATCTGATGCAGTCTGGAGCAGAATCGGAAGCCCTTCTTATTTCATAACAACAAACAACAACAACAACAACAACAATTTTATTATTTGTACCCCTCCCATTTGAGTGGGTTGCCCCAACCACTTTGGTCAACTTCCAACAAATATAAAAGCATAATAAATCTGGAAAAGCATAATAAGGCCTGGAAACGATGCCTTATGAGGAACGGCTTAGGGAGCTGGGTATGTTTAGCCTGGAGAAGAGAAGGTTAAGGGGTGATATGATAGCCATGTTCAAATATATCAAAGGATGTCACATAGAGGAGGGAGAAAGGTTGTTTTCTGCTGCTCCAGAGAAGCGGACACGGGGCAATGGATTCAAACTACAAGAAAGAAGATTCCACCTAAACATTAGGAAGAACTTCCTGCAGTAAGAGCTGTCAGTGGAATTTGCTGCCAAGGAGTGTGGTGGAGTCTCCTTCTTTGGAGGTCTTTAAGCGGAGGCTTGACAGCCATCTGTCAGGAATGCTTTGATGGTGTTTCCTGCTTGGCAGGGGGTTGGACTGGATGGCCCTTGGGGTCTCTTCCAACTCTAGGATTCTATGATTCTATGAAATCATCACACATTGCTTGTACAATGCATGCGTTTCCACAGAAAACTGTCAGCAAACTTTTTCAGCAGGGGGCCGGTCCACTGTCTCTCAGACCTTGTGGGGGGCCGGACTATATTTTGAATAATAATAATAATAATAATAATAATAATATAATTTATACCCCGCCCATCTGGCTGGGTTTCCCCAGCCACTCTGGGCTTCCAACAGAATATTAAAATGCAATAATCTATTAAACATTAAAAGCTTCCCTAAATAGGGACACGGGTGGCGCTGTGGGTTAAACCACTGAGGCTAGGGCTTGCCGATCACAAGGTCGATGGTTCGAATCCCTGCGATGGGATGAGCTCCCGTTGCTCAGTCCCAGCTCCTGCCCACCTAGCAGTTCGAAAGCACGTCAAAGTGCAAGTAGATAAATAGGTACCGCTCCAGCAGGAAGGTAAATGGCGTTTCCATGCGCTGCTCTGGTTTGCCAGAAGTGGCTTAGTCATGCTGGCCACATGACCCGGAAGCTGTACACCGGCTCCCTCAGCCAGTAAAGCGAGATGAGCCTGCAACCCCAGAGTCATCTGCAACTGGACCTAATGGTCAGGGTCCTTTTACCTTTTTAAGGAAAAAAATGAACGAATTCCTATGCCCACAAATAACCCAGAGATGCATTTTAAATAAAAGCACACATTCTACTCATGTAAAAACACCAGGCAGGCCCACAAATAACCCAGAGATGCATTTTAAATAAAAGGACACATTCTACTCATGTAAAAACACGCTGATTCCCAGACCGTCCACAGGCCGGATTTAGAAGGTGATTGGGCAGGATCCGGCCCCTGGGCCTTAGTTTGCCTGCCCATGTTCTAGCCCTTTTATGTTTTTGCATATGCCGAAAAAGAAGGGGTGCAGCTGAATGGCAGAGCACCTGCTTTTCATGCAGGAGGTGCCGGGTTCAATTCCTGCTGTCTCCAGGTGGGTCTGGGAGAGATCCTTGCCTGGAAACCTGGAGTGCCACTGCCAGTCAGTGCAGTGCAGCTTCCTGTGTTCTTATGTATAATGAAAAGTTACGATTTCGTTCCAGCTGAACTGAGCAGCTAGCAGATTTTCCTCCCTGGGCAAATGGTTTGAAGAAGAGCTATCTTTGCAGTGTCAGTTGCTGCCACCTAGTGTCCACACTTGGAAGGCTGTTTCTGCACTTGCTGCAGAGGAACAGATGGGGCTCGTCCAACCGGGAAGGTAGACCATTTAGGAGAGGGAAAACTCTGATCCTAAACCTCCGCTGGCTTGCAAGATACCTTCGAGCGAAGAAATGGCTGAAGAGTAAACCCTACAAAAATCGATGGCACCTTGTCTGCCTCCTTCAGGCAACTCCTGCAGCCAAGCTGGTGCCCAGGGCCGTCTCGTCATAGGGGCTGGGTGGCGCGGGGGCACCAGGCCCCCCAGGGGCGCCCCCGCGAGCCCGCCGGCATACCGGGCCCCCCTCCCCAACCCGCCCCCATGGGCGGGCGGGCGCTCGCGCGCCGTGGGAGTGCAAGCCGCGCCCTCCGGAGCCCCAGCTGGAGCGCTGGGAAGGGCACGCAAAGCCCCGTGCCGCTCCAGCGCCACGCCCCTCACCCCCCGCTCTCCCACCCCCCTCCTGAGGGGTGGCCAGCGCGGGAGGAGGCGGGCGGAGAGGCGGCACGCCGGGGGCCCGAGGGATCGTCGCGCCACGGCGGCCGATCCCTTTAAGACGGCCCTGCTGGTGCCAAACAACTTGCTCTGCCTTCCTTTGGGCCACATCAACGAGGCTGAGAGGGGGGTCTTGTTGTCTGGGGGCAGTCCAGTACCTCCATACACCCTGCCCAGGCTTGAGCCCCGGAGAGTGGCCACGTTTAAACAGGTACATTTTAAGAACGCTTTTTTTACCATATGTGGTGGGAATGTAAAAATGTAAAAATGTACAGTGGTACCTCAGGTTACGTACGCTTCAGGTTACAGACTCCGCTAACCCAGAAATAACGCTTCAGGTTAAGAACTTTGCTTCAGGATAAGAACAGAAATCGTGCTCTGGCGCGCAGCGGCAGCAGGAGGTCCCATTAGCTAAAGTGGTGCTTCAGGTTAAGAACAGTTTCAGGTTAAGAACGGACCTCCAGAACGAATTAAGTACGTAACCAGAGGTACCACTGTATTGGGAAATGAAATATAATGAATTGACGAAAATGTTGAAAATAACATTTGCAGAAGAACCAGAAGCTATACTGTTAGGCATTTTAGGTCAAGACCTGCCGAAAGAGAAGAGGACATTATTTATGTACGCTACTACGGCGGCGAGAATTCTGACAGCACAAAAGTGGAAGACTGGAAAAATGCCAACTAAAGAGCAATGGCAAGAAAAATTGATGAGCTATGCAGAACGGGCAAAAATGACGGACAGACTTCGGGAAAAGGACAACAGTGACTTTGAAAAAGAGTGGGAACCATTTATAATATACTTGCAGAAACAAAGGAAGACTATTGACTTGAAGGCAGGATTTAAATAAACACCCACATCTTTATTATTAACAAAGGAACAGATAAAATGATAAAGGAATGATATAGTGGATTTTTAAGAAACAGCAGTATGTAATAATAGGGAAACAAAGCAGAGGTGGGAGTTGGTGGAAGCTCAGGAAGGGAGGGATGAGGTGATGTGATATAAATGTTATGGATATGAAACGTATGTAATAATAGAAAAAGAAAAATGAATATTTTTTTTAAAAAATAATAATAAAATAAAATAAAATAAGAACACTAAGGGAATGCAGCCGATCAAAATCTCTGCAGGTTTTTTTTTTTTTGCAAGGTATACTCGGGGATGGTTCTACTACGAATCTAATGAAGCTTCAGCTTCAGGGCCCCCAATCCCAGAGGGGTCCCAGAAGCAACTATACTCCACATTGGTTTTAAAAAAGAAGGTATATCATGCATGCATATAATATTTTCCCTTATTTTCAACCCCCCCCCCAATAACTTGAAAACTATAAGGCATAGGAAACTTTTATTGACACCAGTGACATTGACAATCCAGTACAGCAATTTTAATCAAAATCTGAGGCATGGTGGTTCTTTTTTAAAAATGTGATCTGCTGTTGAACCACCCCACTGAAGATAACCATGGTTACACCCAGGCCTCGTTGCTGGTTGGAAAGGGGCCCCCATAACAATTTGAATTGCAAAGCCCCCAAAATGTAAGTCTGCCATTGGGTATACTAAGCCGCTTTCCCTTCCTCCCCCACAACAAACACTCTGTGTGGTGAGTGAGGCTGAGAAACTTCAAAGAAGTGTGACTAGCCCAAGGTCACCCAGCAGCTGCATGTGGAGGAGCGGGGAAGCGAACCCGGTTCCCCAGATTACTAGTCCACCACTCTTAACCACTACACCACACTGGTTGCTTGCAAAAACCTTCGTGATACAGGGCTGAACATAGAAGGGTTCCAGATAGGATAACTAGCCTAATGTCTCCTGCATAAAGTGTTATGTGCAGTATGAATCTAAATTGAATATATACAAATATTGAAAAGCACTCCTCTCCTGAAAGATACCTGCTGTGGCGGGCGCCCGAGGTCTAAGGAGCTCAGAAGGGCCCCAGAAAGCTCTTGCCACCTCTCACCACCCTCCATGCTGGGTCCCGTCCCCCGGCTGCCTCAGAGCCATTTCAGTGCTGGGCGGATGGCACAGGTGCTTTTCTGAAGAGGCATCTGGTTGAAACAATGTGAGAGCAGAATTCGCCAAGGTTGGGGGGCAGTGACAGCTGACAGAGTCCTGCTTCCCTTCAACATATAGAACCAACAGAGAAAACAAAACTGATTAAGAAGGGAGTTCTAATTTTCTCATTTATCCATTCATTCATTCATTCATTCATTCATACCCTACCCATCTGGCTGGGTTTCCCCAGCCACTCTGGGCGGCTTCCAACAAAAGATTAAAAATACATTAAAACATCAGTCATTAAAAACTTCCCTAAACAGGGCTGCCTTCAGATGTCTTCTAAATGTCAGATAGTTGTTTATTTTTGACATCGGATGGGAGGGCATTCCACAGGGCGGGTGCCACCACCGAGAAGGCCCTCTGCCTGGTTCCCTGTAACCTCACTTCTTGCAGTGAGGGAACCGCCAGAAGGCCCTGGACCTCAGTGTCCGGGCTGAACGATGGGGTGGAGACGCTCCTTCAGGTATACTGGGCTGAGGCCATTTAGGGCTTTAAAGGTCAGCACCAACACTTTGAACTGTGCTCAGAAACGTACTGGGAGCCAATGTAGGTCTTTCAAGACCGATGTTATGTGGTCTTGGCGGCCCCTATTTCATTTATATACTGATTGGTTGCAAACAAAACAAAAACCCTCAAACATCTCGAAGTGAAACAGTTTTGAACAGTCCAACTCTCTCTTCTTGGCTTTGCAGAAACTGGAGCCTTTCATTCTTGCAAAGGACTTCCCTGCAGACAAGTTCTTAAGCCTGCCGTGTGGCGGAGCAGCATACAAAGCAAAGGTTGGTAGAAATTCGTGAAGGAAGGAAGGATGGAGGGAAATGTTTATGCCGTAAATACAGGGTAATCTTAGTGTCCAACCGCATGGTGCAGTAGGCAGTTTTTAAGGAGGTGCGGTTAACATTCTGGCCATGGAAGAATCATATCAAACGTATGCACTGGTCTGCTTGGGCAACAAGTCCCACTATCCCTGACCATTGGCCATGCTGGCCAGGGGTGCTGGGAGTCCGGCAATACCTGGGAGGCTAGATGTTCTGTTTTCCAGATGGATTAGGGTTTCCCAAACTTGGGTCTCCAGCTGTTTTTGGACTACAACTCCCATCATCCCTAGCTAGCAGGACCAGTGTGTGATGGGGATTGTAGTCCAAAAACAGATGGAGACCCAAGTTTGGGAAACCCTGAGACAGAGAATGGTCTGCCCATCCAATAGGGCTGTTTAATTTCTGTGCCCTCTACTTGGGGAGGGGATTAAACTATCCCAATTTAGGCTAATGCTTCGATCTTTTTCAGTTTAATAACCCTCAACACATACTTCCCCCAGAGACACAATATGTAGAACTTATTAAACATTAGGAAGAACTTCCTGACAGTGAGAGCTGTTCTGCAGTGGAATTTGCTGCCAAGGAGTGTGGTGGAGTCTCCTTCTTTGGAGGTCTTTAAGCGGAGGCTTGACAGCCATCTGTCAGGAATGCTTTGATGGTGTTTCCTGCTTGGCAGGGGGCTGGACTGGATGGCCCTTGTGGTCTCTTCCAACTCTAGGATTCTAGGATTCTAACTTTAGCGTGGGAATCTGCTTGCTATATCCCATGGTTGCAAATACTCACTAGTTGGACCAGGTTTTGCTTCAGCAAACCAATTCCTATGCCCATAGCTTGCCCATTCCCAGGAAGAACTACGTTTATACTCACACGAGGAATGAATGGAGATTTTTTGCATTTTAAAGCAAATTGGCCTCGTTTGAACCTCCTGGCCCTAAGTCACAGATTGGAACATAATGAGCCTTTGGATTTTACATTTCTCTGAATTTTGCAATACATTTCTCACCCCCAAATACATTTAAAAAGTGTGCATTTTAGGATAAAACACATTTAGGAATGAATGTATTTGGAGATTAGATGCATGTATTTAAGTAAATACAGATGTAAGTATGAATTTAAATAAGAATTTTCTTGTAGGCTTTTTTTTTTTTTAAAAAAAGAAAGATAAAAACCCACAGATTAATGCAGAAACCAGATGGATCAGATTTATGTACGCATGCAAACCTGCAACAGACCAGAAACAGGGTGATCCATCATCCTTATATCACCGCCTGAGAATCTTTGATTTTAGAGAGCCTGAGAATAGAACACCAGCCGGGCGTGTTTTTGTGTCAGCTACAAATACCCTTGTTCACCTTGCCCAACGAGTGATGGATAGGATTGTGATGAAATCATGAGTATGTTTTGCGAAATATGGGTGTCCCCCTCCTTTTCCCTTGGAAGGGGCAAGATAAAGGAGGGAAAACTGTTCTGCACCCCGCTGGAAGACGGCAGTATCTCCTGAAGATGAAGATGCTGGAACAAAGGAAAGAGGTAATAATAATGTGATGCCCTTGGTGGATTTAAGAGGGAAACATGGATAATTAACTAAAATGATGGAACTTCCGTTTTGTGCATTAGAGAACACCGCTGCAGGAGGGACTACAATAAGAGATGGTATCATTCTGAATGGATTCACTGCCATAACCATAGGCTTATGACATTCAGTGGTTTATCAATTCCATTAATTGTAGAGCGTCAATCCAATTAAACAGATTTTAATCAATTCGTTTTATTTGACTGATTTAAGATTTTTTTAAATAGCACGACTTATACAGGTCCAAATCAGAAGTGGGTTTGATGGGATTTACTCCCAGGTAACCTCCATAGGATTGCATCCTTAGGGCCAGATCCAGCTGTCGGTTAAACCACAGAGCCTAGGGCTTGCTGATCAGAAGGTCGGCGGTTCGAATCCCTGCGACGGGGTGAGCTCCCGTTGCTCGGTCCCAGCTCCTGCCAACCTAGCAGTTCAAAAGCACATCAAAGTGCAAGTAGATAAATAGGTACTGCTCTGGCGGGAAGGTAAACGGCGTTTCCGTGCGCTGCTCTGGTTCGCCAGAAGCGGCTTAGTCATGCTGGCCACATGACCCGGAAGCTGTACGCCGGCTCCCTTGGCCAGTAAAGTGAGATGAGCACTGCAACCCCAGAGTCGTCTGCGACTGGACCTAATGGTCAGGGGTCCCTTTACCTTTATACAGGTCCAAATCAGAAGGGGGTTTGATGGGATTTACTCCCAGGTAACCTCCATAGGATTGCATCCTTAGGGCCAGATCCAGCTACATAGTTGTGCTAGTGGCAGCCAACGCAGCGACTTGTGTGAGTGTAACAGAGCTTTCTCCTCTCTCCTACCCGCACCGCCCCCCCCCCAAAAAAAATTGGCTTCGGGAAGTTGAGATAACACCCAGAACAGCACACAGGGGAAATAGAGGTGTGATAGTTTCATCAGGTGAGCAGAAATCTTTGTGCCAATGCTGCACTACCTTGAATTCCACCCAAAGTCAAATAATCTACCATTTAAATGCACACATGGGTTAAAACAACATTGTAATCTGTTTTAAACTGTTTTCAATTGTGACTTGTGTTTGTTGCGACTTGCCCCGAGACCTTAGGGTGAAGGCAATAAAATCAAAATTATTATTATTATTATTATTATTATTATTATTATTATTATTATTTCTGAAGCAGGAAGCCTATTTTCTTTTCAAAACTGCTTGCATTTCAAACATTGCTTCAGCATTTATTTAAGAGCAAGCTATCTGCTGCATTCTTCTGAATGTCTCTTTGATGCAAAAACTAAGGTCAAATTTATTCCTGCTGAATTGGCGTGGCACCCCTCAAAGGATCCCGGGAACTGTAGTTTGCTGAGGATTCCGACCGCAACCCTCCGGCAGCAGCACTACAGCTCCCGGGTCCCCTTGGGGAAAGTGAAAGACTGCTAGACCTGTTTAAGGCCCTTCTGTGCATATGAACTAGATATTTATAAACCTAGGCAGAACTGAAGAGATGCTTGCAGAGGGAGGCAAGACTTAACAAGCCAAAAGCGAGGGAGCTCAGCATCAGCGAAACTCTTGGGTGTGTGCCGGGAAATAATAGCTCCGAAGATGAGGAGCTTCTTGCCCTTGAGCGTGACCAGACATTTGACGGAGACCATGGTAAGTGATACTGGGGAGCTGAGCAGGCTTTCCGGTTTAAGCAACCTTCTGTGGTTCACACTGCTGCAACTGCCATATAACAGTCATACCTCGTGTTACGAATGCTGCGTGTTGCGTTCGTCACGGGTTACGAACGCGCCGAACCCGGAAGTACCGGAATGGGTTACTTCTGGGTTCGGCGGATTGCACATGTGCAGACGTGCAAAATGACGTCACGGCATGTGCAGAAACACTGGATCACGTTGCGCACATGCGCAGACACGGCGCTTCAGGATGCGGGCCTTTCAGGTTACGAACGGGGCTCCGGAACAGATCCCGTTCGTAACCAGAGGTACCATTGTAATCCGTGACGGAGGCACGTCTGCAACCAGCAGCGTTTGCAACCTGCAGCACCGCGTCTGCCCGTGACGTGATTTGGTGCTTCTGTGCATGCGCGAGCGGTGAAACCCGGAACTAACCCTTTCTGGTACTTCCGGGTTTCCTGTAGTCCGCAACCTGAAAACAGGTAACCCGAAGCATTTGTAACCCGAGGTAGCACTGTAATTAAGACACCACTTCGCTTTTTTATGCCACAAGTGGATAGTCTCTGGGCCGTGGCGTGAATGTCGCCCTCCTTGGGTGACCTTGGGCTAGTCACACTTCTCTGAAGTCTCTCAGCCCCACTCACCTCACAGAGTGTTTTTTGGGGGGGAGGAAGGGAAAGGAGAACGTGAGCCACTTTGAGACTCCTTCGGCTAGTGATAAAGTGGGAATATCAAATCCAAACTCTTCTTCTTCTATCCATCTGGCCCTGGGGAAATTCCTCCTACCCACGTCTCTTTTTTTATTAGAACACAACCTGTAACAACACTGGGCACACTTAAACAAGCCCTCTAATTCATGATTTATTAAATTTGTATACTGTGCTATAGCCGCAGGTCTCAGGGCGGTCACAGCATAAAAACACAATATAAAAACCACAAAATACATGATAAACACAAAAGAACCCAATAGCCCCCCCCTCCTCCCCAACACATTTTCTTTTTTCTTTTTGAAATAATTTTATTCAGTTTTTCAAGTGTAGAGCTATAACAATACAAAATACATAACCCTACTTAGAGATTTCTTCAAATCTCTAGACTTCCCACCTTCCCCTCCATGGGTCCTATTATAAACCTTTTCAACTGCATATTATTACATCATCCCAAATTTCATGTCTCTCCAATTTGTCCATAGTATCTTCTACATTACAAGTGTTATTGTAATCCTGCTAATGTTTTCACCTGCTTACAGTGGTCGCTCAAGTAAATTATAAAATTTTTCCCAATTCCTTATTAAAGTTTTGGTCTTCTTGGTTCCTGAGGTTTCCGCTCAGTTTTGCCATTTTGGCATAGTCCAAAAGCTTGAAAAAAATAAAATTAAAAATTCCTTCCAGTAGCACCTTAGAGACCAACTAAGTTTGTTCTTGGTAGTTGGTCTCTAAGGTGCTACTGGAAGGAATTTTTTATTTTATTTTTTTTGACTATGGCAGACCAACACAGCTACCTACCTGTATCCAAATGCTTGGTTTGCCACTCTTCTCTGGTAGGGAATTTGTCTTCTTTCCATCTCTGGGCTAGTAGCATCCATGCGGCTGTCATTGTATACATAACAAGTCTTTTCTGTTCCTTTGGGATCTTGGTACCTACAATTCCTAATAAAAAAGCTTCTGGTTTTTATTTTAACAAAAGTTATTTTAAACATTTTGTTTTCAATTCATTATATATCATTTCCCAGAATGCTTTTGTTACATGTCCGCCACACATGGTAGAACGTACCTCCTTTTTTTCTACATTTCCAGCTCCACAACACATTTTCAAAGGGTATTGGATTTTTATGTTAAGCAAAAGCTTTTCTAGTGTGAGAGGGCAGTCCTCTCTTTTCATTTTTAGCCATGAACATAATAAAGCTGTACCAATCAGCTGCGAAAGTATCTTTACATTTTGAACCTCGTGCCAATTTTTATTTTCCACAAGTGCCGTTGGCTGTAGTTTAGTGTAACAATTTGTCAAAGAAGCACGCTCCAGATCCTTCAATAGCTTGTTACTATGAGCCTGGCCACTAGTCAAAGAGAACTCCTTATGAGATTTGAACTGTTCAGTTAGCATCACCTCCCACAAAGACTGAGCAGTGCAAGCTCTGGACATTTAAGGACGTTTTGTCCAGTAATTGCATTTACATCCACAAATACGTACTTCTGGAACTGAGCCACTTTCTCACATGTCTGCCGCACATGCTGATCAGAGAGCAAGTCCAATAGCTGCAAGATATATCGGCATTCAGGACAAATGCCCCAAAGTCACCAAGTGCCATTTTGTGACTTCCATGATTGATATCAAGCGACAAGGCAGAAGGTGGGTAAATATTTTCCACTCCGATGTCAGGAGTCCAGTCCCCAGCTTGATAACACAGTAAGTGTAGTTAATTAAAAAGGATGATTTATTGTCAAATCAAGCAGATAGTTCCAGACGACTTAACACGCCATCATCAATCAAGATGACCCTTCTGAAGACTCCCTCCCACATGACCAGAAGCAACTGAACTTTTGCTTCTTACGTCTTGTGTTTTACTTCCTATCTTGCAACCTTCCCATTTGCTGAGACCTTGGACTGAGTGGGTCAGCTCCTGCCTCTTCCCCATTCTCTGAGAGGCAGTCTCTTAACACTTTCCCGCCTGTTTGTGCTTCTGGCGAGCTTTGACTGCGTTCTGGCCTGTTCTCCGTTACTGTCTTATCAGCTTGCATGTCAAGGTCAAGAGAAGCCAGAGTATGCAGCTACCGGCTTTCCTCTAACATCAAAGCAGCATCTCCAATTCTGGCTATTTTCTGCAGTTAGCTGCAAACTTTCGCTTGGTGCTGGCTCATTCCTGACACCCAAGGTGTTTCTGGGCATCCTTCCCGGGGTCATGCACCAGGGGTGGGTGGGGCCAGAGCAAAAGTGGGCAGAGCAATGGATGAAAATTTGTTAGCTTCTCTCCAGACATGCAAACCCCCCCCCCCCCGCTCTGGCTTCCACCCAGGCAAGGAAGAGGCATTCTCAGAGTTCCAGGACACATTCCAAGCAAGCAAACACATTTCAGGTACAAAAAAGCACCAGTGGGGCCTGGGGACAGTTCCAAGGGCCTGGTAGAGAGCCCTGGAGGACCACATTGAGCTCCCAATCCTGGGATTCCCCACTCTTCCTGTAGGCAAAACTATTGCAATCGATGGGCCACTCCAAGGTAGCCAAACCCATTACAGTGTTGTTATTAAGCTTCCTGCGGCGACCAGATACCCAATGCAGTGCAGCTTCTTGTTTCTTTTTATTAGGCGATCGGTGGAGCGGAGAATTTCCAAAGGAGCTTGGACCTTCTGAACCCCAAGGACAGAGGGATAAAGCGGAGACGTGGTTTCTAGAGCAGCAGGCAAGAAGGGAATCTTTCTGGGATGCATCAAGCACGGACTCCGAGAACTGGGAAGGCGATGGCGACTTGGGGAAATCTCGCCGGAGACCAGCCTTAGTGAGGACTAAGACGGAGAGGATTGCTCTGTTCGACGAGTTTTTTGATAGAGAGTTCTGAGCTAGAGAGTCACCAGAAAGCCCCCAGAGGGAAGGTCAGGTTGGTGAGGACAGAGCGAGCCTTCTAGCCAACAAGGAGAGACTGACACCGTCCCTTCTCACTTCTGCCATGAACTCGCAAGCTTCTCTCTTGCTCTGCAAAATGGGGGATTTCAGCAACTTACCTTACAGGGTAGGTGTGTGAAGCGTTGGGCATACTTGGAGGCGTTATACCAATGCTAAGTATTAATACAAAGTCCTCAATGGCTCGAGACCAAAGGACCTGCTGGAGTGACTATATCACCAGGGGAGGCCCTGTTCTTGATGCTTCCTGGTTGGTCTTGACCCAATGACAGGGCCTTCTTTGTGGTGGTCTCCTTGTGGAATGCCTTCCCTGGTCAGCTGAGTCTCTCTCCCTCCCCCCCCCCCACTTCCAGGAGAAATTGAAAGGCATTCCTGTTTACCCAGGCATTTGAGGGCCAAGAGACATTGAAATTAGGAGCTGCGAGGGAAATGCGATTGCTTTTCAATGTTGTTATATGTTCTCAATGCTCTAAAATGGTTTCTAAAAGTTTTAAACATGTGTTTTTATTTTAAACTGAATTGTTTTAACATTTGCTGTTTGCCACCTTGGGCTCCTTTGTGCAGAAGGGCGAGATACAAATTTAATAATAAAATAAAATTATAAAACCCTGGTTCATCCATTGGCATCCATTGGTCAATAACTAAACAAAGTTGCATGGGAACCACAGGTTTTGCTGCAATGCTCTGCTGAGATTAGCACATTTAATAGCCTTTATTCTAGCTCAGCCGAGTAGAGTCTGTTGTCACAGCGACTCTCCAGGATTTCTGGTGGAGACTTTTCTCATCCCAGTTACCTGAGATAATTACCTTTTCAGCAGAGCTGCTAAAAACTATAGCAAGCTGTCCCCCTAGTTGGTTTGGGGGTCACTCCTGGTTCTGGTGCAGTTCAAATAAATGAGCCCCTGCCTCCCTTGTTCTCTTCGATTCAGGCGGATGGCTAGGGCAGCTCGGAAGGATCCTTGTGAGAGCCAGTATGGTGTAGTCGTTAAGAGCGGTAGACTCGTAATCTGGGGAACCGGGTTCTTGTCTCCACTCCTCCACATGCAGCTGCTGGGTGACCTTGGGCTAGTCACACTTCTCTGAAGTCTCTCAGCCCCACTCACCTCACAGAGTGTTTGTTGTGGGGGAGGAAGGGAAAGGAGAATGTTAGCCGCTTTGAGACTCCTTCGGGTAGTGATAAAGCGGGGTATCAAATCCAAACTCCTCTTCTTCTGGAGTATTTGCAGATACCATGATCCACCATGATGTTTACATGATTTCCTGTGCTGTTCCCTTCACACACACACACACACACACACACCCCGATTAGAGATCTGGCTCTCCTAGGTCAGTGTTTTTCAACCACTGTTCCGCAGCACACTAGTGTGCCGCGAGATGTTGCCTGGTGTGCCGTGGGAAAATTACTTTATATATAGTCAATATAGGCACAGAGTTAAATTTTTTAACATTTTCTAATGGTGGTGTGCCTCGTGATTTTTTTCATGAAACAAGTGTGCCTTTGCCCAAAAAAGGTTGAAAAACACTGTCCTAGGTGAGGCTAGAGTGGGATGCCTCTCTATGTTTGGACCTGGCTCAAATAAAGGAAATTAATGGGTTTTTCAAACAAAGGAATAAGCAACTGTGTAAAAGTGAAAAACTATTTCTGTGTAAGGGCTGGGAAGGGAACTGGCATCTGTTTTGAAAAGGAGAAAGAGGCCCGGCTTCATTTCAGTGAATCAATAAGTAAGTAGATGACATCTAACCTTGAAGGAATGTTTTCTTTCCTCGCAAGCCATTTAAGTAACCCAACGCCAGGTGAAGAAAGCCAAGAACCGGCTCCCTTTTCAGATAAGAAACATCAGGCTAAATGCTTTAGATGACCAAGATAACTCACCATGTTGAAACTGCGAGCTACCCTCATGCTGCCTTCCTCTCAATTTGTTAAGACAAACTGCCATGACTTGGTTGATGGACTGGGTGTGTGTGTCTAATCTGATCCTTGCAGTTTATCTTCCATCAGCAATCCTCCTTCTTCCTGAAGTTGGCATGGGCAGAAGTCTCAGAGGAATGTGAGAAGAGCCCATCTCAGTCCAGCATCCTGCCCTCAACCATGGTCAATGAGATGCCCCCATGGGAAGCCCACAAGCGGGGCCCGAGCCCAACACGCCCTCTCCTCTCCTCTGGTTTCTAGCAACTGGTATTCAGAAACATCTCTGCCTCTGACTGTGGAGGCAGACCATAGTAATTGTGGCTAGCAGCCATTGACAGCCTTCCCCTCCATGAATTTGTCCAATCCTTGTTCAAAGCCATCCAAGTTGGTTGCCATCACTGCCTCCGGAGGGACCGAGTTCCATTGTTTAAAATGTGGCACATGAACTTCTTTCTTTTCTTTGTCCTGTATCTTCCAACCTTCAGTTTCATTGGATGCCCAATTCAACGTAGTGCCATGACAATTCAGCGGTGCCTTATCCTGTCTGTGATAACATTCCATCTGGCCACATGGAGCAATCCCCACTCTATTCCCCCCCATGTGCTGTTCCAGGGGTTCTCCTGACCCCCTCGAGCCAATTTTTTGGGGAACGGGATATTATGCGGATTTTTCTATCTACTTCCTCCATGCCACGTATAACTTGATGGACTTTGATCATGTCACCTCTGGCTCAGTATTCTCTAGAAGATCTTGATTCCCCAGAGGTCCTGTTCTAAAGACCAAGTGGGATGCATGGAAACTAGATGTGCTTCTTAAGAGTTTCTTACATGAGTCAGTAGGGACACAATTTTCTGTTCTGCTCTCCACTTGTCACAAGCAGTGCAGCTTCCATTCCTCTGCAATCCGACTTCAGCCAAAAACTGTATTATTCATTTGACTGGCTGCTGTAGCCAAATTATATAATTGACGTAATTATGTAAGTTACGTTGTCATTACATCATTGAACCCCATTAATTTCAATGCATTAGCTAGCTAGCAGGACCAGTGGTCAGGAATTGTAATCCAAAAACAGCTGGAGAACCAAGTTTGGGAACCCCTCGTCTAGACCAACATCCTGTTTCCAATGTTGACCAACCAGATGACTTTGAAGAAGAAGAGTTTGGATTTGATACCCCGCTTTATCACTACCTGAAGGAGTCTCAAAGCAGCTAACATTCTCCTTTCCCTCCTTCCCCCACAACAAACACTCTTTGAGCACCTAACAAGCAGGGAAGGTATGGATCTGCAATAAAGAACAGTGCGATCTGGAAAAATAAACCATCTTTCTTTATTCTAGAGGTCACGGACTCAGCATTTTGGGGAACTTGGAAGCAATTCACCCAGCTTTAATGACAAAAGGCAACGTGCACTGAAAATTCAACATACTAAAGCTAGCCTTGGCCAACCTGGTGCCCTCCATATGACTTGGGGCTATAGCCCTCCATCAGCCTGTTGCTTCTTGGGGCTGCAGTCCAAGATATTTGGATATTCAGAGGGTATGCTAAGCAGCTGCAGAAAGAGTCAGTTTACCATTTCACTTTTGGGGTTACCGGGACACAGAACGGTAGGCAAAACCAGGTAACAGAGGTAACCACTACATATTATGGCAGATAAGTCCTTACAGCCAGAGGCTACTTCAGATTAAATACAGAAAGGCAGCACTGTCATCCAGCAACCGGAAAAAAACAAGGCAAAATCATAGCTGTATTTTTTGTTTTGATATCTGCTTGAAGTTATCAACTAATTAACACTATCTGAATCAAGTTTTTCCCCCCTCACAGTGATTTGATGTAATGCAATTGTCAGGACTGCAAAGAATGTTTTTGTACTTGAAGACAAATCTTTCATAGAAAACATTAGAATCTGATTGGTTAGTTGAAACTGGGTTGTTGTTTTTTTAAATCTTGCTGCTGCAACAGTCCTTCAGAACACACCTTTTGCCTTCTGAAATTGGGAATAGACAAGTACCTCAAACATGGTCCCAGTACTGTTTTGCCACAGTTACTAATACTTCAAGCAGCACTCTTCCAACACAGGAAAGATGTACACAGCATGCTCAAGACTGTATTTGTAGTGGACTGAATAATGGCGTTCTGGAGGACTTCGGCCAGCTGGGAAGAAAAAATACAATCTACAGATTAAATACTCCTAAAATGCACCTGGGACAGATCGTTCAGGATTACGGCACTGTGGAATTTAGATGAGAGGTTAACATGGGGGAGCAGTTAAATATGCAAGCACAAAAATGAGAAACTTTCTGTATGTAGAGAGCTAGCATATTGAGAAGTAATTGAAGTTAGAATGTTTCATGACATGCTGATTTTCATATTGCAGTGCCCCCCCCCCAAAAAACTCCAGGGTATTCAAACATGCAATGTACACCTACAGTTGAAAAGTTATATAGTCCAGGAATATTATCCTTTGTTTTTAAAAAGATTTCTAATTTGTCACCAAAAGCCTCAATAAATAAAACAATAAGGGGGTTACCAGCACTTTAAAGAAAATCTCATGATCTTATACCAGAACACTCACGTCAATTACTCTTACGGTGGCTAGATGCAGACCCCCAATCCTCCTGGCTCATTTTCTGTAGTGTCAAACAAAATTATATACTGGGGTGGGAAGCAGTAACAAAAAGATGTTTCCATTATTATGTCTTCGTAGCATTTACTTAGGCACCCCATTGCCCAAACTCTTGGCTTTGTTAGTTGCAAAGATGGACTTGCACGACTGTTCCGACAGCTAGACCCTGGTAGGAAACAGATGCCTGGCGATACTCAACAGGACATAATCTTCTGTTGCAAACATGGTAAATGAGTCCTGCCAACAGGGCACTCACTTGAATTGATGAAGAGCTACAACTAAGGCCTGATTCAGATGGAGGGGGCATGGTGGAGGGAGAGGTGAGCCACACAAATTGTGTCCAGAGAGAAGTGCCAGTTTTAAATTAAAATCCTTTATTTTCCCCAAATACAATTCACAACTTATACATAGTGGGGGAGATGCTCAGTCTGTGCAAAATAGGGATGGCCTTCTTTTAAACTTACTAAGCTGCCCAGAATGGGTTGTCCTTCTCCAAAGGGTGACTGGAAGTCAGGTACTCTCAAATGTACAGTTAACTCAAACCATTTTTGCTGCTGTTGTTGTTGAAGACAGGTTGAATCCTTAACAAACAATATAGTAAGGCAAAGTTGAATTCTGAAGATTTTCCTTCCGATATAATGAAATGATTTATTTTTCCACGAGTCATCTAGGGTCATTTTAATGTTTTGCTTATTATATATATTGTATATAATATATATACCAACGCTGTCATTGCTGAACTGCCAAAAAGAAATGATCTGCTTTACATATTGCACTGACAGACAGAAGTACACACTGTGCAGCTGCTGAAAAAGGATATTGGTTTTAACAAGCCGGTGTAGCCCATTTTGAAAAGGTGGGTCAGGGTTTATATCAAACCTTTGGACACATCTCTGCCAAATTAATCCGAAGAAAATTAAAACTGCAAGAGTTTTGGCTTTTGTTGAAAAGGAAAAAAAAAAGGAGAGAAAGCGAATGCAGCTTGAGGATGGGTATGGTGCAACTTGAAATTTATTTCCAAGACCAAGAACTGAAAACTGAAACATTTTTAAGAACACGGAAGCAAAGCAATGTGAATCCAAATCAAAATTACGTTGTCCCAACTGCTTTAAAACAATGCCTCTTTAGCTACTCTAGTGATAATTTTGATTAAATTAAACAAAAATTGATCCAATCTACATTAATTTACTGCTTTGTGGTTTTGTGGTTTTTTTTTTAAATAATAATAAAAAAGATCCCTCGCTCTCTTTAAAGGAAAAAGTGCATCAGACTCCCTTTTAGCAGCCACTCCAAAAAAATAAAAAAAAAATAGCTTACACTTCTTGCTGTAAGAGATGGGCTTTTTAAGCCCTCACCTGGGAGAAGTTTCCAAATCATAAATGAAATAATTTATTATCAAATCCAGAATTTAAATAAAAGCTGTTCTTGCAAAGACCAAAAAAAAAAAAAAAAAAAGAAGGGGAGGGGGGAAATCAAGAAAATAAAAGCATGCACTCAAAAGTTAGCGGTGGAGACAAATATACTATCTATACAGGCAGTGGCAGACGCAATTTTATTGTCACCGTTACTCGATGTAACACACACCCCACCCTACAATACATTTTTTCATCCACTAATCACTGAGGTACCAATATTTAAGAATGAAAAGTTCAATATTGAAAAATAAAACCTAAAGTTGAAGCAGTTTTTATTTTCCCCAGAGGAAAAAAAAACCTATGGTGAGTTTTGTATGAAATGTTAGTATACTTATAGTATTTTTTTTTACAATCTACATTGGCTTATCTCTTTCTCTCTCTGGAACTGGAAAAAAAAAGTTGTGTTCCACATTACACAGGTTCTTGGATCAAATGTTCACCATCTTATATATCAGGAGTCAGTAGACTTGCAAATGAAAAGGGATCTTGGCTACCTACTGGCACATCTTCCTGGTTACCAAGAGGATCTGAAGTCTGAAACAACCTGTTGCAAATTCAGAACAAGACGTGCCATGCCACACAGTGCAACGATTTAGGTGCGACGTTCGATGAGACACTCACAGAGAAGAGCTGCATGGAAGTTATTATGTCCACCTGCAAAGCAATTTCACACAAATTGCATTGCATGCAAAGGACGCCGTTGCCCGGCTGGTTGGGAAGAGGAGTCCTGGGCGCAATGATGGCCTCCTATCAACGCAGCCACAGTTTAAGACGCAGTGCATCAACTCCATTTAAATAGTATCTGAACAGCCTCTTGTCTCGAACAAAGCCAAGATTTTCATAAAGTTTCAACGCGGACTTGTTTGTGATCTCAGTCTCCAAGACAACCTACAAAAGAAGATGACAGAATTTTCAAGCAATACTGCATTTTCCCCTGAAACTCCGAGGTTCATCGGACAGATATATATATTTAAGCAGCAGTCAGAGTCTTGTATTTCGGCTTCAAATTATCTGTAGCCCCGTGTTACAAGAATATCACTATAGAAACCCCCAGAACTGGCCAAGGAATCAATTTGCTGATTCAAATGTGCATGTTTAAATCACCTGTCAAGCATGCAGGTTTTTTTTTTGAAGAAAAAACAACAACCCCAAAACAACTAATGCCATTTACAAAGGAGGACCAAGGTTTGCAACTACAGCAATTCAGAGTATTGACTGTGACCAGAGAGGTGTGGGTTCATATCTCCACTCAGTCATGAAGCACTTGAGGGGATCTTGGCTGAGTCATACCCTCAGCCTAACAATTCCCTCAGAGTTTTGCAAGAACAGGAAAAAAAGGGGGGGCACATTTCGTCTCTTGAGCTCCTGTGGCATAAGGATGGACAAATATGTTATTTTTTAAACAAACAAACAAACCACAATTTCAAATGGTGATACATTTTCACTGATAACCTGGTCTTCCATTGACAGGATGTGAACATAGCAAGCTAAATCTGGGATTGTTGATCTGAGAAAAGGCATTTCCTAGAGCCAAGATATGCAATAAATATCTTATGTGTGTACATGAATCCATACAACCGGTTCTCTAAAACGCTGAAAGACATATTCTATGTTCTCCTAACGGCAGCCTGGTGCCAGAACAATCTAACCATCTCTCAGATGGTCAGACATTATATGGTTAAGCTGGCATTACCTAGATGAGGGCTGCACAAGACCATAGAGAGTAACAGGAAACAAGGATTGAATATGCCTCTGAAAGATCCTCTCAAGAAGGGAAATTGGCTGTAGCCCTCACCGTGAATGTACATAAGGCAGCAATACGCTTTATGTTTCTGTGCACACATATGCAGGTATAACTGTGTATGTAAGTAGGTAAGTCTCTCTGTGTGTGTAATACAGACATTAGTTTTATGTATGACATTTGTCATATCGTTACTTTAAAAAGTACAATACACTTGAGACGTGTTTTTTCTTATAAGAGGAAAGAAAGCTAAAGTTACACCACATCTTGATTTAAGCTTGTTAAGAGACACTAGAGCCCTGATTTAGCCTGCCAACAGTCAACTGGCCATGCCGGTTCTATATTACTGCTCACCTTCACCAGGTCTTGGAGGCAGCTGTTATTCCTGGTTACCTCCTGTCCCTCCCCAAAACCTTTCAGCATCCTGAGAGGCTCCAAAGTGGAGACTGAGCTTCAGAGGCAGTCTGAAGCAGGGAGACGTTTTACTCTTTTTTTTGTAGACTCTGAAGCCTAGAGCAATTCAGAGATGGTCCTCTAGGCCACTTTGTACAGGGGCAGGTGGCTTGGCTGATTAAAGTTTTATGGTTCCCTCTGACAGCTGCATTTGCAGACTCTTGCCTATGAAGCATGCACATAATGATGATAATCAGCATCAACGAGAGCATACTGCTTCTTGTATGTACCTCTGCCCCTTCTTCCTATCTGCTGCCACATGGGTAGTCCACAGCCCTACTGCTTCACTGCGCCATCTAGGAAGTTTCCTATTTCCCCAATACCCTAATTCAATGCCTCCTTCTTTCTCTCCAAATGTATCCAGCCATTACTACCTATTGCAAGTTAAGCATATCCACAAATGAAGCTGCTTCATGTCCATCAGCACCGTCACAAGTGCCAAAGATCATAGTTGCCTCCCCCAATATCCATAAAGCCAATTTATATACATCGAGTTAGGGTGGCCAGCAATGAAGGGAGCTGAAGTTTCAAGTTACAACAGATTTTGTGATTAACAACACCATGTCTACCCTGAACTCTAAGGATGGAATGAGCCATAAACCAAACTCTACTAACGTTATCTCTAGAAGTATTTGCTTTTCTAACTACACAGGCAGCATTCACTTCCACCAGTGCTATTTTAAGACACTGGCTGTGCTCAGACATGCAAAAGGCAACAGAAGCCTGGGCTCTGCTACACCACTGTGATAGTCCAACACTGCATTGCCCACAAATATGTATTAATTACTCAGTAACTGCATTAGATTATAATATTATGGTTATGATTTGATAAGTTAGAAGATAGGGTGCAGAAGGGGAGAACAACTCCTCCGTGGGAAAAGGAGTGGCAAGCCAACCAAAATGAGAAAGGAATATATAGGGGGGAATTATTCAGTAACTGCTATGTAAAGTGACCGTCTGCATGCATGAAATAGTAATAGATCCATCACCGCAGAGAGAACTTTTATTACTTGCGAAATCAAAATAAAATACTTTTCAGCACACATTGTTTAGTTCAGACTAAAGCTGCTGAGTAGCGAGAAATGTACACACATGAATGGGTCAGATCCAAATGCATCAGAATTAAATATATGGCAAGGTAAGAGGATGCATCATCGTAATCAGTTTATTACGGTCAATAGACATGAAATAAAGGGGATTCATACTGAATGCTCCTGTTTCAGCCTTCTAATTTACTGCACCAGGAGAGAGAAAATCTACTAAATGCAAACTGGAATTTATAAATCTGAATAATCCAGTTGTTTGGGAACTTCAAGCTCTCCAAGGAATAATTCAATTCAATACAGCTCCAGAGAAATGCAGTTCAAAATATATCTAGGGCTCCAGGTTTGGGAAAGGATGCTGCAGGCTAATTAAGAAGGATGTTGCCAAGCTGGAATGTGTGCAGAAGACAGCAACTAAGATGATCAAGGGTCTAGAAACCAAGCCTTATGAGGAACGGTGGAGGGAGTTGGGGATGTTTAGCCTCGATAAAAGGAGGCTGGGAGGAGATAGGATAGCCATCTTCAAGTATGTAAAAGGCTGTCACATGGAAGATGGAACAAGCTTGTTTTCTCATTCTGGATGGCAGGACCTGAACCCATGGATTTAAGTTACAAGGAGATTCGGACTAAACATCAGGAAGAACTTTCTGGCAGTAAGAGCTGTTCAATCGTGGAAAAGATTTCCATGAGATGTGGTGGACTCTCCTTCCTTGGAGGTTTTTAAGCAGAGGTTGGATGGCCATATATAATGTATGATTTAGCTGAAATTCCTGCATTGCAGGGGGTTGGGCTAGATGGCCATCGGGGTCCCTTCCAACTCTACAATTCTACAAGAAAAGCAATGGGACACAAAGGGGAATCTGAGAAGAGTGAAATGTGGCAACAACTAGGACAAAATTGACCCCCTCAGTAATACGTAGCAAGGCTACCATTTTAAAGCTGAAGATGTATCTCATTGGTTTTCATTTTAATTAGAATTGTCTCTGTATTTCTTTTTTCTTTTCCCTTCTTGGCTCAAGCAATGGTGATTTTCACAATGGAATCCCCCCCCCCCTATTTTTTGCCTGAGTGGGCTTATTTGTACTGTTATGTTAAAATGAAATAAACACCTCTGTCTCTGATAGCTTATTTTCCCAGCCTTTTACAGGTAAGGGGAGATAATATTTATTAACTTCCATAGTGTTTTTTAAAAAATGAATTTTGTGCATTTATGAAGCAAATGAATATTTAGCTGTCATATGCAACACCTTTGTTTTCATTGCAAGTAGTCAGCACAACCAGCAGCATTCATTCCATTGTTTACTCTGTTGGTTCAGCAGGTGAGAGTTAATGTTGAAATTCTTGTTTATTGGTATTCTAAGTACTTCAATGTTCTTTTTTGTGGTTGTTCAGGAAAGCCTTTCTACCAGTCTGCCCTTTCAAAAACAAGCTGCTTCCAAGTCAAGATTTCAACATTAGTTCCAATTGGTTGATTTTATTAGGTTCCTATTCAGAGCGCCTAAAAAGCAGTAACTGTTTTAAGATGATTGAGGATGTTTGGCTCGATGTCTGATTTGATAAACCATAGTTTGCAATTTGGCAGCAAGTTGGAATTAGAAACCATAGCCTGTGACGCGATGTGAGCCTGCAAACTATAGTTTGTATTAGTTATGGTTTGGTGTGATGCCAAAGCCGAATAAGTCACAGCTGCTGCTGTATGTCTGGAAGCCACTAAATCTTGAGACAGGAGTGCTGAGCAAAGAGGGAGGAAATTGGAAAGAAACTCTAAACTATAGTTGGGACATTTGAATGCTCAGGCCAGGGCTCACAAATCAGTTTTAAGAGAGTTCAAGCAGATCAAGGGGAGGAGGCAGGGAAGAGCACCAAACCAGGAAGATTAGCAAAACAGGTCAATAAAAGGATAGCTCACTGATCAACAAAAGGAATGGTATCCTGTATTGCACTTTTAAGGGTGGTGTCTCCCTCTGGGTCACATGTAGTTCCTCCAGCAAAGGCCCAACATTATTTTAATCCAAGTGTGCCACAAAAAAATTCCCAAAGCTTTGCTCATAAACAAAAGGATGGAAAAAAATGCTTTCAGATTATGTGTGCGAGAGAGATTTCATGCTTTTACATTGTAAATTTCACTGCCAGGTTTTTAAATGCAACACATCAGCTATGCACAAGCGATGCCCTTCATCGGTTCTTCTTGCTAGGTGGCACCAACTTTATAATAAAGCCTGGTGGCTCTAAGGGGTATGTTTGGGTGGAAAACCACTTCTGGGCCCAGACTATTGTGAAGAGGACACATTAGCCCCAGAGAATACTGAAGCTACTAATACCCAAGATGTGTTTTCATGTGATTAAGCCTTAATAGTCATGTTTTTTTAAGGGTAAAAACTGTCAGAGTTTTGCATAGTCTACAACACCTTAAACTTTTAGTACACAAGCCAGAAGTGCCACTTTAAGGTGCCCTTACTCCAGATGACTGTTAATTTTTCCAACTGTTTTTCAATGTTTGTAAAAACAGTCTTTGTAGACATCACTGCTCTGTCTAAAATAGTCAAACAGATACTAACTCATTTCCTGGAGTCATAGAAAGCTCTCAGGATAATGTATCTTTCTGAATGTGTTGTATATTCTGCTCTAACAGAAGATTTGCTTACATAGCAAATGGCATTTGAAATGATGGCCTTCTAGCGAAGGGAGGAAAGAAAACATACTTTCTTCAAATGAAGAAAAAACTCACCTCATCGCAATCTCCTTCTACCATGGCATAAATAGCTTTCTTAACCAAGTTTGTACCTGGAATAGAGATTAAAAGCAACAAATTTAAACCATTGGCACAAATTATTTCAGCACCAATTAGCTCCTAGAGTTCAGGCTATGACATAAAAGCAAATGTACATAATTAATGATTACTATGGCTATTCTATACAACCAAGCTAAAATACCTTCTCTAATTCAAAATAAAAAGGCCTCTTAGCCCTCTGCATCAAATAGGGCTGGGCATTTCCTGTCTCCCAATTCAAACTGAAGCACTGGCCTTATTGAGGTCTTTTTTTATTTTTCCTGAAGCAGAAGCACAAAGCAGCTTCCAGGAAAACCACCACCAAACAATAAAACAGATTTAAAATAATGAAAGTGTTACTACAGCCAGGGCCATCTAGCCTGCAATAGTATAATGAACTGTATGGCCAGGGAAGATTCCGGGGTACAGGATAAGGGGCTAAAAGTGTGGGGCATCATGGGTTGTACAACTAAGGCCTTGGCATTAAAAACAACCACCTGCCTTTTCAGAGTTTTGCATCTCACAAAATGTCATGCTTTGGACACTCCCCTTCCCCAAGTTTTGTATTTGTTCCCGTAGTGTAGTTCAAATTTCCATCTAGATGTATTTTAACCGAGGAAGTCTACCATCTAAAGATGTCTTACAAGGCAAGGCAACCACCTCGAAGAGCATGCACTGCACATAAGAGGCATGCAGAAAATTGTAGAGAAACAAGAACTCAGGCCACAACAATGATTTAAATGATTCAAGTTTTTCGAGTCTCTTGTGGATAGATTTATTTCTTAAAGTTTATATGCCAGGTGAAATTAATGTGCCAGGACAAGGCCCTGTTTCGGAGATTCTTCTTCAGCTAATACAGTAGAGTCTTAAAGTTTTAAGGTTGATGTGTACTGGTTGCATAGAGTTAGGTACACGTCGACCTTAAAACTTTAAGACTCTTGAATCGTTTAAATCATCGTTGTGGCCTGAGTTCTTGTTTCTCTACAATTTTCTGCATCGCCTCTATCAACAACTCCAACTTTTTTAGTTATTAATCATAAAAGAGGCATGCCAATCTTCAATAGGATGCAACTAGAATGAATGCTGGGGGAAAGATAATAAACGAGTTTCTATGCCAGTGAAAAAGCAGGGAACCAAGCTGTGTCCAATAAGTTGCTGCTGTGGACAGAGAAAACCAAAGCACCCTGGTGTGCCTGAACAAGGGACTCTTTAGATCCCTGCCAGTCAACAGTGTGCTGCACCAGCGATCTGAAGCAATGGCCCGTGAATTCACTTACTCCCAACTGCCATGGCAGGCTTTCCTCTCCCAGTTCCCCGCAAAGCAAGCCTTCAGAGCTCAGAGGGCCAAGGCAGAGCACAAGTGTGGGAGCTAGTCCCAACTCCTTGTGGAATCCTGGTCTGAACAAGGTGGCTGGGATTAAACTGGAAGCTGCCAATTTCTGTAACCAAGCCTAAAACCGAAGTGTATTTGGGGAAGGAACGCCTAACAAATTCCTTCTAAAATGGGAGTGGGAGAGTAGTTTCTGCTTCATTCCCAATTTACCATTCATTCATGGTGCCTACATTTGCATTAAGGGAAAAAAGAAGGGTTCTCCCCTGGCTTTTGGTTTATTTAAGGCATACATAAAATGGCTGGCAACTGGTAGTTGTCAGGCTACATCTGCCCACCTGAGGGATGCCATCTGTTCACAGCATATGTAGGTAGGTAGATTAGGGGTTTTATCGTGTAGCAGCCACGTGGCCCCGTAGTGCCCAACACTGGCAATTTCCTTCAAAATGCAGCCATGACACACTTCAATGAATTCATGATGGCTCAATTTAACAAACATAGCAAACTTGCTGAGAAGATGAAGTTGTCACCTGGTGGTGGGCAAGCTGGTGAACTCACAGAGGCCCGGTTTCAGCTTTTTATTTAATTTTTGTTTGCTGTTCCCTCAACACAGACACATATATATACAAGAAGGGCATTAGGAGCCAGAGGGCTTTCGCTGATTTGCATGATTAAGTGCATGCGCTTAAGACATGATTTTCATAACTTGGCTTGCATATTGTTTTTATGAACATGGGCTGCACCATACAGCAATGAAGATGCTACTCTAAATAAAAAACAGATCAACTCTCTTTTCCTCCATGATGGAACTCTAAACAGGGTATCTGAGAACTCAGACTGAGACCCAGACTGGTGCATGTTTGGTGCATCTTATGTTTTCAGGTCATGCCCAGTTTCTCCATCTTTTGTATACATTATGATTATTTAAAAACGAACTATAGTCATACGGAATTGTTAATGAACAAGGAGTCTATTATGGACTTCAAAGACTTTAGAGATGGGCTGGAGAACTGCAAGTTTTCTCACCTAAAAAAAAAAACGTTTAAAAATAACTTGTAACACATGCAGAATTGCTGCTGTTAAAATGAACGTATTACCAAGGATGCTGTTTTTATTCCAAGTGATTCCAATCTTAGATAAACTAGACTGTTTTAAGATATGGCAAAAGGATTTGACGAAGTTTATCTGGCAGGGGAAGAAGCCAAGAATTAAATTTAAGATATTAACGGACTCTAAGGAAAGAGGAGGCTTTGCCCTGCCAGATTTACGGATTTATTTTGAGGCAGCAGCCTTTTGCTGGTTGAAGGACTGGTTTAAACTAGATAATACCAATGTGTTAGACTTGGAAGGTTTTGATAACGTGTTTGGATGGCATGCGTATCTTTGGTAGTATGGTATCATGGTACTAAAGAAAGGCCCAAAAAGGCCCACAAAACTTTTAAGAATCATATAGTCAGAAAAGCCCTTTTTCAGGTTTGGATGAGGAATAAAGACTTATTGGAGAGAAAGACTCCTAGATGGATTTCACCTGTAGAGGCCAAGGCCTATAAAAGACCTAATATGTCTGCAAAATGGCCAAGATATGTAGATATACTGCAGCAAGAAGGTGAGACGTTTAAGTTGAAAAGTTATGATCAAATGAAAGAAGAAGTCACCGACTGGCTGCAGTATCATCAAATTTATGAAACTTTTAGATTAGACAAAAAGATTGGTTTTCAAATAGAAAAATCAAAGCTGGAAACAGAGCTAATCGAACCGAACTCTAAAAACCTTTCCAGGATGTACAATCTGTTGCTAGAGTGGCATACGAAAGATGAACTGGTTAAATCCGTAATGATAGATTGGGCAAAAGATGTGGGACATAATATAATGATGGATGACTGGGAGAGGTTGTGGAAGGAAGGTATCAAATTTACTGCTTGTAATGTATTAAGAGAAAATATTATGAAAATGATATATAGATGGTATTTGACACCAGTGAAGATTGCTAAGATATATCATGTCACAAGTAATGTGTGCTGGAAATGTAAAACTGCGGAAGGTACCTTTTATCATATGTGGTGGACATGCCCAAGGGTTAAGGCTTTCTGGGAGAAGATTTATAATGAACTTAAGAAGGTAATGAAAATTACTTTTAGTAAGAAACCAGAGGCCTGCCTTTTGAGCATGACCAATCATGAGATACCCAGTCAGGATAGAGTGTTTTTTATGTATGCCACAACAGCTGCTAGAATTTTACTTGCAAGAAACTGGAAAGGTGAAGAGATCCCGACAGTGGAAGAATGGCAGATGAAGCTAATGGACTTTATGGAACTCGCTGAACTGACCGCGAGACTCCGAGACCAGAGGGAGGAGAAGGTGCAACAAGATTGGAAGAAATTTAAGGACTATTTAAAAAACCGTGAAAAATTGGATATTTGAGCAGAATTAGCTTGTAGAATTGGCTTTAGCTAGTTGATGTTAGATAAAAATAGTATATAAGAAGTATTGTTATGAATGATTTAATTGTTTAGGAATGCTTTAGGATATGTAGTCTAAGCAATGATTTACATTTGATTAATTAATATCTTGAAGATGATTAAGAAGGCAGCCCTTTTTAGGGAAGTTTTTAATGTTTGATATTTTTGTATTGATTTCTGTTGGAAGCCGCCCAGAGTGGCTGGGGAAATCCAGCCAGATGGGCGGGGTACAAATAATAAATATTATTATTATTATTATTAATGATAAGAAAATAGTAGATACAAAGTTACCAAAGTATATTGATATTGAACGCAGTTGAGGGAACGGGGGAAGTCCCCCCCAAAGAAGATAGAAACTAGAACTAAGTAAAGATGGTTTGGTGTTCCTGTGTATGTAGGTATGTATAAGTTTTCTTTCTTTTTCTTGTTTGTTGTTATTGTTTAATGTGTTTTATTATGTTTTCTATTTTGTATTTGTGTGTGTAGAGTGTTTCTGTTGTTTAATGTGAAAATAATAAAATATCTTTAAAAAAAAACAAAACAAAAATAACTTGTAACACAGAAAGGGTGTAATCAAGATTTCATCCCAAAGCAGCAACTTGTCAGCAACTTTTAGATATATTTTCATTTATTTAAAAAAGGACACAAATGCTATTCTTACCTATGCCTTTTCTTCTGTATTTGGAATCCACTGCTAACATGGCTATATAACCTCTGCGAAACATCTTTTTGTGCATATCCAACTTGCAGACGATGGCACCTACACACTCGTCTCCTACCATTGCCTTGAAAAAAACAACAACCCAAGAACATTTTTGTAGATTAAGAGGGCAATATGCAGTGCCAGAAAACCCACCATTCTATAGGTACATTTACAGCAAGATTGCATTCTGGAAGTTATTCACTTTAGAAATAAAAGGCAGATGCATCTCCCAGTAACTAAAGCATACACTACACATTTTGTAGTATGGCAAATTTCAAGTATGATTTCTCAAACTGTTACATTGACTGGCTTTTAAGTAGCACAAATTTAAGAAAGCTCGCTTTCCTGTTCCCTCGAAGCTCCACCATCCCGAGAAGTCTCTCTCTCTGAGGGGTGGAGGACCCTCTCCACTGTGTAAGACAGAGCAAGGAGAGCTGCTGGGGGAGGGACTGTCTGCGAGCTTCATCTGCAGAAGGCATCTCTGCTCAAAAGTCGCCCCCCCCCCATGCCTTTTAGGAACACCCTCCTGCCCAGCCTCTCCTCAGGGGCTTTTTGGGTGGATACAGAAGGGAGAGGAAAGTCCCCTTGTGCAAGCTTATTTCTGCTTGTCATTTAGGATCCACACTACTGATTTTAGCCTAGTTCCTATTCTACACAGAACTCCTAAAAGATTATGCAAAGGAAAGCCTCATGAAATTCAAAGAATGCATCGATACCAATACAGTGGTTCCTCTAGTTGTGAACACCTCTGGATACGCATCCTTCGGGTTACGCATGCGGCAAACCCGTAAGTAATGGAAAGGTTTCCACTGCGCGCACATGCGCAGAAGTGGACTATTGCCCCGCGCACATGCGGCACCCCTGGAAGTGAATGTTTCGGGGTAAGAACAGACCCCCGGAATGAATTAAATTCGTATCAAGGGGTACCACTGTACTGCACTTTCAACCAGTGTTTTTCCCCCCAGGGGTACTCAAGGGTACACAGTACCAGCACCTCTTTTGTTGTCGTTAAAAAGTGTGGCGCTTACTGTAACAACTTCATGTTGAGTACCAGCACCGCTTTTTCTAGGGGAAAAAGCACTGCCTTTTACTCGCCTCAGGAAAATAATTTTGAAATCCTGAGAAGGAAATACACAATCTAAGCATTATTTAAGTTAGCAATGATATACAGCCACTGTCCTCTAACCATGAACTAAACTGGAAGTCACAAACAAAGCTGTAGTCAGAGAGAACTCCAGAAGCTATTCTGGAATAACTGGTTTGAGGACTGCAAAGAAGGGAAAGAAAAATCTACACTCCCCAAACCCCACTTTCTACCTCTTTCACACAAATCTACACAAAGGTTTTAGATATATACGTAGATCACTTGCCATAACTAAATTTGTTTCAGAGTTCTCATCCTTTCAACAAAATACTAATTACTGATAACCTAAGCACTTGTGGACGTTAACTGTACATTTCCTAATCCACTTATGACACACCTGCACACGTAAATAAAATCTTGAGTGAGGAAAAGAAGCTGCAAAATCAATTCATTTGAAGATTCATAAACCTATGTGATAAAATATACTGAATGTGTAAAATTTTATCACCAAGGATTAATTTAAGGGGAGATTCCATGCTAAATCTGCATCTCTCTCCTCTCAGATCCAAGTCTCTACCCACAAAACCTGTGCAGCAGGACAATGCAGAGATCAACCGAAGCATTCTGACTCTTCCACAAATTCTTCAAAAGGAAAAGTTACTGGATTTAAAATTGAAACCATCACATCAAAATGTTTTCTTAATAAAATATGGCATAGAAGGGCCCCAAAAGTTTTTTAAGATATAAAAAAATTAAGCAACAACAGTGAGTTGCAGAGGAGCTCAACTACCTTCTCAAGTTCTAAAGCACAGGGGAGGGGGAAATCCCCAACCTATGCTAGATTCTTGCCTTAGGCTGAAACCTTGCACACATTTTATATGTACCAGCCAGATCCCAAGAAGTGTCACCGTAAAGCTGAATATGTTAAGAGAACATCAATTTTGTGCAAAGAAGCTCAAATGTATTACGTGACTGTTCATGCTATAGCTCAGGGGTAGACAACCCAAGGCCCATGGGCTAGATGCGGCCCAATCACCTTCTCAATACAGCCTGCGGACAGTCTGGAAACCAGCATGTTTTTAGGTAAGTAGAATGTGTCCTTTTAAATGCATCTCTGGGTTATTTGTGGGGCATAGGAATTCATTATTCCCCCCCCCCCAAAAAAATATAGTCTGGCCCACCACATGGTCTTGAGGGATGGTGGACCGGCCCACAGCTGAAAAAGGTTGCTGACCCCTGCTATAGCTTCTTCTTTTGTTAAAGAGATACCAAGGGTAATGCTGCATAACCACTTGGAATCAGGCAGCATTATAGGCTAGCAGTACCAACCAATTACAGTTAAGCACCCTGAATTCTGATCAAGTTCAACAGGAGGGATTTAAGCAGGTACTTAACTCTCCCATTGTGATCAATGGGTGCACAGTTTTTCTTCCTAACAAACCTCTTGGAACAAGTGAGTATTTATGTAGTGAGTTCAAGGGGGGGGGGCGTGCGCGCACACACACACACACAGTATACAATAGGCTCACCCTCTTGCCAGGGAACAGCATTTGCATAGCAGGATGAACAGAGCCAGCTGCTTGAACTTAGAAATGCTTACGCTGGCATACAACATAAGCATTTTGTGCCCTCATGCTGGCACAGCTGTTCTCTTACATTCTGTCCTTAGAGGTTACATGGAGTCTTAGATTTGGTAGGTAGGCAGGCAAGAGTAGATTTCATTGTGCAGCAGCAGCAGAAGCACGGAGGCTATGTTATGACATACAGAAGATGACATTTCAAGCAGCTTTCTCTTAAGATTTCACTCAAGTCATGAATAAAAGCAGGTCCCACTTAGTTCCTAGTATCTTGAAAGGGCACCCAGACAATTATTGTTAGAAGCATGAAGAAAGCATGCAAGTTAGAATCCACTTCGAAGTGAAGCTAGGGTCACACACATGAAGATAACAAGTCCTGCAGAAAACTTTGGTAGTATTTTAAGAAGTGGGCACAAAAAGAGCCCTGCCCTAAACTTCAGCTGCAAGTCACTGACATACTGATGGCCTTGCAATAGTGAAGACAAAAAATTCTCGAGATAAGCAGCTGTAAGCTAATGTCTTTCATCTTTGAAGTCAATGAGCAATACCTGAATTCCTGTTGTCGCTTTATTATCCGGAAACAATAACTTTCTGTCTCTAGTTCCAGCGACACAGCTAAATTAACAGCGTTTCACTTGGAGCTCAGAATTTAAGCAAAGCTGCTTAGAATTTACTTCTCCAGCTTTTATTCATGGGCCTCATTCAGTCACCACACTGGTTCAATCTACAAACCATAGTTTAGAGATCAGGAACATGTGACAGGTTTCTATTCTCTTTCTGCCTCTCCTCCTCTCTCATGTGTGCATATACTTCCTTTCTTCCATGGTTTGTTTTGAGGTAGTGCTAGTTAGCATTTATCATTGTTTGCATCTGAATCAAGGAAATCATGGAAAGAAGAGAGAATCTTTGAGAGGGCAGGGCTGCAGCTTAGCGATAGAGGATCTAGAAAGTCACAGCTTCAATCCATGACATCTCCAGGTAGAGTGGGAGAAACCCCAGTCTGAAACCCTAGAGCCACTACTGGTGAGTGTAGACAATACTGAATTAGACAGATCAACAGCCCGATTCCGTATACGACAGTTTCCTATGTACCGGTATGTTTCTATGACAGATAGAAGGGAGCAAGCATTACTGAACGCTAGGTTTAGACTAGGCCACTGGACAATAACCTATAAAACACAAACTGCAACCAAACCAGAAGTTTACCATCAAGTAGCACCATTTAGAAACTTGGCCTAGTAAAAAATTGGCCCTTATGAGGGCACCTTTAAATTTCTCGTTTTATGTCCTGTTAGACCATTCATGTTCAACATTCACAAGGGTCCAAGCTTACCAGACTTCTAAACACACAAGCAAGGAGAGAATATGGCATGTCACAGTATTAAAACTTTAAGCAAGGAAAGTTCCATTACTATAGGAAGCTTAGTGCTTTACTCCCAACACTACTGCTTAAAAAAATAATAAAAATCAAACCTGACTTCAGGGATGTTGAAAGTATCAAGCACAGACTACAGACAGATTAATTTTGTTAGAGGCTAATCAATCTGGGAGGACTAAGCATCTTGCAGTATTATTAGTTTTAATGTGTTCGGAGAAGAGAAGCCATAAAACTTCAGGAAGAACATTTTGTATTTGATAATTAGAACTTCCACAGATCTATTAGCACTGATAAACCACTGAAACCCACAAATGCAATGTTTGCTTGCTAGAAGGCCTTCCAAAATTCAGTTTTGTTGGGTGCTCTTGTTCAGCTTTCTGGAACATCAACCCTGCAAATGAGTGTTTAGAAACCAGCCTCACAAGTGCCAGAAGCTGTGTAGAACAAAGGTATTGGCTGACTCAAGTTGAAATGCTTAATCACTTTTCTTAAAAGCAGATGCTTGTGAACACCCTCAGTCCCTTTACCAAATACAGCATGTAGGCAGCATTATACTAAAACAACATGGTGTTCAGTTTTGTTACTGAGGCCCAGCCAATGGCGTCTGAAGTCACATAACCAATCTGCTGCAGCGATACACAATGGCTGTGTGATTCACAGACCTAACAAGAAGTGTGATGAGCATTTGGACTGATGCTGCCCATATGAAGAGCCACCCCTTAAGATTTTTCCCGCAAACCATTTTTGTTCTCTACCTAGCCAATTGATGCTTGCCCATGAGTGTTCTCTTCTCCACATCACAAGCACTTAAAAAGCTGTCTTACAAGCAGTTCATTAACATTTTAAAATCAACTGATATGAAGTCCATAGGTGACATTTCCTTGTAAAAATCTGGGAAACATCTTATTACACTCTCATGAAATAAATTCCAAGGATTATAATATTAAAAGGCTCAACAAAATACCTGCACAAACAATGGTTAAAAACCAGAAACAGTTCACAAAGTCCATTTTGTCTCCACTCATAATTGTCCTTAGAGACATATTAAGTAATTTGCCTTTCCCTTGAATGTAGTTTACCTCTACTCTTCTACTCTCCTCATCATCCAGTAACAGCACAGCTTTGACCCTGAAATTATTTATTACTTCTGCATGTGCATCCATAAAAATAAACATAAGAGGAGCTGACAAGTCTGAGCTCTGACCATTTAAGTCTGCAGTCCAGTCTGACTGTTATTTCACTATATGGTGCAACACTAATATTTCCCTTTAGCATTGACAAGTTCTTTAACATATATAATGCAGTAGGAGCACTTGATTAGGTGTACAGATTCCCCCGTTCTCTCTAACATATCACAAGCAACAGTTACCCTTCAATGGAAAATTCCCCAAAGCTTCCACACACAGACCCTCATCTATATGGGTGGACCAGTTGCTGTTTCTGTAACTAAAATGTATACTTCAGACATGCAGTTTTATGAGACTTTTGATGATACAAAAAAGTAAACTTTCTATTTAAAATTGGCATGCCACAGAAAAAAGGAGAAACCATCAAGTTTCTAGCTCTGTGATCACCTCTTTCAGCATTCTGAAATCTCCGCAGGCCTCAGTACTCTACCATCACAGAATAATATGTAAAAGAAGGCGAGGCAGCCAAATGAATAATAAAAATAGCATCATTTGGTAGAGACTAAGAAGGAGCACAATTTTCAATGTATGACAGATGACAGCTGTGTTCCAATTTCATTAGAGAGAATAAGAACTGAATACAATGCAAGAGAGATTTTCAGAACAGCACAGTTCCAAGTGGAAATGTATTAATATGTAATGACACAGAATATCCATTTTAGAGGCTTTTAAAAGGTGTTGAATTGCTTTTCAGAAGTAATGTGGGCTTAAATCAATGCTAGTCTGTAGGAAGATGGGACTAGACAATATCCAGGCTAAAATGTTTCCAAAAACTTCTCTACAGATATGAAGGCTGTCAGCTGTCAATTGGTACCATTAATATTGCTATTTCTCATTTTTACTGGGCTGAAGTTGAGAGGGGGAATGCTAAAAAGAAATCAAATGGGAAAGTAATGTTAATGACAACTAATGCACACAGAAAGTTGAGGGTCTTATTTGTACACACACACCTCAAATTTGAAGTTGCACCGAAATCTTCATAAACCAAAGTCTTACACATTCCTATGCCAAATCAGCTGAACCACAGAGGTCACCAAGTCAGTTCTGCGTATCATTTATTTCAACCACAAAGTGACCAAATGTGGACTAGCTTCCCCTCCGAGCACCGCCACACCACCCACTGCTCCCCAACCCTGCACCGGCCACCCCTCCTCCTCCTCTACACCCCTCAACGCAAACTTCTTCACCATGCCTCCTTCCTCGCCCCCTCCCCCAACTTACCAAAAAGCAAAGCTGAGGCCAGTTGTGGATAAAATACCTATATGTGTAAATGGAGTAGGGTTCAGACAGATCTTTGGTGATCAGTCTCATGATATCGGGCATCTGCAGCTCAGATTCATAGCGGACGTATCGTATCGTCAGGTCCCCTTCCTCCTCCTCCTCCAGCTGCTGCTGGGGCCCCCAGGAAGAGTCCGTGGTGGGGGGCCCCGGGGGGCATTTCTGCAAGCTGCAGTTGGAGGCCAAGGACCTGGACAGAAGCAGCAGGGACTCCTCCTCCTCCTCCTCCCTCTCCTGCCGGCCTCCTCCTCCTCCTTCCTCTTCCTCCTCCTCCTCCACCCCTCCCGCTCCAGCCAGCCCATTCCTGTCCCCTTCAGAGGGGGCAGAAGCAGCGTCGTGGCGGCGCTTCTGCTGCTCCTGGGGCTGCGCAGTCCTTGCCTGGGAGCGGGGGACCCGGTGGTGGTGGTGGTGGTGGTGGTTGCTGAGGGAGGCGGGAGGCTGCTGCTGGGGGGTCAGCTCCGGACCCTCTTCCTGCTGCTGTTGCTGCCCGTGTCCCATTGTCTTGCCAGCGGAGCCGGGGTCGCTGCTGCTGCTCCTGCCGCCGCCGCCGCCGCCTCTCTTGCTGCCCGGCGGGCGCTGCTTCTCGCCGCCGCTCAGGACCTTGCCCTTGAGGGGGCCGCGCAAGTGCCGCAGGTCCGGCCCGGAGATGAGCCCGTTGAGCTGGTGGTTGCGCCGGTGCGGCGGGCAAGGCCGGCGGCGGTCCCGGGCGCCTTCATCCCCGGCCTCCTCCTCTTCTTCCTCGCGAGGCCTTCTTCCTCTTCCTCCTCCTCCTCCCTCCTCCTCCTCTTCTTCTTCCTCCTCCTCCTCTTCCTCGGCGGCTCCCGGAAAGGGCAGGAGGAGCGAGGCGGCGTCTCCCGGCGGCGAAGCGAGGAGGCTGCTAGGCCCGGGCGGAACCTCGGCCATGTCCTGAGGCGGGAAGAGACCGGCAAGGGGTGGGGGGAGGGAAAGGGGGAGAAGCGTGAGAAAGAGAGGCGACCCCCGCCCAATATTGCCCCCTCGACCACGCGCGCCCCCGGCCGCCCCTTCCCCGCCCCCGGCCGCCCCTTCTCCGCCTCACCCCAAAATCCCCTCAGCAGCAGCAGCAGCAGCAGCCGCGGCGCCTCCCGCTCCCCTCCTCCGCTCCTCCTCATCCAGCGGCCGTAAAGCGAGGGCAGGTTTCCCGTCAGGCCAGGCCGCCGCCGCTCTCACGCGAGAGCGAAGGAAGAGCGCGACACTTCGCGCCGGCGCCTCGCTTTACGGCCGGCCCCCTCAGGAAAGGGCTGCGAGGGAAAAGGAAGGAGAAACGGTGTAAGGAGGGCGGGGCTTCGCCGAGAGGGCGGGGCGTCGCTTCTGCGCGCGCCGTCGCGGCCCCTCCCACCGCCTTTCCTTGCGGGGCGGCGCTCGGTGTTGGCTAGGCGCGCGCGCGCGCTCACTTTGTGCAAAACGGTCCCCGTCCTCCTTTTCTTATCTCTATGGTCCTACAAGTCTTGGAGACTCTATGGTCAGCGAGAGAAAGAGAGGCCGATATATATATATATATCTATATATCTATTTCTCTGTCCCTTCACGGATAGGCCGTCGCGACGGTGGGAGAGCTGCGCAGGCGCAGATTGTGCTTTGGCTGAGGGCTAGGCGGGAACGAGCTTGGGGGGGGGGCGCTCACAAGGGGAAAGCGATCCTGAACACGTTTCTCACCATAAGGGGAGAGAGACACGTGTGCAGATGCATGTGAGTATGGGCGTACACGTGTGCGGTTTTTGTGAACTATATTTCTCGGGTGACGACTTTGACTAAAGCTCTTCATTACATCCCCCTAAAATCAAGATGATGATGATGATCATCATCTGTTAATTAAATCACCCTTTATCTCCATGGAAGCCAAGGTGGCATATAGTAAGAACAATTATAATTATTGACTACATTTGTATACTGCCCTCCACCACAACGTAAAAATGCAAAATGAGAACACAAAATACATAATAAGAGAGAATCAAAGCTATAATCCCCCCCCCAAACACAGGCCATAGAATGTTAATCAACCCACAGCCTTGTTGCTGTTGTTGTTTTATTTATACCCTGCCCCCCTGGCTTCCCCCAGAGTGGTTTCCCCAGCCACTCTGATCAGCTTACAGTGTACATATAAAAACATAGTTCTAGTTACAGGTAGGTAGCCGTGTTGGTCTGCCGTAGTCGAATCAAAATAAAAAAATTCCTTCCAGTAGCACATGTTTCTTTCCTGGTCCATAAAGATATAAAGATGGTGACCCACCTCTGGCAACTCCCCTCAGCCCCTGGTAGGGGCTGGTGGGAGTTGTAGTGCAGAACATCTGGGCAGCACCAGGTTGCAGAAGCCTTTCCTCCATCCCCTTGGATCCCCAGACCCAGACACCCCCATTCTTTGAGGCCACCTGTTCGTTACTCAATGGACAGTTGCTTCCATGAATCCCGCTGTCTCTCCTGCCATGTGCAAAGTGGCCAGTGTGTCATGGAGATCAGGCAGGCCCGCCTGTCCAGGTTTCACGAGAAAATGTCCCCTGAAAGGAACTTGGGTCATTTGCTTCAGGCCACAGAGGCCGTGTTCTCTCGGCCTGAAGTCACAAAGCTTGCAGTGATGTCAGAGCTGGCTGCAGGGTGCATGTCTGTGATCGATACTTCAACATCAACTTCGTTGGACTAGTCATGTGCGGATGCCTGATCGTCATCTTCCAAAGCAACTGCTCTATTCCGAACTTAAAAATGGAAAGCGTAATGCTGGTGGTCAACAAAAGAGGTTTAAAGACTCTCTCAAGGCAAATCTAAAAAAAATGTAGTATAAACACTGACAACTGGGAAACACTGGCCTGCGAGTGCTCCAGTTGGAGAACAGCCTTTACCAAAGGTGTCATGGGCTTTGAAGACACTCGAACTCAGGATGCAAAGGAGAAACGTGCTAAGAGGAAGGCACGCTTGGCAAACCCTCACCGTGATCAACTCCCGCCCGGAAACCGATGTCCCCACTGTAGAAGGATGTGTGGGTCCAGAATTGGCCTCCACAGTCACTTACGGACTCATTGTTAAAACCCTGTTTATGGAAGACAATCTTACTTGCCTACGAATGATCGAAGAAAGAAGAAGACAGCCAAAGATCACATGGAAGATGGAGCAAGATTGTTTTCTCCTGCTTCGGAGAGTAGGACTCGAACCCATGGCTTCAAGTTACAAGAAAGGAGATTCTGACTCAACATCAGGAAGAACTTTCTGACAGAGCTGTCTACATTTTATATGTGACTTGTTCAGATGTTGTGAGTTTGTACATATCTTCTATCCATTGGTTGGAGAGAGCCCCATTTATGTTTTTCTAGTTCTTCAATACCTGTCTGCCATGTGTGTGTTGTTAGCGCAAAAACGGAAAACAGATAACGAAAGAAGAGTGGCGTCTTGAACGGCTAGAATATGTGGAGTTAGCAGACATGGCCACCAGAATAAGAAACCAAAATGATGATTGTTGTTGTTCAGTCGTTCAGTCGTGTCTGAATCTTCGTGACCCCATGGACCGGAGCACACCAGGCACGCCTATCCTTCACTGCCTCCCGCAGTTTGGCCAAACTCATGTTGGTAGCTTCGAGAACACTGTCCAACCATCTCATCCTCTGTCGTCCCCTTCTCCTTGTGCCCTCCATCTTTCCCAACATCAGGGTCTTTTCCAGGGAGTCTTCTCTTCTCATGAGGTGGCCAAAGTACTGGAGCCTCAACTTCAGGATCTGTCCTTCCTAGTGAGCACTCAGGGCTGATTTCTTTAAAGAATGGATAGGTTTGATCTTCTTGCAGTCCATGGGACTCTCAAGAGTCTCCTCCAGCACCATAATTCAAAAGCATCAATTCTTCGGTGATCAGCCTTCTTTATGGTCCAGCTCTCACTTCCATACATCACTACTGGGAAAACCATAGCTTTAACTATACGGACCTTTGTCGGCAAGGTGATGTCTCTGCTTTTTAAGATGCTGTCTAGGTTTGTCATTGCTTTTCTCCCAAGAAGCAGGCGTCTTTTAATTTCGTGACTGCTGTCACCATCTGCAGTGATCATGGAGCCCAAGAAAGTAAAATCTCTCACTGCCTCCATTTCTTCCCCTTCTATTTGCCAGGAGGTGATGGGACCCATGAATTAAAAAAAAAAGTTTTATTTAAATATGCAATGACAGCAGCATGAATATTATTAGAGTGGCTGGGGAGACCCAGCCAGATGGGCGGGGTACAAATAATAAATTATTATTATTATTATTAGCTCAGTGTCGGAAAGAAGCGGATGTCCCAGCGAAAGAAGATTGGCAAGTCAAATTAATGGAATATGCTGAAATGGCTAAATTGACGTTAAAACTAAGAAGAATAGACGCCAACGGATTTAAAGAAGAATGGAAGGACTTTATTGCATATATACAAAAGCATTGTACACAGGTCAATACATTGGCAGGATTTTGAAGTACTTGTAATATGATTATGAATAAGATACCGGTAATAAGTAAAAACAATGACTTTCAGTCCACAGAAGACATGCCGTGTGAAGAAATATTTTCAGTCCACAGAAGACATGCGGTGTGTGGGGGAAGTCAATTTTTTTAAAAATATTTGGACATGAATATATATTGTTATGGTATAAGTTTGTTATTTTTGAGAAATTAATAAAATATTATATATAAAAAAGAAAGAAACCAAAATGATAAAACATACAGTCATACCTTGGGTTAAGATAGCTGCGGGTTGCGTTTCTTCATGTTACGAACGCAGCAAAAGTGCAATATCGCCGCTCGGGTTGTGGACTTTTAGGGGTGTGAATGGCACCCCAGAACAGATCGTGTCCGCAGCCTGAGGTACCACTGTATAAGGAGGACTGGATATTATTTATTGATTATATGAAAACAAAATTATAAGCAGACAATTAGCCTAGCAGGATGGTAATACTTTTCAGCAGCGTAAGTTAGAACTAGAGTTAATGGAAGCAGTAGAGAAAGATTGGGGAAGCTAAGGAGACGCGAAAGAATGTGGAAGCCAGACCGCCAGTTACTGTATTGTTTTAAAAGAATGTAATAGAATATGTAAAATGTAATTTTCTTTTTCCTATTTCCTATTACTTTCGGGGGGGGGGGGTTTCTTGTGTTGAAATGTGTCAGAAATGCATTTTTTTTTAAAAAAAATAAATACTTGTCTTTTTGCAGTAGTAAGGGAGTTCATTCTTATTGTCTCCTTGTTAGGTTCAATGTATTGGGGATATAATTCAAAAGGGTATTTTCCTCTGCAAATTTAAGATTTTTCCATATGATTATGTTAGTTGTCTCTGTTACCCTATGCTAAAAATTTACCAATACATTGGTAAAAACGTGTTTTAAAGAAGTATTGACCCTGTTCAGGGTGGATTTCATTAAATCGAATCCATTTAAATCGTGTAAATCACTAGTCAGCAAGACTTGATTTAAATAATTTTTTTTTTTACAGAAAGACTCATTCTTGCTGGTATAATCTTAATATTTACAACCAGATGAAGGTTTCATTTTTGGAATAATAAATTTTCAGAGTACCGTAGTTTTTACAGTTATATCAAAAATTACTGATTTGGTTATACTATTAGAAATACATTGACAGATAATTATGAAATTATTGTGAGGTTTAATAAGTTAACTGTTTATATTTGGAAAACATTTCTGCTGTACTTTATTGGAAGGAGAAAAACCATCATTTCCTTAATAACAATTTAAATAATTTATTTAACTAAAACAACATTATAGCATATGTATCCCTGTTTGTTAACTGATGTTGTTCAACGAAATTTTTTGAAAACAACTTTTTTTAAAAAATCCGATTTTTAAAATTTTATTTTTAAAAAATCCTCAGTTTTTATCCACCCTGACCCCGTGGATAAAACATCAGCAGCTAATGTTTTTTGTGCCTCTTGCACCGCTCGGATCTGGAATATGGAAGGCAGTTTGCATTAACAAACGTAATATCGCTAGAGGGCAATGTTGCATAGCTTTCTCTGCCAGCGCTGAAAAGCACCAGGATTAATTCCCTTTCGGTTTTTGATATGCATACCCCTAAAAAGTGTGAGTGTGCTGTGCAGGTTTGCAAAGATAGGTCTCATGTGGGTAGGGATGGCCAAGAAATTCAGTTCAGTTTTCATTGAGAGGTGAACTTGCTCGATCCGCACTTGAGGAAACAAAATGTAAACCGGAACCAAAAGAAAGTTTGCCCTTTTCTGGATTTTGCAATGCAGTTACAACCCTTATGAAGTGTGCTGAAAACTGCACATGTGTGAAAATAACATCCAAAATGCATTATATTGCGGGCGGGGATCCTTTGAAATTGTGTATATCAGGCAAAATGGAAAGAAATCAGTCTATTGACTTCAGGCAGACGCCTTCACTGTACTTTTTTGGGCACCTGCTAAACACATTTTTGTTTCTGCAAGACATTTAGAAAGTTGATGTGTGTTTTAATCCGTTCTTGGTTTATTGCTGACCATTCTTCCTTAGGCTTGGTTTCCAGACCAGTTATCCTCCTGGTCGCCCTCCTCTGAAGCTTGCCCCTTTTGCCTGACTGACGAAGAATTCTGCATCACTTTTAAGCCTGCATGCTCTTATACTGGCAGATAAAGAGACACGCATCTCAATCCTTTCTTCTTCTTAATTTACATCTCAGCCATTAGACTCCTGGATATCACATTGCAAAAATGAATGTTTTGTTTCTATGGCAATGCAGCGCAAGGACCCAGGATCTACTGCTACTTCTTTATAAATATATATAAAAGCTATTTGTTTGCTTTTGAATGAAATCCAGACTTATTCTGTGCATAAGTGATTGCACCTTCTGTAAGCAAGAGAAACAGCGAACCCAGGTTCCTGTTCTGTCTAGAAACAGGCTCATGAACCACACTGGGCTGAGTTTTCACGGGGTTCCTCTCTTCTTCATTTGGATATCATACACCATCTGACTGACTGGCTTGACCCAAGAGCAAAGCTTAGCAAAGCACCACCTGAGTGGGGCAGATTGCTGGCGGTGAATCAGCTGCACCTGCTGGGTTTTAACCTGCCCTTGACTGTGAAAGAGCAGCACAGTTGCAGACCATTCAAAAAATGTGACTACCGTATTTTTCGCTCCATAAGACGCACTTTTTTCCTCCTAAAAAGTAAGGGGGGTGTCTGTGCGTCTTATGGAGTGAATGCATGGTCCCTGGAGCCGAATTGCCTAGGGGCCAAAAGCAGATCGTGCTCTTTTTTTTACAAAGAGAGAAGGGGGTGTTGAAAGGAAGCCGCTGAACAGCTGTTCAGCAAGTGATCGGGAGAGAGATAAGGCTCCCTTTCCAGCCCCGCCCCCTTGCCCAGGCCTCCATTGTTGAATGCAGAGGGAGGCTGTTTGTTTCCCCAGCGACATGTGACTGGCTGATTAGATTATCTGTCTGGAAACTGTAGAAATGGCTGTAGGACTAGAAGCTGCAGAACTGTGAGTTGGACCCCATAAAAACGGGGCTTTTCCTCTTTGCAAAAAAAGCTGCACCACTTTCAGCTGATCCTCAAAAAAGCAGGGCTTTTCCCTTTGCAAAAAAGCTGCACCACTTTCAGCTGATCCTCAAAAAAAACAGGGCTTTTCCCCTTTCCTCCTCTAAAAACTAGGTGCGTCTTATGTTCAGGTGCGTCTTATGGAGCGAGAAATACGAGGCTTGATTGCATGAGCACTGTTCCAGAGTATTTCATGTGTATTATATCTATT
Source organism: Lacerta viridis (assembly GCA_900245905.1). Taxonomy (NCBI): domain Eukaryota; kingdom Metazoa; phylum Chordata; class Lepidosauria; order Squamata; family Lacertidae; genus Lacerta; species Lacerta viridis. The sequence goes on from OFHU01004725.1 coordinate 47,408, forward strand.
CGAACAAAGATTGGGTATGTAACTTCTTTATATTACAGCTTATAATTTCTACACTATTTGAAGTTGTTGTTATGCATGTGCAGGTCATCGTTTGAAAATTTTATTTTCAGTTTATGAAGAAATTACATATTTTTCTGCTAACAAGTGTTGAACTAATTCGCTGAGGAAGAATTCAACGAAACAGTAGTTTTTATCCGGAAACACTGTTCAGAGTTGGACATCAGAATTGGACATTTGCTGATTATACAAAGCTTCACAGCTTGTTCTCCGCCGGGTAAAGTCTGGCATCGTGATTCATTTAAGGACTTTCAGAGACTTTGAGCAGTTTGTTTGTTTTGATGTTTTGAATCATTCCATAAAGTTTTGTTTCTGGTCACTGTGTTGCTTTTGATATTGCCGACTCACATTTTGCAGCACAGGGGTTTGCTTGATTATGAAAGAGCAGCACAGTTGCAGACCATCCAGAGCATCTCCGGACGTACAAAAACCCCTCTGTTTAGGCTTCCCCACTTTGGATTGCAGGATACGGAGCGCACATCATCCCCATCACTACAGACTTAGAATTGTAGAGTGAGAAATGGTTTCTTCTGACTATCGGTCGAATAAAGGATATGTATGTATGTATGTATGTAGAATTGTAGAGTTGGAAGGGACACCAAGGGTCATCTAGTCCAACCCCCTGCAATGCAGGAATTACAGCAAATGAATCCCTGACAGATGGCCATCCAAGCTCAGCTTAAAAACCTCTAATGAAGGAGAGTCTACCACCTTTCCATGTAGTCCGCTCCACTGCCAAGTGGCTCTCTAACCATTGTTCTTCCTAATGTTTACTTGGTCTCTCCTTTCCTGCAACTTGACTCCATTGTTTTGGGTGCTGCTACCTGCAGCAGAAAACAAACTTGCTCCATCTTCCATGTGACAACCCCTCATATCACCTCTCAATCTTCTCTGGGTGAAACATACCCACTAGGTTAATAATCATCATCATCATAATAGGGACGCGGGCGGCGCTGCGGTCTAAACCATTGAGCCTCTTGGGCTTGCCGATCGGAAGGTTGGTGGTTCGAATCCCCGCGATGGGCTGAGCTCCTGTTGCTCTGTCCCAGCTCCTGCCAACCTAGCAGTTCAAAAGCACGCCAGTGCAAGTAGATAAATAGGTACCACTGTGGCGGGAAGGTAAACGGCGTTTCCGTGCGCTCTGGTTTCTGTCACGGTGTCCCGTTGCGCCAGAAGCGGTTTAGTCCTGCTGGCCACATGACCTGGAAAGCTGTCTCCCTTGGCCTGAAAAGAGAGATAGGCGCTGCAACCCCATAGTCGCCTTTGACTGGACTTAACCATCCAGGGTTCCTTTACCTTTATTTTTATTTTTATTTTTATTTTTTTGCTGATATTTAATTTTGCTGTTTACTATTTTATTCTAATGGATCATTGAATATTGCTTTATTTGATAGAAGTTGCTCATTTTAAAGTTATTGTGACTTACTGTATTGGATCAGACTGTTATTAGGTGTGCGAACATTGCTGCCTATTTTGTTGCTTCTTCAGCCTTGTGTACAGTAATATAGAAAGGTGGTATACAAATTAAAAGTGAAATGAAATGAAATGCAACTGGCTGGGTTCGGCAGGGTTTATTGTTCCTTGCGAACACTTAGCTGAATCACAAATCACGCAGCATTCAGAAGCATCGCTGCCTGGAAGTGGTCCAGCCAGGAAAGTACCTAAGAGTTGCATTTATGTTGCAGTTGGGGATTAAATGGAAGGGGAGCAGATGGCGTCAGTGACCCCTGGTGAATAATCCTAATTTTTTTTTTTTGCTCAAGAAGGATCCTCCGCTAAAATTGCTACTGTTCTCCCATGTCGTGCAAGCACCCTCTGGTGGAGAAAGAGTGCTACTTTCGTGCCTTTGAATATGTGATTGCAACAAGGAAAACTCACTGTAAACCAGGGGTAGGCAACCTAAGGCCCATGGGCCGCAAGTGACCCACGGGGGTCGTTTAAGCGGCCCATGAGCCGCCCCCGAACCGAGCTGCCTGCTCGGAGAGTCCCCGTGTGCTGCGCTAAACCGGCACAGCGCAGTGTGGGGACACACTTCCGCGGTGCCGGAAACCACGTCCGCCCATGCTCAGACACCGAAAATCACGTCTGTGCAGATTAATGGCTGCGCACGCGCGATCCGGCCCAGGGAAGGATCTCTGCTGGAGTGAACCGCCCCAGGCGTGGTAAACCTTGCCGACCCTTGCTGTAAACCATGGGTAGGCAAAATAAGGCCCGGGGGCCGGATCTGGCCCAATCGCCTTGAAAATCCGGCCTGCGGGTGGTTCGGGAATCAGCGTGTTTTTACATGAGGAATGTGTCCTTTTATTTAAAATGCATCTCTGGGTTATTTGTGGGGCATAGGAATTCGTTCATCCCCCCTCCCCAAATAGTCCGGCCCCTCCACAAGGTTTGAGGGACAGTGGACCGGCCCCCTGCTGAAAAAGTTTGCTGACCCCTGTAACCATCTTGACCCAGTGAGCAACCTGGCCTCTGAATTCGAATTCTGCACTAGCTGAAGTTTCCGAACCGTCTTCAGAGGTATACAAAAAAAAGTATCAGGTGTTACGACGACTACAAGACAACAAAACCAAATCACCAAACTGTACACTAAACACGATACGCCAAGGTTATAAGATCATCACAGGCCGTGATTAGTGTATAGTATTATGGACTGACGAAGCTGTTGCGAAACCTGCTTAACATCCGGAGTACAGGTCTTCTGTTCAATTTGTACTATTACTGATCAATTGTACTACTTTTCGCCGTGGGACAGTGAGAAGGTGCTTGTCTGCGACTACTACTCTCGCATGACCCCTGCCTCTACATATGGCCTTGTGAAGAACGCTTTCTTGCAACCGTTCCCACTTACACGACTTTGCGCTTCCAGTAGATAATTATCTGCAGAACGATTTGCTTGTTTCTACCGTGCTATGACACTATCGTTATACACCTTATTGGCAGGGTTGTGCCATTAGTTGACTGTATGTTTTAAGTATCTCCGGGCTTTGAGGTGCACGTTGCACTTTAGTTTGCTTAACTAAGTAAAATTGTCCTTTATATTTGCAAGCCGGTTTGGTGTTTTGGTTTTGTTGTATTGGAACCGTCTTCAGAGGCAGCCCTACGTATAATGCATTGCAGTAATCTAACCTTGAGGTTTACCAGAGCATAGGTACTGTAGTTAGGCTGCCTGTGGACAGATAGGGGCGTAGCTGGGCCACCAGCCGAAGCTGATGGAAGGCACTCCGGGCCACTGAGACCACCTGAGCCTTGAGCGACAGCAAAGGATCCAGCACCTGCTCCTTGAGAGCGAATGTAACCCCATCAAGAGCAGGCGACCTCTCACCCATCCAGTCTAGGGGACCACCCACAAATAGTGCCTCCGTCTTAATCTGGATTGAGCTTCAGTTTGTAGCATGCAGAGACCAGAGAGCAAAATGAAAGCCAAAGACTGCAATAAGCTGGCGATCGGAGCAGATGTATTTGTCATGCGTTGCATGTGGGTTTTTTTGTGTGAGAATGTGGGAGTGTAAGACCAGCCCTGCAAGATCAGGCCAGTGATTCATCTCGTCCTGAATCCTGTTCTCACCGTTGCCAAGCCAATGCCTCTAGGAAACCAGGAAGCAGGAGTTGAGCAGGGTTGGGTGATATACTGTATCTATATATTGCCCCAAACCAGTTCGAAGTCCATATCGTGATAGCAGTTTCATAATTTTTGACCTGGCAATATATCGCAAATCGTGTGTGTGTGTGCGCGGGCACTTGCATGCAATGCAAAAATCACAATGCAGGAAAAACCGTGATATATCGGTACTGTATATCATGATATTTAGCTGGTGATATAGCACAGTGTTGAAAACCAGATACCCCCCAGCCTTACTGTTCGCCTCTACATAGTTCCATCCTTATTTCAGACATCATGATATATCAATATATCGTGATGTTTAGTGATATGGATATGTCGATATATCACCCGTTTCCACTTTTCTCTAAACCAAAAGGTCCCAAACGCTGCAGCTTCTCATAGGGGAGTCGCTTGACCCCCCACGATCATTTTGGTTACCCTTTTGGGAACCTTTCCCGGCTCTACAATATCTTTTGTACACAGCTAACCATGCTGGTGGATGGATCGGGCCCTACAAAACAGCTGGATGACATGGTCAGCTAACACTAAGGCTGGCTTTGCTAGAAACACATATATAAGTTCTCTGATTCCAGAAGTCCCAGCTGCTCACAAAGGACACCGTTTCAAGGAAAATACAAGAACGGCGGCGTCACCTGATGCATATTATCATTTTATTTTGCTGCTGGTGGGAAACTTGCCATATTTGCATTTTTGAGCCTGAATAGTTCTAATTTCCCATTTTTTAATTGCAGAAGCTCAAGAGGAACATTTACTTTGTTTTCACTGAGCAGTTATACAATTATTCCTTTTCAGATACTATGTGAACCATGAACTCTAATAGGCTAGGCATTGTTAATGCAATTTGGCAGAGGTATTTACATGAAAACAGAAATCTAATGAATTTTTCAAATGAGTACATTGGTAACACAAAGTAATTACTTTTTGGGAGGTGGAGTAGCCCAAAATTCATTAAACTTTTTTTTTTCTCAATTAGCAAAGTGACTTGCTAAATAAGCTGGGGATGGATGGAGAAGTGTTTTATTATAAACATGTTACACACATACCGCTCCCCAGCCAAACCAAGCAAATTTGCTTAGAGAGGGCAAGCTTGCCTTGGTGTTTCAAGGCCAAGTGAGGGCTGAAAGTTTTTGGAAGAATTCTCATAGAGCTGAGAAGAGCAAAGGTTGTGGCATTGTAAATAGCAGCAGCACAAGCAGAAGATGGTGCCCATTGGGTCTGATAGGATGAAATGTAGGGAGGCTGACAGTAGGTGGCGCCGGAATTTAAGAATAACCTGCTGGATCTGACCAATGGCCCATCTAGTCCAGCATCTTGTTCTTACAGTGGCCTGTGGGGAACCAGCAAGCAGGATTCTAGCACAAGAGCCCTATCCCCATAATAATAATAATAATACTGGAGGCTATCCTCCTAACCATGTGGAGAGGAATTTTTTTCTCTGAACTCCCTTCCTCATTTCTCTGGGCCTCTTCATCTCTTTACTGCAAGGTCATCCTCCCAGATATACCAGAGTTTCAAGAACCGACAACCCTGTACCTTTGTTCTCGAACTTAATCCGTTCCGGGAGTCCGTTCGACTCCTGAAACGGTTCGAAAACCAAGGCGCGGCTTCCGTTTGCCTGCAGGAGCTTCCTGTACTCAAATCGGAAGCCGCGTCGGACATTTGGGTTCCGGAAAACGTTCGCAAACCGGTACTCTCGCTTCCGGGATTGCGGCGTTCGGAGCCGATTTGTTCGGGATCCAAGCCGTTTGAGTATCAAGGCACCACTGTATCACCGAGGGGGGGAGGCACACCCTCTGTTTGTGTGCTATGAACAGGTTAGTATGTACGCAGCCCAGAGATTCGCTGGCGTGAAAACCTTGCCCGCCTGTTTCTTTTAAACGTCCAGCCTTTGGGAAGTGGTAAATCTGCAAGCAACACGAAAACCACAAAAACCTTTCATTTCTTTCAGTTCGACGGAGAATGCCCGAAGCCTTTACGATGGCTCTTGATGCACAGTGTTAAATACATAGGCTGGTGGGGGTGCCCTTTGTCTCTTCTCCCAGTGACCCACTATACTTTCCATAAGCAAGGCGGGCGAGGGGGGGGGAATGGTATATGCTCTTTCCTTTTCTGAATATTCTCTCATTAGGCTGGAGGGGAGCACACCAGAAGGGCTAATTGTTGGAATCTTTAATTGTTCCCCTATGACCTCGGCTTCCCTCGGGTGATAGTGGCCCACCATTGGATCTAATAGAGCGAAAATCTGACTGCCGCTCCGACTAATGGAACACTTTCCCCTCATTTTCTCCGTAGGGGGGGCTGTGGGAGTGCAGCGTTCTAATTGTTGCTCTTACGGTAATTGGAGGTAGTAGGTGTACGAATAATTTCATTGTCTTTCCTGTAAGGGGGTAGGTTTATTTACAACCTCTTGGACGCCTCTTAGGCCCCGGCAGCAGTGCGGCGAAGATTGCATTAGCTTTCCTTCCTGGTTGAGCAAGGCCTACCCAAAAGCTACTATTAACTCGGGGAGAAGTCGGGAACCCGGCTGGAGAGGCAGATCTGGAGCAAATCGCGGCGGCTCGAGGTGCTAAAGGTGGTGCCGTCCTGCCACAAATCTTTGGGGTTTTCTCGGTGGGGGGAGCCCCCAAGTCCTCTCTGGGGTGAAAAGCAGGATGGGTTTCAGGCTCTTTCCTGAAAGGAAGCTAAATTGCAAAAAGCTCCCCCTTCCTCGAGAAAAATAAATAAATCCCAGTTTCCTGCCACTTTGGCCGCTTTTCTGTTCCCCCTAACAACGTTTGGGTCATCTTCTTTCTGCAAATGCAAGAGGGAATCCCAGGATGGTGTCACAACACCATGCGGCCAATCAGAGGTGGCCATGTGACTAAAGGACAAAGCCAATTCAGAGAGAGGACAACGCACCCAGGATCTCACAGTGATATTGTTGTTTAGTCGTGTCCGACTCTTTGTGACCCCATGGACCAGAGCACGCCAGGCACTCCTGTCTTCCACTGCCTCCCGCAGTTTGGTCAGACTCATGTTGGTAGCTTTGAGAACACTGTCCAACCATCTCATCCTCTGTCATCCCCTTCTCCTTGTGCCCTCCATCTTTCCCAATCAGGGTCTTTTCCAGGGAGTCTTCTCTTCTCATGAGGTGGCCAAAGTATTGGAGCCTCAGCTTCAGGATCTGTCCTTCCAGTGAGCACTCAGGGCTGATTTCCTTAAGAATGTGATCTGAAGAAGTGTGCATGCACACGAAAGCTCATACCAAGAACAAACTTAGTTGGTCTCTAAGGTGCTACTGGAAGGAATTTTCTATTTTATTTTGTTTTTTCCTTAAGAATGGATAGGTTTGATCTTGCAGTCCATGGGACTCTCCAGAGTCTCCTCCAGCACCAGAATTCAAAAGCATCGTAATTCAAAAGCACAGCGATATCACACTGGCTAACCAGACACCTACAGGAGGCTGGCAAGCAGAACCTGAGTGCGAGAACACCCCAACTGACCATAGGGCAGTCTACAGTGTAAAAATACAAAATGTAAACACGAAATAATATCATCATAACAGGAAACAACAACAACCAATAACCCCCTCCCACAAACAAATTTAAAAGATGGTTTTAATCAGCCAAATGCCTGGTTATAGAGAAACATTTTTGCCTGGCAACTTAAACCCTCTCATCACGGCATATGTGGGGCAATGTTTGCTGGAGCAGCCAGTGGCACCTCCGTGTGTGCAAAACTTACCTGCGTACCTTTATAAACCTTTCCTATTCCCACTCCTGCTTCCGTCGCAGTTGCCTTCCTGTCACCCTTACATCAGAGCTCTGTGCCAGGAGAGCTAATCCAGACATGAAGGGGATTAACAGGGAATACGTGGACAATAACATAATGCTCTGAACCGATGGTGCCCTTTTTATGGCTGCGATGCTTATTTGTATAGTGCAGGGGTGGTCAACTCCCAAGACACTACGATCTACTCCAGGGGTCAGCAACCTTTTTCAGCCGGGAGGTCCAGTAATCTGAGCATCCTGGACCCTGCCCCATGCCTCCCGTTGTTGTTGTTCAGTCGTTCAGACAAGACTGAACAACAACAATTTATGGACCTAAGAGGTATCTAAAGCCATCGGCACATAACAGAATAGAAGAAAGCTCATACCAAGAACAAACTTAATTATGGTAGCATCTAAGTGATTTCAGCTCTCTGACATAGTAAGGAGACAGTTTCTTTCTGTAACAATTCTTTATTCAGGCAACAAGACTGACTAACTTTTATTTGCTGATACATTTTGGAGGGAACAATTTCAAGCAATCACAACGCTGCCTTTTGATGGAAAATAAGACTGAGGATCCAAATACAGCAGCTTAAATGACCCAATAGTAGCTGTTCCTTCTGGAACAGAAAGGCAGTTACTTTACCCTAATGCAAATACAGACAATAGTAATACAGATTTAAAAACCACTGAATCAATACACAATGTACATCTCTTTTTCCCCCTTTAATTTTTTTGGGGACCCCCAAGAGACTTATGTGGGGGAGGGAGATAGTGGTCCTGAAGGTAGGAGTCTATCAAGTGCTGAAGATGATCATCCAAATGTCAAGAGCCAAATGGAGCAAACAGCATGCAGACCTAGTAGTGGGAAGGAAAAATCCTTAAATAAGAGACTAGGGGGAATGATCAATGGTCTTCAATGTCTGTATACTAATGCACAGAGCATGGGAAATAAACAAGATGAACTTGAGCTCTTGGTACACCAAACTAAATATGACATAATAGGCATCACTGAAACCTGGTGGGATGAGTCTCATGATTGGAATGTAGTAATAGAGGGATACAATCTATTTCAGAGAAATAGATCAAACAGAAAAGGAGGAGGGGTGGCATTATATGTCAGGGATGTGTATACCTGTGAAGAGATCCAGGATTTAAAACTTCAAAGCCAAACTGAGAGTATCTGGGTCAAAATTAAGGGAGAGAAAAATAACAGTGATCTCATTGTGGGAGTTTACTACAGATCGCCAAGCCAAACTGAGGACACAGATGATGCTTTCCTGGAACAGATGACCAAGTATTCAAAAGGAAGTGAGATAGTAGTAATGGGGGATTTCAACTATCCTGATATTTGTTGGATGTCAAACTCAGCCAAGAGCACAAGGTCGAACAGATTCCTCACTGGCCTTGCAGACAATTTCATTGTCCAGAAAGTGGGAGAAGCAACAAGAGGATCAGCCATTTTAGATCTGGTCTTAACCAATAGTGATGACTTGGTAAGTGGGGTAGAAGTGGCAGGATCATTAGGTGGGAGTGATCATGCTCTTCTGGAGTTTATTATACAGCGGAAAGGAGCAACCAAGCATACTAAGACTCAAATTCTAGACTTTAAGAAAGCTGACTTCAGAAAATTTAGGGAAATGCTGGGTGTGATCCCATGGTCAGTAATACTAAAAGGGAAGGGAGTTCATGATGGATGGGAGTTTGTTAAAAGGGAGATATTAAAAGCACAACTTCAAGCAGTACCAATGAGACGAAAACATGGAAGGTGCCTAAAGAAGCCAGGGTGGCTATCTAAAGAACTTTTAACTGATTTAAGATTTAAAAGGGATATGTACAAAAAATGGAAAAAGGGGGAAGTCACCAGAGAGGAATTCAAACAAATAGCCAGCAAGTGTAGAGACAAAGTCAGAAAAGCTAAAGCACAGAATGAACTCAGGCTTGCTAGAGAGGTTAAAAGCAATAAAAAGGGCTTTTATGGGTATGTCCGTAGCAAAAGGAAGAACAATGAAACAGTGGGGTCACTTAGAGGAGAAGATGGTGAAATGCGAACAGGAGACAGAGAAAGGGCAGAACTCCTCAATGCCTTCTTTGCCTCAGTCTTCTCAAAAAAAGAAAACAATGCCCAACCTGAAGAATATGGGGCAGATGATTCAGCAGGGGAAACACAGCCCAGAATAAGTAAGGAGGTAATACAAGAATACTTGGCTAGTTTAGATGTATTCAAGTCTCCAGGGCCAGATGAACTACATCCAAGAGTATTAAAAGAACTAGCAGAGGTGATTTCAGAACCACTGGCAGTAATCTTTGAGAATTCCTGGAGAACTGGGGAAGTACCGGCAGACTGGAGGAGGGCAAATGTTGTCCCTATTTTCAAAAAGGGGGAAAGAGAAGACCCAAACAATTACCGCCCAGTCAGCCTGACATCAATACCAGGAAAGATTCTAGAGCAGATCATTAAGCAAACGGTCTGTGAGCACCTAGAAAGGAACGCTGTGATCACTAAAAGTCAGCATGGGTTTCTGAAAAATAAGTCATGTCAGACCAATCTGATCTCATTTTTTGACAGAATTACAAGCCTGGTAGATGAAGGGAATGCTGTGGATGTAGCCTATCTTGATTTCAGCAAGGCCTTTGACAAGGTGCCCCATGATATTCTCGTAAAGAAGCTGGTAAAATGCGGACTAGACAATGCTACCATTCAGTGGATTTGTAACTGGCTGACTGACCGAACCCAAAGGGTACTCATTAATGGCTCCTCTTCATCCTGGAGAGAAGTGACTAGTGGGGTGCCACAGGGTTCTGTCTTGGGCCCAGTCTTATTCAACATCTTCATCAATGACTTGGATGATGGGCTTGAGGGCATCCTGATCAAGTTTGCAGATGACACCAAATTAGGAGGGGTGGCTAATACCCCAGAGGACAGGATCACACTTCAAAATGACCTTAACAGACTAGAGAACTGGGCCAAAGCAAACAAGATGAATTTTAACAGGGAGAAATGTAAAGTACTACACTTGGGCAAAAAAAATGAAAGGCACAAATACAGGATGGGTGACACCTGGCTTGAGAGCAGTACATGTGAAAAGGATCTAGGAGTCTTGGTAGACCATAACTTGACATGAGTCAACAGTGTGATGCAGCAGCTAAAAAAGCCAATGCAATTCTGGGCTGCATCAATAGGAGTATAGCATCTAGATCAAGGGAAGTAATAGTACCACTATATTCTGCTCTGGTCAGACCTCACCTGGAATACTGTGTCCAGTTCTGGGCACCACAGTTCAAGAAGGATACTGACAAGCTGGAACGTGTCCAGAGGAGGGCAACCAAAATGGTCAAAGGCCTGGAAACGATGCCTTATGAGGAACGGCTTAGGGAGCTGGGTATGTTTAGCCTGGAGAAGAGAAGGTTAAGGGGTGATATGATAGCCATGTTCAAATATATAAAAGGATGTCATATAGAGGAGGGAGAAAGGTTGTTTTCTGCTGCTCCAGAGAAGCGGACACGGGGCAATGGATTCAAACTACAAGAAAGAAGATTCCACCTAAACATTAGGAAGAACTTCCTGACAGTAAGAGCTGTTCGACAGTGGAATTTGCTGCCAAGGAGTGTGGTGGAGTCTCCTTCTTTGGAGGTCTTTAAGCAGAGGCTTGACAGCCATCTGTCAGGAATGCTTTGATGGTGTTTCCTGCTTGGCAGGGGGTTGGACTGGATGGCCCTTGTGGTCTCTTCCAACTCTATGATTCTATGATTCTAAGAGAGTAGGGCCCTAAGCTAGAGCTTGTTTAGCTTATATGTAACGGACACAAACAAGCAAAGTGTTTCCAGCTATTTGCGTGGCTTGCATGCTGCCTTTTGCAATGTTTCGGGGGGTGTTCAGCTTTATATAAATGGCGGTTTTGCAGTCCACACAAAGGTTGCAACAGATTTTCTGCTTTTAAATGCTGTAAATCACCTGTGATGTTTGGATTGTGAATACCCTGAAACCCACAGAGATGTCCTGAAACCATTTTCTCTCTCAAAATGAACTCAAATATTTCTCTGCAAGGTCCAAGGAAAGGAGAAACCTCCCCATTGTCTCTGTCCTCACAAATCCTGCCTTAAGGGCACATTTAAGGTGTGACTAGGTGGCGCTGTGGGTTAAACCACTGATCCTAGGGCTTGCCGATCAGAAGGTTGGTGGTTCGAATCCCTGTGACGGGGTGAACTCCTGTTGCTCGGTCCCTGCTCCTGCCAATCTAGCAGTTCGAAAGCATGTCAAAGTGCAAGTAGATAAATAGGTACTGCTCTGGCGGGAAGGTAAACGGCGTTTCCGTGCGCTGCTCTGGTTCGCCAGAAGCGGCTTAGTCCTGCTGGCCACATGACGCGGAAGCTGCATGATGGATGGAGGGGTGGTCTTGAGCCCCAGGGCAGGGAATTTCAAAAGGGCCAGCCCACAAGACTCGTGATCCTCCTCTCTCTCCTGCGTGTGGAGGGAGCACCCTAACCCTAACCTTGCCCCATGGACTGCCAAAAGATCAAACTTATCCATCCTTAAAGAAATCAGCCCTGAGTGCTCACTGGAAGGACAGATCCTGAAGTTGAGGCTCCAGTACTTTGGCCACCTCATGAGAAGAGAAGACTCCCTGGAAAAGACCCTGATGTTGGAAAGATGGAGGGCCAAGGAGAAGGGGACGACAGAGGACGAGATGTTGGACAGTGTTCTCGAAGCGACTAACATGAGTTTGGCCCTGCGAGAGGCAGTGGATAGGCGTGCCTGGCGTGCTCTGGTCCATGGGGTCACGAAGAGTCGGACACGACTGAACGACTTAACAACCTTGCCCCTCCCTCCCAGGAGCCGCATCCAATGGGAAGGCGCAGCTCCTTCTCCCGGTGGACTTCTCCCGGGAGGTCTTCCTGCGTCGCCCCAAATGCGGCTGCCCCCCCACAAAAACTTATTATGCTTCTGCTCTGACCTCAAGGCCGCAAAAGCTGCTGGAAAGGGGATGGGGGGCAGCTGTTTTGGGCCGCAAAAGCTTCTTTCCAAATATATTCTGGGCTTCTACAAAATGACAATACTCTCTGAAAGGGTATGGGTTTGAGACCCACATTGGGCAACAGATTCTTGCATCGCAGGGGGGTTGGGTTTGATGACCCTCATGGCCCCTTCCAACTCTACGATTCTACAATATGACTAGTGATCAAGCCAGCACAGGATACGCTAGTTTGCACGTCCGTCATTTTGGTTGCAAAACGGACCGGTAGCCTTTTCGATTCGCCTCTGGTCATGCAGGATTGGGAGAGGGCAGAAATCTCCCAAACAAATAAAATAAAACCTACGTACAGCAACAGTGTTTTCCGTCGTGTGTGGACCTCTTAGGTCCATAAATTACCATATAGCATATATCCAACTCAAAAAACAGCGTTGTCGACAAAGGACAGCTGGACATAGAAAGGGGCCCATTCCCTACAGTAGCTGAGGGCCTCGTCAAACCTAAATCCAGCCCTGGTTTGATGTTATGTTATTTCATATCTTGGAATAGGGTGTTATAGGAATTCTAAGGTCTTATATATATAAAAAAAATGTTCATAAATTTACAAGGCAAATAAACCACGTGTCTGAAATAGTACAGGATAGCAATTTTGACTCCTTCAGTAACCTCAAATATTCTCCCCATTGTCTTTTCGCTTACAAATCCTGACTTTAGAGCGTATTTGTGTATGAACAGGGTGAGCCTGTGACCTGGATTCAGGAACTAGTACTAACCATCACAAAAGAATGGCCAGGCTGCCCAGGTAAAGCAATCAGTGACCACTGTCAGGTATCCTGGCAGGCAGGATTTCTGCTGGAGACTGCCTTCTGTGGTGTATGCATGATTTTGGGGGGTGGGTCTATGTGGCTTTAGGGTGGGCAATTTCAAAAGTCTATATAAGGGGAATGGGGGACCCAGTTGCAACAGTTTAATAAAGATCTGCTTACCAGCTGCTTTGCTTTTCAATATTCTCTGGTTGGCCTCTGCTATTTTCTCCTAGAGAACCTACCTAAGGACTCTATGCAGGCTCTTGGATACCCCATCAGGGAAAAATGAGCAGTTTTTTTCTTATAACACAATGATAACCAGATGTCAAGGAGATACAGTAAATTACACTACAGTGGTACCTTGGTTCTCAACGCCTTGGTTCCCAAACACCGAAAACCCAGAAGTATGGTAAGTATTCCAGTTTTTGAAAGTTTTTTGGAAGCTGAACGTCCGATGCGGCTGTTGGCTATTGTTTCTGGGGCGCCTGCACCAATCAGAAGATGCACCTTGGTTTTCGAACATTTGAGACTTCCAGAACGGATTAGGTTCGAGAATCAAGGTACCACTGTATTTGGTGCTCCTGTTTTTGCTATTGATTTTGCATTTTTTGCATCGACAGGTTCAGGGGCTACTGGGTTTGGATGAACAATGGCCCCATCTACAATACATTTTACTCTACCTTGCTGTGGCTCTCCCCCCATTCCCACAGCTACAATATGAGCTTAGTGAATCAAGCCTCCCACAGCTTCTCCTGTTGAACTTCCACCTGCCTTCTCTCCGTATTCTCCCCATTTTTCCCTGCCTCCCCACAGCTTCTCCCGTTGAACTCCTGCCTGCCTCCTGTTCGTCTTTCCCCCCATTTTTGCCTCCCTCCCCACAGCTTCTCCTGTTGAACTTCCGCCTGTCTGCTGTTTGTCTTTTCCCCATTTTCGCCTTCCTCCCCACAGCTTCTAACCTAACATAAACTCAACATTACACCTAAGCATTACAAAAACATTTCAAAAACCACAGCAACCACAGGTTTTTGTGTGTGAAAGGCGGCTCCTGTCTGCCTCCTGTTTTCGCCTCCCTCCCCACAGCTTCTTCTGTTGAACTTCCACCTGCCTCCTCTCCATCTTTGCCCCCGTTTTCGCCTGCCTCCCCACAGCTTCTCCAGTTGAACTTCCGCCTGGCTTCTCTCTGTATTTTCCCCGTTTTTCCCTGCCTCCCCACAGCTTCTCCCGTTGAACACCTGCCTGCCTCCTGTCCGTCTTTCCCGTTTTACCTTCCTGCCCACAGCTTCTCCTGTTGAACTTCCACCTGCCTTCTCTCCGTATTTCCCCCATTTTTCCCTGCCTCCCCACAGCTTCTCCCTTTGAACTCCCGCCTGCCTCCTCTCCATATTTCCCATTTTCGCCTTCCTCCCCACAGCTTATCCCGTTGAACTCTCACCTGGCACCTCTCTGTCTCCCCCCCCCACTTTCGCCTGCCTCACCACAGCTTCTCCTTTAATCTATTTATTTGCAAAAAAAATAAAAATATAAAAAATGTCTGCCCTGCCAACCTTAAGGGGGGGGGAAAAGGTGTCATGGCGGCTAGCAGAATATGATCCACAATAAAACTGCATCCATGGAGCGAGTGCAAAATGCATCGCTAATCAGCAGAGCAGCTTAATACACCAAACTTAGCAGGATCACCCCTTGGGGGGAGCCTGGATGAGCAGATGAGCTTTAAGCAGGCACCGAAATGCCAATACTGTAGATGGTTGGCTGATGTTCATGGCATCCACCTTGCAAAGCACACAGCCAACTTCAGATACTTGGGGGACCTGGATGGGATGACTCAGGACCGAAATTCTGTAGATGGTTGGCTGATGTTCATGGCATCCACCTTGCAAAGCACACAGCGGAGCAAATCCAGCCCCTGTCAGCTGGCAAACAATACCGTATCGGAATGCTGTCTTCTTGGCTCGCTGTCCATCTTTGGACAAAGGTGTCCCCCCACTCCATTTCCTCCATCTCCTTCTCAAGGTGAAGCGAAATCAAGACAATCCGCCGGCTCGAAATAGAAAGCATAAAATGGAGTATATAGAAAGCAAGATTCACCTTGCCGACTCCTATATTTAAAGCTACAAGAGAACGAAGGAAGGGGGGGCTGGAGAGAAGAAGAGACGCTGACCCACTTTTTCCAGCTAGCAGAAAACTCAGAGATAAAACAGGAGAATGGATCTTTGCGTTTCACAAACATCAGTGGCACAGGGTGGAAATAAAAAAACAAAATAGGCCACTTTTGCATTCTGAGATGCAAAGCTTGCGGCTTGACGGTCACCAGGGCCACTTTTGGGACAGGGTAGATGTGACATTTTTGTCGGGAGACGAAGCCACTGTGGACGTTTCTCAAAGCTACCAACTGAGTCTGACCACAGCGGAGGCAGTGGAAACAGGAGTGAAGGGTCTTGGTCCATGGGGTCTCACAGGCACCAGTTTCCCCACTGTGAAACAGGAACTGGACTGCTGGGCATGCCTCCAATGGTTTTTCTGTTCCCGATAATCAATGGATTCCAGGGGTGAGGCAAAACAACACCTTCTCTGTAGAACCCATTTATCGAATGCTCCCCGAAGAAGCTTGCTTGGCACCCATCTTGTCATCGTTTGGGTCCCTGGCAAAGACATCTTTTAATTTCCCTTGGGAATTCAGGAACAGCAACCATGGTATGATTGCACTCTTCAATCTCCTTTTAACCATTGGTTCTGTTATTGCCGTTTTAATTTATAAAAAATATAATACATAATAAAATACGTTAATTACACCGCTTGGGCTAAGCACGTAAAAATTGATAAAACAAACATTAAAAACTTGCTAAAAGGCTGCCTTCAGATGTCTTGGAAAGTCAGATAGTTGTTTTTTCCTTGACATCCAGAAGGCGTTCACAGGCAGGCCACTACCAAGTGTCTGGTTTTGTAACGTACTTCTACAGTGAGGGAACCGCAGAAGGCCTCAGCGATGGACCTCAGTGTCCAACTGAACAATGGGGGTGAACTCCTTCAGGTATACTGGGCCAAGATCGTTTAAATGTTAGCATCAAAACTTTGAATTGTGCTTGGAAACGTAAAGGTTAAGGTTAAGGTACCCCTGACCTTTAGGTCCAGTCGTGGACGACTCTGGGGTTGTGGCACTCATCTCGCTTTACTGGCTGAGGGAGCTGGCGTTTGTCCGCAGACAGGTTCTGGGTCATGTGGCCAGCATGACTAAGCCACTTCTGGCGAACCAGAGCAGTGCACGGAAACGTACTGGGAGCCAATGTAGGTCTTTCAGGACTGGTGTTATATGGTCTCGACAGCCACTCCCAGTCACCAGTCTAGCTGCCGCATTCTGGATTAGTTGTAGTTTCTGGGTCACCTTCAAAGGTAGCCCCATGTAGAGCACATTGCAGTAGTCCAAGCGGGAGATAACTAGAGAGCATGCACCATGCTCTCTCGTTTCCTGCTTGGCAGGGGGTTGGACTGGATGGCCCTTGTGGTCTCTTCCAACTCTATGATTCTATGACCACTCTGGCGAGACAGTCTGAGGGCAGGTAGGGTTTCAGCCTTCATGCCAGATGGAGCTGGTGAACAGCTGCCCTGGACACAGAATTGACCTGGACCTCCATGGACAACTGTGAGTCTAAAATGACTCCCAGACTGTGCCCCTGGTCCTTCAGGGGCAAAGTTACCCAATTCAGGACCAATTTAATTGCGAAACTCTTTGGGACTCATAGCAGAAAGTGATGTGCAAATCTAACAAACCTCAACCTAGGGAGCCGGCCTACATATTGCAAAGGCAGACTTCAGCACTGGCAATGGGACAGCGCCCTCCTCAGCAGGGGAGGAGAAAAGACTAGTTTTGGGGAGAGCTGCTCCCCAGCACCCTGCCTAATGGTAGTGCCGGCCCTGATACCCATTTCTGACTAGGACTGCTGGATCAGGAGCATTCTAGGCCCTGAGATTTCGGAGCCCAAACCTGAGACCTGTAGGCAGCCCCTGGGGGTGTCAAGGAGGACAGCCCCTGGTGCTACTCCCTTTGTGCTTCCTCCCACCACAGAGCCTGGAAGATGGAAGTTAAAGGCAGGGCCGTCTTAGAGGGATCGGCAGCCGTGGCGCTGCGATCCCTCGGCGGCCCCGGCGTGCCGCCTCTCCGCCCGCCTCCCTCCCGCACTGGCCGCCCCTCGGGAGGGGGGTGGGCGAGCGGGGGATGAGGGGCGTGGCGCTGGAGCGGCGTGGGGCTTTGTGCGCCCTTCCAGCGCTCCAGCTGGGGCTCCGGGAGGCGAGGGCAGCCGGCTTGCAACCCGCCTGCCACGGCGCGTGAGCGCCGCCTGCCCGTGGGGGGGGGCGGGTTGGGGAGGGGGCGCCCGGTATGCTGGTGGGCTCGCGGGGGCGCCCCTGGGGGCCCGGCGCCCTGGCACGCTGCGCCACCAGCCCCTATGGACAAGACGGCCCTGGTTAAAGGGGAGAGATGTGTAAGGAGCATAGGAGGACAGGCCCCACCGCAGAGAGGCTTATGTGTGTGTTTTTTTAAAAAATTAAGTACCATAAATTATTTTGCAGAAGTTAAACGAAAGAAGTCCAAGTACTAATTTGAGGGCACTGCTTTTTAAGGTATTCTCTATTCCCCCCCCATTCTTTTTGAAATTTTTGTTTGGACTGACCCATAATAGCCTCTGCCAATCTGGCCAATTCAATATAGTCAAATAATTGTATTGCGTCTGAATCTCATTTTAAAAGAACCACCTTGCATTTGGCAAGACAACACTGTGTCTGAAATCCTGGAGAGCCTTTGCCAGTTGGTGGAGACCAGTGGTTCTCATTTTTTCCCCCTCTGGGCCACTCATTCAGAATAAATGCTTGCTTTACAACACAGAACACAACCACTTTATAATATGACCACAGAACATCCAGAAAGTATAAAACAATGCAGCTACGTAAGAACATGAATCATTCCCAAAATAAAATTAAAACTGAGCCTGCTGCGAATGTGCCTTAAGTATGTATACAAACTCAATGAGAGCTGTGAGTTGGCTATTGCCAATTAACCTCATTTACCGGTATGTCAAGTCTAATTTGAGACAAACTCTCATATCCATTTTTAATAACAATTTTTATTAAGAGTTTCTAACAAGAGCCAAATTAATCTAAAGAAGACAAATGGGAAAGAAGCACGAATAAGCAAAAGAAGAAACTAAACAAGCAGAAGAAGGAGAAATAAACAAAAGGTCCTCTATCATAATTATATCTTAACCTTTATTCCCTACACACAAGAGTGAACCCTCCCAGCTCTCACCTGGGAGCTTCCCCCTCTAGTCCCAGCCTCAAACTCTCATCTCCACATCAACCCAAAGAAGCCTTTCTCCTTTCTGATTTTTCATATTTGATAGAGCTGGAAATCCTTGCTCAGGACAATATGTCACGGAGAACTGTAGAAGGATAGCCAATGCTTGCGAAGAGAGGCATGGATACAGTTCCTGGTAGTTGTTGTTTTGTGTTTGTGTGTGTGTTTCATGGAACTTGCCATAACTGAGTTCTGGCACCTCTCTGGTGGGCGCCATTGCCATTCTAAGAGATCAAGGGAGTTCATGTTGAGTTCCAGCACCTCTTTTTCTAGAAAAATTGCCCTCTCTTTGTGTGTGTACAGTGGAACCTCTATTTGCGACCATAATTTGTTCCGGAGGTCCGCCTGGAGGTCGAAACGGGTCACTGGGAGACGCACTGTTGTGTGAAGGCGCAGGCGGCGATTGCCCGCTTCTGCACATGTGCAAACGGCGACTGCTGCTTCTGCACATGCGTGAACGGCGGCAAACCTGCCGGTTACTTCCGGGTTTGCTGCGGTCGCGACTTGGAACGAACGTAAGAAGAGGCGGCGGTAAGTAGAGGTTCGCCTGTATTTTGATACTAAGGTAAAGGTAAAGGGACCCCTGACCATCAGGTCCAGTCGTGTCCGACTCTGGGGTTGCGGCGCTCATCTCGCTCTATAGGCCAAGGGAGCTGGCGTTTGTCCACAGACAGCTTCCGGGTCATGTGGCCAGCATGACAAAGCCGCTTCTGGCGAACCAGAGCAGCGCACGGAAACGCCGTTTACCTTCCCGCCGGAGCGGTCCCTATTTATCTACTTGCACTTTGATGTGCTTTTGAACTGCTAGGTGGGCAGGAGCTGGGACTGAGCAACGGGAGCTCACCCTGTGGCAGGGATTCAAACCGCCGACCTTCTGATCAGCAAGCCCTAGGCTCTGTGGTTTAACCCACAGCGCCACCTGGCTCCCTTCATTTTGATACTATACTACCCTAAAATGTTCAAATGTTTCTTCGATTGCTCTTGACTCTTCCTTCCACACTTGCTATCCTCTCCTGCCACACCTTCTGAGAACCATGAGTGTAGACAATACTGAGCTACATGGATCATTGGTCAAATTCGATATATTGTTGTACCTTGGTTGTGAGTGTTCCGGTTTCCGAATGTTTTTTGGGAAGCCGAACGTCTGACGCGGCTTCCGCAATTGTTTCCGGCGCACCTGCGCAATCGGAAGCCAATCGGAAGCTGCGTCTTGCTTTCCAAACGTTTTGGAAGTCAAACGGACTTCCGGAACGCATTCTGTTTGAAAACCAAGGTAGGGCTGTACGGCGCCTTCCTATGTTCCTATGCTTTCTGACCCAGATTGTGTGTGTGTGTGTGTGTGTGTGTGTTTGTGTGGGTGGTTGTTCTGCTTAATGGAGAAATCCCTGGAGGGCTTCATTTTTTCAAGGTAACTCTGGGTGGTTTGCTGTGATGCTTAGTGGGTGGAAACTAAACATGGAGGGAGTTGGATGAGTTGGGAGAAGGTGGAAGAGCAAGCAGGCCTCCCTGGGCTCCTGCATTTTTGCATTAGCAAGATACAGCCAAGTTACAGGACTGCCTCCTTCCAGTGACTCATGAAGCAATTTCTGCGCCGGTGAGCGCTACAGGGTAAATCTGACTTCTACTTTTAACCCCGTTAAGAGATAAGAAATGATTATTCTCCTAATTGCCGTGCCGTTACTTTATTGGTTAAATTAACATTCAATTGCAGGGGGTTTGCTGTGCAATATACAATATTATTTTGCCTACTGTGCGTTCAAAGTCTCCTTGTCACAGCAACAGCACGCCAGCAGGTGAAATCCTTTTAACAAATAGGTAAATATAAGCCTTGGGGGGAGAGGCGAGGGAGGGGGAAGGGGGTAATTATTTCAGCTATGTTAGTGGGTGAATGGGGGGGGGAAGGGGGTTAAAAATAAGTCAGAAACGCTGGAAATTATATTAAACGGTCCATAGGGGAAAGCGGCTGCGATTCAAGAGGCGCCGGTGATGTTGGAACAAATGCAAAGCCCTGCCAGATCATCTGAATGGCCATAAAATTGTAGAGTTGGAAGGGACCCTAAGGGCCACACACATCCCTGGCAATGCAGGAATTGTTTGAAATAACCTTTTCCAAGAAACCAGAAGTAATAGTACCACTGTATTCCGCTCTGGTCAGACCTCACCTGGAATACTGTGTCCAGTTCTGGGCACCACAGTTCAAGAAGGATACTGACAAGCTGGAACGTGTCCAGAGGAGGGCAACCAAAATGGTCAAAGGCCTGGAAACGATGCCTTATGAGGAACGGCTTAGGGAGCTGGGTATGTTTAGCCTGGAGAAGAGAAGGTTAAGGGGTGATATGATAGCCATGTTCAAATATATCAAAGGATGTCATATAGAGGAGGGTGAAAGGTTGTTTTCTGCTGCTCCAGAGAAGCGGACACGGGGCAATGGATTCAAACTACAAGAAAGAAGATTCCACCTAAACATTAGGAAGAACTTCCTGACAGTAAGAGCTGTTGGACAGTGGAATTTGCTGCCAAGGAGTGTGGTGGAGTCTCCTTCTTTGGAGGTCTTGAAGCAGAGGCTTGACAGCCATCTGTCAGGAATGCTTTGATGGTGTTTCCTGCTTGGCAAGGGGTTGGACTGGATGGCCCTTGGGGTCTCTTCCAACTCTAGGATTCTATGATTCTTTTCTTTTAGGAATTGTGGGTGACGGAATTCCAGGTGACCTGAAGAGACTATTTATGTACATGACTACTGCTGCCCGGACACTATTAGCCCAGAGATAGAAAGAAGGCACTGTTCCTACCAGGGAAGAATGGCAGATTAAACTGGTGGGCTATGCAGAAATGGCAAAACTTACTGGAAGAATTTGGAATCAGGGAAACCAAAATTTCAATAAGGAATGGAGGAAATATATAATTATTTTAAAAAAAAATCATTGTCAACAGTGAGAAGAACCTTTCTTTGCATCAGCCACTAACCATAGCAATAAAATAATATGTACTGAAGATATAGACAAAAACTTAATTATACAAACTACATTCCGGAGGCTTATGCCAATAATCAAATAATCAAACAATTAAAATTATTAGTAGCATTGGAATGATACTTGTAGTTAAAAGTTGGACTATGGCTCTATTGAAGATTTAATAGAATTGGATTAACAGAGAAGATGCAGGAGGAAAAGTTAACACAAGGACCCCAAAAAAGGGGAGAAGAGAAGTCCAAAGGGATTTATGGATGTTGTCTTATTTGTTCTCTTGGTGATGGTTTGTAAATCTGAAAACCCCAAAATAAACATATTAAAAAAAGAGAATGTGAATTCCACCGCTGACTCTTTCTCCTCCAGGAGACGCTGGACTAGATGGGTCTTTGGTCTGCTCCAACAGGGTATTGGATGTGAGTGGTGCTGTGGTCTAAACCACTGAGCCTCTTGGGCTTGCCGATCAGAAGGTCGGCGGTTCAAATCCCGTGATGGAGTGAGCTCCCGTTGCTCTGTCCCAGCTCCTGCCAACCTAGCAGTTCGAAAGCACGCCAGTGCAAGTAGATAAATAGGTACCACTGTGGCGGGAAGGTAAATGGCATTTCTGTGCGCTCTTGTTTCCATCCTGTTGTCCCGTTGTGCCAGAAGCAGTTTAATCCTGCTGGCCACATGACCTGGAAAGCTGTCTGTGGACAAACGCCGGCTCCCTTGGACTGAAAGTGAGATGAGCACTGCATCCCATAGTCGCCTTTGACTGGACTTAACCGTCCAGGGGTCCTTTACCTTTTTCATTGTTATCATTATTTTATTTTATTTATTAGATTTATATACAGCACATCATAAGATCTCAGGGCGGTTCACAGAATAAAATATAGGATAAAAGCAAGTAAATAAGTTAAACAAAGCAGCCAAACAATAGCCCCCGCTTACGTTCAATCAATCAATCAATCTTTATTGCGGTCAAAGACCATTCAGCAGAATGAACAACAGCAACATATACGATATCGATACCAAGGGGCAGACTCAGTAGACGAAACTGAAAATTCCCTATAAACTTCATCGCATTCAAAATAGCACTTCTTCAGCTGAAATCTATATTCCGGAGTTTAAAATCAGCACTCATTCATCACGTTCGCATGATATTCTAATGAATTGATCGCAGTTGGATTTTTGGTGCAGCACGTGCTCAATTGCCCACTGGCCAAAATGAAACATTAAGAAAAGCTGAATTATCTTCTTCTTCTTTTTTACACTCAGAGCCGACACCCATTGCTATCAGCCGCTTTTCAACCTGAAAACACGAGGATTTCCTTCTGCCATAGTAGTTCAAAACCAAGAATTGATGCATCCCCCCTTGCTCTGAGAATGCTCCCTTTGTTCAGACCCAGCCCTGAAGTTTCTCCACCCCCTCCCCAACCTCTGACTCCCAGCAATGAGTCGCTCGGAGCTGGTGGTGAAAGATTTTTTCAACAGCAATTTGCTTGTTCCAATTTGCTTTTCAAGGTCCGTGGTCAGGATTGTGAAGGAAGCCTGTAAAAGGATCTAGTTCTATTAATTTGGGCTGGTAGTTTCTCTTGTTTGACTCGTATTCAGTTTCGCTGGCAGTTCCACTCGGTGAGCTAATTGAATCCAGAGTGCCAGCGCTCGGTCCCGCGTGCGAGGCTAGAGTTTCACGTCCAGACCTGAGCTGGGCTCCGGTGCAGTAACAAGATATACTACACCTGTTGAAAAGGTGAGGAGAGGTGGAAAGAGAGAGGTTTGAGGGAAGTTTCTCGGTCCTGCTCCGTAGCTGCAGGTTTTTAAGAGAAATTCTCCCAGAAAATTCAGCTAAGACTTTTATTTACGGCACAAGGTTTAGGCGCAACTCGAGTGCGAAAGACGAACACTCACAAAGTGAAAACAAAATAAAATAAAAAAATTCCTTCCAGTAGCACCTTAGAGACCAACTAAGTTTGTTCTTGGTATGAGCTTTCGTGTGCATGCACACTTCTTCAGATACACTGAAACGGAAGTCACCAGACCCTTAAATATAGTGAGACAAAGTGGTCTCACTTAAATATAGTGAGACACTCACAAAGTGGTTTGCAAAAAAGAAAGATGTAACAGTAAAATTATCTATGAGAAAAATTAACAGCAATGATTTAAGACAACTCCAAAAGTTACAATAGCCATAGACCAAAAAGAGATTTTAACTTGCACCAACTTTCTAAACATCTGGGTAGGCTTAGCAAAAATGCAGCTGCTGAAAAGACAAAAGTGAAGGTGCCTGCCTGATATCAATAGGCAAGGAGTTCCACAGTGTAAGAACAGCCATAATAAAAAGATCGAATTCTTACAAAAGTGGAATGGGTGTTTTGTGGCACCTGTAGTGGTGCTGATTTTGCTCATCAAAGGGGCTGACTGGGTGCATATGTGGTGAGACAATCTTATAGGTAAACCGGCTCCAAGTTATTAAAGGCTTTATGTACTAATAGTATAAAAATAAAAATAAAGGTAAAGGACCCCTGGATGGTTAAGTCCAGTCAATGCGACTATGGGGTTGCAGCGCATATCTCTCTTTTCAGGCCAAGGGAGACAGCTTTCCAGGTCATGTGGCCAGCAGGACTAAACTGCTTCTGGCGCAATGGGACACCATGACAGAAACCAGAGAGCACAGAAATGCCATTTATCTTCCCGCAGCAGTGGTACCTATTTATCTACTAGCAGTGGTGTGCTTTCGAACTGCTAGGTTGACAGGAGCTGGGACAGAGCAACAGGAGCTAACTCCTTCACGGGGGTTCGAACCGCCGACCTTCCGATCGGCAAGCCCAAGAGGCTCAGTGGTTTAGACCACAGCGCCACCCGCATGTTAATAGTAACACCCTGAACTTGGCCCAGTAGCAAATTGGCAATGCAGTGCAGATCTCTGAGCACAGATGTTAGATGCTGGCAGGGCCAGCAATCATAGAATCATGGAATTCCAGAGTTGGAAGGGATCCCAAGAGTCATCTAACCCCCTGCCATTCAGGAATCCGGTGTGGGCTCAAACCGCCAACCATTCTGGTTAACGGCAAGATGCTCTGATCCATTGTGCCACCGGGGGTTTGCGGTGCATTATTCTGCATGAACCACAGTGTCCGGATCAAGCTCAATAAATTCAATAAATAATAGGAATAAGCCCCACACAGAGCACATTGCCGTAAGATATAGAGCTGTGGTCAATTCCTGATGATCCGTTGACTGAGCATTCATCGTGATTTGTCTGCTGGGAGGTTAGACAACATTGAGTCTAGAGATGGGAAGGCCTGGAAAAAAAAACAACGGGAAAATTGGGGGGAGGAAACAGCTCCCCCCATTTCCCCCAAAGCCTTTTTTTCGGAAAAAATGGAAAAAAAAACCCAGTTTGATACAGTTTTAATATTCCACACACCTTTTTTTCAATTTTTCTGGGGAAAAACAGCTTGGGGGGGGGGAACTGGATCCCCCCCAATTTTTCTGCCCCCCTCCCGGCCTTCTTATCTCTAATTGAGTCTAATCAAATGTTATCCCACCCTTTCCAGTCCATTTTCCTTCCTGCAAGGATATCTTTTGGATAAGTGGGTTTGTGGTTTGCTCTCCAAAATCATCTATAACGGTGCAAACTGAACCTTCCAGGAGTGTGACTGAACCCCACCTGAAAAGATCAATGGTCTGGAAGTGCCTTGTAAGCAAGCAATCCTACCTTCAATACACACCCAGTTGGAGAACTTGGACTTTACTGGGTAGGTTTCTTGTTTAAAGTGCCATTTTCCTCGTGGATAGCGATTCTGCTCCCAGCTCAGCTTCCGTTGCCCACTCCCAAGTGTTCTTTCACGACTCCAGCGCCACAGCAAACACCATCCATCCATCACAACACAGCTCACCATTGGCCAAATTTAGGGTAGCCACTGTGGGACGTGGGTGGCGCTGTGGTCTAAACCACAGAGCCTAGGGCTTGCCGATCAGAAGGTTGGTGGTTTGAATCCCTGCGACGGGGTGAGCTCCCATTGCTCGGTCCCAGCTCCTGCCCACCTAGCAGTTTGAAAGCACGTCAAAGTGCAAGTAGATAAATAGGTACCACTCTGGCGGGAAGGTAAACGGCATTTCCGTGCACTGCTCTGGTTCACCAGAAGCGGCTTAGTCATGCTGGCCACATGACCCGGAAGCTGTACGCCGGCTCCCTTGGCCAGTAAAGCGAGATGAGCACTGCAACCCCAGAGCGCTGCTCCGGAGAAGTCGGACACGACTGGACCTAATGGTCAGGGGTGGTCTAGGGTGGCCACTTACGTTTTGCCAGCAAAGGAGGTGACAGTTTGCACATAGTCATTTTTTTATGCGTAAATGCAGATTTAGAAAGTGGCTCTATAATTTAAATCAGCGCTGGGCAGCCTTCAGCCCCGGGCCTCTGACACTGACTGGATGGCGCTTGCAGAGGATTTCAGGTGGGGCCATGTCCATCACTGGCCATGTCCTCACTGGCCTTGCAGACAATTTCATTGTCCAGAAAGTGGGAGAAGCAACAAGAGGATCAGCCATTTTAGATCTGGTCTTAACCAATAGTGATGACTTGGTAAGTGGGGTAGAAGTGGCAGGATCATTAGGTGGGAGTGATCATGCTCTTCTGGAGTTTATTATACAGCGGAAAGGAGCAACCAAGCATACTAAGACTCAAATTCTAGACTTTAAGAAAGCCGACTTCAGAAAATTTAGGGAAATGCTGGGTGTGATCCCATGGTCAGTAATACTAAAAGGGAAGGGAGTTCATGATGGATGGGAGTTTGTTAAAAGGGAGATATTAAAAGCACAACTTCAAGCAGTACCAATGAGACGAAAACATGGAAGGTGCCTAAAGAAGCCAGGGTGGCTATCTAAAGAACTTTTAACTGATTTAAGATTTAAAAGGGATATGTACAAAAAATGGAAAAAGGGGGAAGTCACCAGAGAGGAATTCAAACAAATAGCCAGCAAGTGTAGAGACAAAGTCAGAAAAGCTAAAGCACAGAATGAACTCAGGCTTGCTAGAGAGGTTAAAAGCAATAAAAAGGGCTTTTATGGGTATGTCCGTAGCAAAAGGAAGAACAATGAAACAGTGGGGTCACTTAGAGGAGAAGATGGTGAAATGCGAACAGGAGACAGAGAAAGGGCAGAACTCCTCAATGCCTTCTTTGCCTCAGTCTTCTCCAAAAAAGAAAACAATGCCCAACCTGAAGAATATGGAGCAGATGATTCAGCAGGGGAAACACAGCCCAGAATAAGTAAGGAGGTAGTACAAGAATACTTGGCTAAGTTTAGATGTATTCAAGTCTCCAGGGCCAGATGAACTACATCCAAGAGTATTAAAAGAACTGGCAGAGGTGATTTCAGAACCACTGGCAGTAATCTTTGAGAATTCCTGGAGAACAGGCGAAGTCCCAGCAGACTGGAGGAGGGCAAATGTTGTCCCTATTTTCAAAAAGGGGGAAAGAGAAGACCCAAACAATTACCGCCCAGTCAGCCTGACATCAATACCAGGAAAGATTCTAGAGCAGATCATTAAGCAAACGGTCTGTGAGCACCTAGAAAGGAACGCTGTGATCACTAAAAGTCAGCATGGGTTTCTGAAAAATAAGTCATGTCAGACCAATCTGATCTCATTTTTTGACAGAATTACAAGCCTGGTAGATGAAGGGAACGCTGTGGATGTAGCCTATCTTGATTTCAGCAAGGCCTTTGACAAGGTGCCCCATGATATTCTCGTAAAGAAGCTGGTAAAATGTGGGCTAGACAATGCTACCATTCAGTGGATTTGTAACTGGCTGACTGACCGAACCCAAAGGGTACTCATTAATGGCTCCTCTTCATCCTGGAGAGAAGTGACTAGTGGGGTGCCACAGGGTTCTGTCTTGGGCCCAGTCTTATTCAACATCTTCATCAATGACTTGGATGATGGGCTTGAGGGCATCCTGATCAAGTTTGCAGATGACACCAAATTAGGAGGGGTGGCTAATACCCCAGAGGACAGGATCACACTTCAAAATGACCTTAACAGATTAGAGAACTGGGCCAAAGCAAACAAGATGAATTTTAACAGGGAGAAATGTAAAGTACTACACTTGGGCAAAAAAAATGAAAGGCACAAATACAGGATGGGTGACACCTGGCTTGAGAGCAGTACATGTGAAAAGGATCTAGGAGTCTTGGTAGACCATAAACTTGACATGAGTCAACAGTGTGATGCAGCAGCTAAAAAAGCCAATGCAATTCTGGGCTGCATCAATAGGAGTATAGCATCTAGATCAAGGGAAGTAATAGTACCACTATATTCTGCTCTGGTCAGACCTCACCTGGAATACTGTGTCCAGTTCTGGGCACCACAGTTCAAGAAGGATACTGACAAGCTGGAACGTGTCCAGAGGAGGGCAACCAAAATGGTCAAAGGCCTGGAAACGATGCCTTATGAGGAACGGCTTAGGGAGCTGGGTATGTTTAGCCTGGAGAAGAGAAGGTTAAGGGGTGATATGATAGCCATGTTCAAATATATAAAAGGATGTCATATAGAGGAGGGTGAAAGGTTGTTTTCTGCTGCTCCAGAGAAGCGGACACGGGGCAATGGATTCAAACTACAAGAAAGAAGATTCCACCTAAACATTAGGAAGAACTTCCTGACAGTAAGAGCTGTTCGACAGTGGAATTTGCTGCCAAGGAGTGTGGTGGAGTCTCCTTCTTTGGAGGTCTTTAAGCAGAGGCTTGACAGCCATCTGTCAGGAATGCTTTGATGGTGTTTCCTGCTTGGCAGGGGGTTGGACTGGATGGCCCTTGTGGTCTCTTCCAACTCTATGATTCTATGATTCTATGATTCTATCTCTACCTGGAGATGCCCAGGATTGAACCTGCGACCTTCTGCATTCAAAGCAGATGCTCTGCCAATGAGCTACGGCAGCTCAGTTCACAGTTTAATGGGAACCTGAACTGCTTTGCGCTTCCTGAAATTATGCACAAACTGAAATGCCGATGCCTATCAAAATTTGCGCCGACTTTTGCAGTGCGGTTCTCTAACCAAACTGCCTGCGTAAAAAGATGTGCACAGAATATTGCGGGAAAGTGTGCCTAGATGAAAAGATGCATTATTTTAAAGGAATTGGCTTGCAAAAATGAGTAAATTAGGTAAAAGTACACAGGAAAATGATGATTTACTCCTCCCCTCCCCTGCCCAACCTGCCTAGGACCTTTAAAAAATGCACATTGATATAGGAATGTGGTGAGCTGGATTTAAGATCGGGAAAATGAGAACCAGAGGAAAAGTGAAATGGGCACCTTATCCCTGTGAGATGCCTCTGTGAATGCTTTGCTGCTCAATCCTGGCCTCCTTGCAATACG
Organism: Lacerta viridis; assembly: GCA_900245905.1. Classification (NCBI taxonomy): domain Eukaryota; kingdom Metazoa; phylum Chordata; class Lepidosauria; order Squamata; family Lacertidae; genus Lacerta; species Lacerta viridis. The sequence goes on from OFHU01004725.1 coordinate 76,278, forward strand.
CTCTCAGTCTGGGCAGGCAGCCCTGCCAAATCTTTGCATCAGGTATGGTTGGTTCATTGCCTCTCAGCGGAGGGAGGCTGCCTGCCGCACCTCTGCATGAGTAGCTCATTTGCGGCCTACTTTAATCAGGAGGAATGCCGACAACTGTCACTTACGCAGAGAGATGAAGGATGAGCTTTCAGGCTGGATAACTCTTCTTTTTTCTTTTTAAAACTGAATTATTATGCAAATACAAACGAAACCAAGAATGCAAACATTTCTACTGAATACACAAAGAAAGAAAAACAAAACAGAACAAACGCAAACAGTAAAAAAACATACCTGTAAGTATAATACAAAGTAACTATAATAGGCTGGATAACTCTTAGGGCTTGTCCACACTCTCACTTGCCCTGATTTCCCCCAGAAAACACACTGTCTGGTGCTAAATCGGAAAAAAACGGGAATCTGCAGAAAACCCAATTGCTGTTTGTTCCATTTCAGTGCTAAACCGTGGGATTTCCTGGGGGAAAGGAAGTGGGGGCAAACAGGTGCACACTCCACAACGAAACCTTTTCGGTTTCGTTAAAAGCGAGTCGGCAGACTGCCCCTATTTTCCAGGGACAGCCCCGGATTGACAGACACCATCCCGGTTTCTGATTTGATCCCGGAATGTCCCACTTTTCCTTTGGACGTCCTTATTTTCATCAAAGGGTATGGAGTTCTGTCACCCCTGAGCCGAGGGGATAAGTAACTATGCAACCTTTAGAAGACATCTGAAGGCAGCCCTGTATAGGGAAGTTTTTAAAACTTTTAATATTTTATTATGTTTTTGTATATGTTGGGAGCTGCCAAGAGGGGCTGGGGCAACCCAGGCAGAAAGGTGGGAAATAGTAATAATAATAATAATAATAATAATAATAATAATAATAATAATATAATATGATTTTGTTGTTTAGTCATGTCCGACTCTTTGTGACCCCATGGACCAGAGCACGCCAGGCACTCCTGTCTTCCACTGCCTCCCGCAGTTTGGTCAGACTCATGTTGGTAGCTTCGAGAACACTGTCCAACCATCTCGTCCTCTGTCGTCCCCTTCTCCTTGTGCCCTCCATCTTTCCCAACATCAGGGTCTTTTCCAGGGAGTCTTCTCTTCTCATGAGGTGGCCAAAGTACTGGAGCCTCAGCTTCAGGATCTGTCCTTCCAGTGAGCACTCAGGGCTGATTTCTTTAAGGATGGATAAGTTTGATCTTCTTGCAGTCCATGGGACTCTCAAGAGTCTCCTCCAGCACCATAATTCAAAAGCATCAATTCTTTGGTGATCAGGCTAGGACATCCTTATTTTCATCAGGGAAATGTTGTGGGGTATGCAGTCAGTACTATGTGATTGTTGAGCCTATGGATTCTGATATGGATACTGATAAGCTGGAACGTGTCCAGAGGAGGGCAACCAAAATGGTCAAAGGCCTGGAAACGATGCCTTATGAGGAACGGCTTAGGGAGCTGGGTATGTTTAGCCTGGAGAAGAGAAGGTTAAGGGGTGATATGATAGCCATGTTCAAATATATCAAAGGATGTCATATAGAGGAGGGTGAAAGGTTGTTTTCTGCTGCTCCAGAGAAGCGGACACGGGGCAATGGATTCAAACTACAAGAAAGAAGATTCCACCTAAACATTAGGAAGAACTTCCTGACAGTGAGAGCTGTTTGACAGTGGAATTTGCTGCCAAGGAGTGTGGTGGAGTCTCCTTCTTTGGAGGTCTTTAAGCAGAGGCTTGACAGCCATCTGTCAGGAATGCTTTGATGGTGTTTCCTGCTTGGCAGGGGGTTGGACTGGATGGCCCTTGGGGTCTCTTCCAACTCTAGGATTCTATGATTCTATGATTCTTCGTTGGGCTTTTTGGGGTGTTCACTTCTGCCAACCTAGAGACTGCTCTCCCCACAAGCCTGCTGATATCTCACCCTTGTACAATGGTCCCTTCCATAAAGACCCGCACTTCCGTCGGAACTTTGGAAGCAGAGAGAACAATTTGGGGCATTTTTAAACCACCAGGGGGCAGACGTGGCCTTTGAACGCGATGCTCATTCCTTTGAAATGCTGCCTTCGCTAAGGTGCCCCCCCCCCAATCATTAACCTATTCTGGTCTGTAGAGGAGGATGTGCGAAGGAATGGGAGCAGACTACCTGACAGGCTTTGGAGCAAGGCTACATCTTACAGGCTTCTGAAGATATCCATCACATGGCAAGCTGGTCTATTCCCTCGCAATCGGGGGGACGGGTTCATCAGAGACAGTGGGGCAGTTGGTGTGGGGTGGCCAGAGCACCAGCCATCAGCGTCAAATTTAGGGCAGTGCGGAAAGTTCCCCTTCACAGGGAACTAAGCGGTGGGTGCAATTGAGTTGCCACAACATCATCTTCTTCTTCTTCTTCTTCTTCTTCTTCTTCTTCTTCTTCTTCTTCTTCTTCTTCTCTCCTCCTCCTCCTCCTCCGATTACTTGTGGCTGATAAACACCATCGGCACATCATTTTAATATAGTTCTCCTTCAGCGCACTGCACGCTGTAAATTTTGCATCCTCCCTCCATAACTTTTTGCAAGATGAAAATTGGATATTGTGCCCAATATCTTGTGCCCATTGTATCATTACTGATTTAACTTCTTCATCTTTCGTGTGGCACACAGAAGTAAGAATTTTAAGCCGTTTCTGACTTTAGAGTTAGTTTTTACCTCGTTTTATCCACGTTGGGTAAAATATTCCTGCCTCACAGGGGGTTGGACTAGGTGAGCGTTGGGGTCCCTTCCAACTGTGCAATTGTAGGAATCTGCTGAGAACATCAGAAGAGCTTTCTGGACCCGGCCAATGGCCCATCTAGTCCAGTTCTCACATTGGCCAGTTGCAGATTTAGGGCGGTGTGGGTGGTTCCTCTGCACAGGGCAGCAAACCGAGGAAGGTGGCGGGGATAATAATACTAAGAAGAATAAACCCTATATTTATATATTTTTATTTAATTTTGTTTTTCAGTGCCTTTCTTTGAAATATTTTTATTTGATTTTAAAAGCATGAAATTATAACAATACAACCATACACATACATTTAGAGATTCCTCCAAATCTCTGGACCTTCCCACCTTCCCCTCCGTGGGTCCTATTATTAAACCTTTTCTACTGCATCTTTTTCAATAGTCCATATTTTATATAAATCCGTTATCTCCATAGTACTTGCCAGTGCTTTTTTTTCCCTTTAAAAAAATGTTTAGGGGTACTCTCATTTTGACTCAAGAAAATCACCATTTTATAGTTCAAATCGGGAAAAATAAATACAGTAAATGGACAAAAGTACAAAGATTCACAAAATGTTTAGGGGTACCCCTGCGTAACCCCAGGAAAAAAGCACTGGGACTTGCTACATTACAAGTGTTGTCGAAATCCTTCTAATGTTTTCATCCGCTTACTGTGGTCTCCAAGATAAATTATAAATCTTCCCCATTCTTTGTTAAAGTTTTGGTCTTCTTGGTTCCTGAGCTTTCCGGCCACTTTTGCCATTTCGGCATAATCCAACCATTTAATTTGCCATTCTTCTCTTGTAGGGACTTTATCTTCTTTCCATCTCTGGGCCAATGGCATCTGTGCGGCTGTTGTTGCAAATCGGGTCCTCCCTCAAAATGTGCACGTGTTACGGTGCGACCTGGAAACCAAACCCTGTGTAGTGGGTGGGATAGCCACAACACCCTATTGGTAGGTCCCTCAATGCTGGGTGCAATCTGGCCAATGGGACGCAAGTATTCCTCACCTGGAATACTGTGTCCAGTTCTGGGCACTACAGTTCAAGAAGGATACTGACAAGCTGGAACGTGTCCAGAGGAGGGCAACCAAAATGGTCAAAGGCCTGGAAACGATGCCTTATGAGGAACGGCTTAGGGAGCTGGGTATGTTTAGCCTGGAGAAGAGAAGGTTAAGGGGTGATATGATAGCCATGTTCAAATATATCAAAGGATGTCATATAGAGGAGGGAGAAAGGTTGTTTTCTGCTGCTCCAGAGAAGCGGACACGGGGCAATGGATTCAAACTACAAGAAAGAAGATTCCACCTAAACATTAGGAAGAACTTCCTGACAGTGAGAGCTGTTGGACAGTGGAATTTGCTGCCAAGGAGTGTGGTGGAGTCTCCTTCTTTGGAGGTCTTTAAGCAGAGGCTTGACAGCCATCTGTCAGGAATGCTTTGATGGTGTTTCCTGCTTGGCAGGGGGTTGGACTGGATGGCCCTTGGGGTCTCTTCCAACTCTAGGATTCTATGATTCTATAAAGGGCATCGAGGGACCTATTTAAGCCTCTTTGGGCTGGTGCATCGGAACACCAGCCCACCTCTCCCTATATTTAGGGCTTGTGCTTGACCTTGCTATGCCGTCGTGTGTCACCTGTCGTTGGGACAGGGGCACAGCAGGAATTTTCCCCACTCGGCTGATTGGCTGGTGCCATTTGGGTTTCGCCTGTCGTGTGGCAAACCGTCACAACTTGTAAGGTTGCGGATAGGCTCTGGTTCAGGTGATAGGGATGGGGGAACGCTCTCACCATCCCTATGTGAAGGGTATTCCATTAAAGGAATCCAGGGACTCAATGGTTTGGTCAACCCTGAGAGGGGCTGTGCCCGAGTCTGGGGGACATCAGGGTGGCAGACTAGCTGGGTTCCCGCTTTCGGCTGTCCCTGGTGTTCACCCTTGGCTGACCTAGGGTAGAGCTCTGGCTCATCGCTGCCTGCAAGGGTGCAGGGGAGCTAGTCGAACCAGAGCCTATGCAACCACTCACTTGATTGTAATCAATAAAGTTGTGGCCTAAATTCTGCCAAAAACCAAACCAAATATCTGAGTCATGTGTGAATTTATTTCTAGGGGGTGGTTAAAAGGTCTAAACACACAAACACACACACACACTCTCTCTCAGAAATATTCAGGGGCGGGCACCCAAGTCTGTCCCTGCAGTGGCGTAGGAAGGGGGGGCGAAGGGGGCAGGGCACCCCGGGTTCCAGGCTTGAGGGAGTGACACTCTGGGCACACACCCTCGGCGCGACACCCAGGCCGAGCCCCGCTGACACCGGGAAAAAGCAAACCTGTTCGGCGCACGCTTTGCTGCTTCGGCTGTGGGTGGAGGGAAGGGGCGGGCTTCTCTTGAGCCGCTGACACCCCTCCCTGGCTCACCTCCGCTCGGTAGCGCGCATGCACAGCAGCCCTGTGCATGCGTCGAACGTAGCGATGTTGCACATGCGCGCTGTGGAGTGCCTCCAACCCTGGGTTTGCCCCCCCCCCAGGGTGGCGAAGCAGCTTCCTCTGCTCCTGTGTCCCTGCAGCGGTCAACCAGATGCCTGTGGGAAACCAGGGAGCAGGATTTGAGCAGGAGAGCAACTCTCCCCTCTTGCGGTTTCTCGCAACTGGTATTCAGAAGCGTCACCATCATGTTCAGCTTGATTTAAACCACCGAGAGACAGCTGTAACTAAGCGTTATAGAAAACAAACAAACAAGGAAAATCTGCAGAGGAAGATTGCCTTCGAAACCTTTAAACATCTCCTGTTGTAGGTGCAGCTTGAGATCAAAAGCCGAGGAAGGGAGAATCAGGAGCAGGAGGAATGGGTGGGCTTCCAATTCTTTCCTTTGAAGTTGAATCTCCTGCCATCCAGGTGATGTCAGGTGATGGACAGGAGGGTTGCTCCGCCCACCTGTCAAAGTGGTCCTTGCAGGGTGGGGGGAACTCAGGATCTGCTCCCGCTGTCGGTTGGATCCAGTTCACCACCTCTGCTTTCGGGGATGTGAAGCCTGGAATAAATATATATCAACCGGTCGATGGATTGATGCTTAAAGCATTTAATGAATTAAAAGCATTTCTAAACCGCTTAGAAAACCTCTGAGCGGTATGGGGGGGGAGGGGAAGCAACACAAAAGCCAATTATATGGCACCATAAAAGCAGAGATGGAAACGTAAAAAAAACACCAGTATTATAAAGGGAGATAAAAGGAATTCAGCAATCACAGGTTCCTATCTTAGCGGTCTGGGATGCCAAGGAGAAGGGCAGGGGCAATAGGGGGGGATGCCCATTTTGGGGGGAGCCACTGCCCTGTAATATTCCATAGGGTCTGGTGCCATGAGTAGAATGGACCCAGGTGATCAAAATCTGAGGAAGTGTGCCTGCACACGAAAGCTCATACCAAGAACAAACTTAGTTGGTCTCTAAGGGGCTACTGGAAAGAATTTTTTATTTTATTTTGTTTTGACTATGGCAGAGCAACACGGCTACCCACCTGTAACCAGATGATCAAAGTGATCCTACCAGTCTCTGCCGAGTCAGGCATTTTATAAGCTGCTGGGATGTTAATTTAAAAAGAACACAAGATAAAATTATTTTCAATCATCTTGTATTTGTAACTCAGCCTGATCTTTTCTTTCCCTTCTCTTCGCCCCTCTCCCCCTTTTTATGAAGATTACCCGCTCTGGGACCCCACAGCTAATTCTCCCCTGGCCTCCTCACTGGCCCAAGTAGGACTAATTTAGCCAGCTAGCCCTGGTGACTATCTAATGTTTATTGGATGGATTTCCCCCAATATTGATTTTTGAACTTTGAATTTTATTGTTATTCATGCTTTTATACTGTATTTTATGCTGCTTTTATGTTGTATTACAATTAAGTGTTTTAAATCTGTTAGCCGCCCTGAGCCCAGGTTTCTGAACCGGGAAGGGAGGGGTATGAATAATAATAATAATAATAATAATAATAATAATAATAATAATTGGAAGACCTTGGCACCTCAAATTTCAAAGTGCCCCACGTGATGCCAAAATCCAGTGGCCTCCCCACCTCTCACCATCTGTCAAATGTCATAGTGGAAGCACCTGCTGTGGCATCCTAGAAGGTGTACGCCGAGTGTGCCCAAATTGGGCCAAACTGGTCGCACCTCCCTAGGTCTGCCTTTGCATCTAGTTGGGGGCCTTCACTGCCTCCTGCGGGAGCTTGCAAGTGTGCACAGCCCCGAGTGTGTGTGTGTGTGTGTTACTCCACTCCCATCTGCTAAGATGACACCTGATTCTCGCTGACAAGGCTACATCCTCCTTATAACAAAATTATTATGGGCTCTCCCCCCCCCCAGGCTTTCCACTCCGCAGGAGGGTCAGAGAGGAGAGCCAGCATCCCAGCTCCCCCTTCCAAAACAGCCCCCCCCCAAAAAACAACCCAGATTCCCACCATTCAGTCACCATGTTCAGCTGAGACCTTATAACAGTACATGTGAAAAGGATCTAGGAGTCTTGGTAGACCACAAACTTGACATGAGTCAACAGTGTGATGCAGCAGCTAAAAAAGCCAATGCAATTCTGGGCTGCATCAATAGGAGTATAGCGTCTAGATCAAGGGAAGTAATAGTACCACTGTATTCCGCTCTGGTCAGACCTCACCTGGAATACTGTGTCCAGTTCTGGGCACCACAGTTCAAGAAGGATACTGACAAGCTGGAACGTGTCCAGAGGAGGGCAACCAAAATGGTCAAAGGCCTGGAAACGATGCCTTATGAGGAACGGCTTAGGGAGCTGGGTATGTTTAGCCTGGAGAAGAGAAGGTTAAGGGGTGATATGATAGCCATGTTCAAATATATAAAAGGATGTCATATAGAGGAGGGAGAAAGGTTGTTTTCTGCTGCTCCAGAGAAGCGGACACGGAGCAATGGATTCAAACTACAAGAAAGAAGATTCCACCTAAACATTAGGAAGAACTTCCTGACAGTAAGAGCTGTCCGACAGTGGAATTTGCTGAAGATCTCCTTCAGTTGGGAATTTCCAGAAGGCCTTGCATTTACGTTTGAAGGGAAAAAGATAAAAATAAGGTCCTTGGCGGAAAAGCAAAAGTTTTTGGACAAACACCTGGAACAATTCAAAGGAACTCCACTTGATCCAGCACAGCTTTACAAGTTTCCAGAAGTATTTCCACTACCGCCGAGACCATCAGGGCCAAGTCAAGGATCCAGAGGAAGGTAAGAAAGGAGAGGCAACTGGAGGAGAAGAATAAATAAAGGAAAATGGCGCTCAAACTAATGACATGGAATGTCCGGGGATTAAACCAGAGACCAAAGAGACGCAGAGTGTTTTATAGCTTAGAAAAGAAGAATTTGGATATAATATGTTTACAGGAGACCCACATAGTCCGACGTCACAGAAGACTACTACAGAACAAGAAATTAGGCCAAGAGTTTATATCATCGGATAAAGTCAAGAAGAGAGGAGTAGTGATATATGCAAAGGAGAAATATAGCCCAAGACAGCTACTTAAAGATGAAGAAGGGAGATACATCGCAGTTGAAATTAATGTACAAGGCGAAAAATTTTTGATCCTGGGACTTTATGCACCAAATGATGGAAAGTCGATCTTTTATAAAAAAATACATGACTTGCTGCTTGGACTATTTGGATTACAAGGTAGTGTGCCTTCGGAGATTTTAATGGTGCAGTTTCCACATTAATGGACAGATCTCAAAGAACTAAATTAACGAATGATGGGAAACTCCCAAAGACCTTTTTTGAAATGGTGGATAATTTGAATCTGGTGGACTCTTGGAGACTAAAAAATCCCACAGAAACAGAGGCAACGTATTTTAGTGAACCTCAGCAGTCATGGTCGAGGATAGACTACATCTGGATCTCGAATGAATTGGCTCCAAAAATACAAAAGGCAGAAATTGGTCCCAAAACGCTTTCAGACCATAATCCGGTACAGCTAAATTTAAAAATGATTTCCAAGGACTCTTTCAGATGGAGAATGGATGATGCATTGATGAGAGACACCAAGCTAGTAGAAAAAGCGACGAAAAAGATGAAAGAATACTTTCAAATCAATTGGAGTTCCGAAGTGGAGAAAAGGATTGCTTGGGATGCAAGTAAAGCGGTAATGAGAGGATTCCTCATAAGTGAAAAAGCAAAAAAGAAGAAACAACAAAATATAGAAATGGAGAGACTGTTGAAACTAATTAAAGAAAAGGAAAAAGAATTAAGAGGACATCCTAGATGTGTTAAAATTCAAAAAGAAATTAAATACTTGCAATCCCAATATGCAAATATCATGAATCAGGATATCGAATGGAAAGTGAAAATGATGAGACAAAGAACATTTGAATCTGCTAATAAATGCGGAAAACTACTAGCCTGGCAATTAAAGAAAAGACAAAAGGCAAATGTCATCACCAATTTGATAGTAAATGGAAAAAATGTAGAGAAACCAGAGGAAATCAGATGGTGTTTTCAGAGATTTTATAAGCAACTGTACAAGGAGGAGAAGATAGATGAAGCAGAGATAGACCGATTTCTGGAAAAGAATGGATTGCAAAAGGTCCCAGAGGAAAAATTAACAACTCTCAACCACCCAATATCGACACAAGAGATAGAAGATGCAATAAACAATATGCAATTGGGGAAGGCTCCAGGACCGGATGGATTAACAGCAAAATATTATAAGACATTGAAAGACTGGCTATTGCAGCCGTTAAGAGAAATTTGCAATAAGATACTAGAAGGAGATAGGGCACCAGAGACGTGGAAAGAAGCCTTTATCACACTGATTCCAAAACCAGATACAGATAAGACTTTAATGAAAAATTATCGTCCAATATCCCTTTTGAATGTGGATTATAAAATTTTTGCAAATGTTTTGGCTACAAGGTTGAAAAGAGTGTTGAAAGACTATATACATAGAGATCAAGCAGGTTTCTTGCCAGGAAGACAAATAAGTAACAATACGAGAATTATTGTGGATATTTTAGAAAAACTGGAGAGAGACATAAACACAGATGCGGCACTACTGTTTGTTGATGCAGAGAAAGCTTTTGATAAAGTATCTTGGACATTTATGAAAAAGAATTTGGAAAAGATGGGAGTTGGAGAAAAATTCTTAAATGGCATTAAGGCCATTTATACAGAACAAAGAGCAAAAGTAATAGTAAACAGTGTGATATCGGAGGAGATTGAAGTTGAGAAAGGAACAAGACAAGGGTGCCCTATCTCCCCTTTACTTTTTATTACGGTCCTGGAAGTCCTCCTAAATATGATTCGAAAAGACAAACAGACAAAAGGAATTAGAGTGGGAGAGAAAGAATACAAATTGCGCGCCTTCGCAGACGATTTGATGTTATCCCTGCAGGAACCGGAAAGCAGTGTCCCCAGAGCTTTGGAATTGATTGAACAATTTGGACTTGTAGCTGGCTTCAAACTAAATAAACAGAAAACCAAAGTTTTAGGTAAAAATTTGAGTGCAGAACAGATTCAAAGAATACAAGAAGCCACTGGCCTCAACTTTGTTAAAACTGTAAAATATCTAGGTATCAATCTCACAACCAAGAATTTGAACCTGTACAAGGACAACTATGAAAAACTGTGGATGGAGATAAAAAAAGATATGGAAATTTGGACAAGACTTAAACTGTCGTTAATGGGAAGAATAGCAGTGGTTAAAATGAATGTCCTACCAAGGATGCTGTTTTTATTCCAAGCCATACCGATTTTGGATAAACTGGACTGCTTTAAGAAATGGCAAAAGGACTATCGAAGTTTATATGGCAGGGCAAAAAGCCTAGAATTAAGTTTAAGATTCTAACAGACTCTAAAGAGAGAGGAGGCTTTGCCCTGCCGGATCTAAGACTTTACTTTGAAGCAGCGGCCTTTTGCTGGTTAAAGGATTGGTTTAAATTAGAGAATGTTGATGTGTTGGACTTGGAAGGACACGATAATATGTTTGGTTGGCATGCATACCTTTGGTATGACAAGGTTAAAATCCACAGAACTTTTAAGACTCATATAGTTAGAAAATCCTTGTATCAGGTTTGGACTAGATATAAAGATTTGTTGGAGAGAAAGACTCCTAGATGGATTTCTCCAGTGGAGGCCAAGGCCTATAAGAGACCGAACATGTCTGCAAATTGGTTAAGATACATGGACATATTGCAGCAGGAAGGGGACTCATTTAAGTTGAAAAGCTATGACCAAGTTAAAAGTCAGGTCCCCGACTGGCTGCAATACCATCAGGTGTATGAAACATTTAAAATGGACAAAAAAGTTGGTTTTCAAGTAGAAAAATCAAAACTGGAGACAGAACTGATAGAATCGAACTTTAAGAACCTTTCCAAAATGTATAATCTTTTGCTAGAGTGGCATACGAAAGATGAACTGGTTAAATCGTCAATGATAGATTGGGCGAAAGATGTAGGACATAATATTATGATGGATGACTGGGAGAGATTGTGGCAGAAAGGTATCAAATTTACTGCTTGTCATAGTTTAAGAGAAAATATAATGAAAATGGTGTACAGATGGTATTTGACACCAGTGAAGATAGCTAAGATGAATACCAAAATGTCAGATGTATGTTGGAAATGTAAACATGCGAAAGGTACCTTTTTTCATATGTGGTGGCTGTGCCCAGCGGTAAATGCTTTCTGGGATAAGATTTATAATGAGCTTAAGAAGGTAATGAAAGTTACCTTTTGTAAGAAACCAGAGGCATTTCTTCTGAGCATAACCAATGAAGAGATACCCAGTCAGGATAGAGTGTTTTTTATGTATGCCACAACAGCAGCTAGAATTTTATTGGCAAGAACATGGAAAGGAGAAGAGATACCAACGGTGGAAGAATGGCAGATGAAGATGATGGAATATATGGAACTTGCAGACCTGACCGCCAGAATCCGGGACCAGAGGGAGGAGAGGGTGTCACAGGATTGGAAAAAATTTAAAGACTATTTAGTTAAATCCGTAAAATTGAACATTTGAGCAGAATTAAGCAGAAGATTGGCTTTAGCAGGTTTATGTTAGATAAAATTGTTTAGAAGAAATTTCTTTTTTGTGTGAATGATTCTAATTGTTAAAGAATATCTTAAGATTTTGGGTTTAAACTATGATTTATATTTGATGAAGTAAAGTTAAGTGTATTAAGAAATATGGTATATGATAATGGAAAAAGATATAAAGCTACCTATAACATATATATGATTTTGAAGACAGTGGAGGGAACAGGGGAAGTCCCCTATATACAGAAGATAAGAACAAGAAAATTACAAATATAGGTGTTGGTTAAGGTTTGTATATGTTTTTCTTTATGCTTTTTTATATTGTTATTGTTTTTATTGTGCTTATGTATTGTGTTTTTATGGTGTTTATGTTTATGTGTATGTTGTGTTTTCTTTTTGTTTTAATGGAAAATAATAAAATCTTATAAAAAAAAAAAACAAACTACAAGAAAGAAGATTCCACCTAAACATTAGGAAGAACTTCCTGACAGTGAGAGCTGTTCGGCAGTGGAATTTGCTGCCAAGGAGTGTGGTGGAGTCTCCTTCTTTGGAGGTCTTGACAGCCATCTGTCAGGAATGCTTTGATGGTGTTTCCTGCTTGGCAGGGGGTTGGACTGGATGGCCCTTGGGGTCTCTTCCAACTCTAGTATTCTATGAACACCGGTCCTGAAAGACCTACATCCGCTCCCGGTAGGTTACCAAGCACAATTCAAAGTGTTGGTGCTGACCTTTAAAGCCCTAAACGGCCTCAGCCCAGTATACCTGAAGGAGCGTCTCCACCCCCATCGTTCTGCCTTGACACTGATATCCACCTCCAAGGGTCTTCCCTCACTGTGAGAAGTGAGGTTACAGGGAACCAGGCGGATAGCCTTCTCGGTGGTGGCACCCACCCTGTGGAACGCCCTCCCATCAGATGTCAAGGAAATAAACAACTATCTGACTTTTAGAAGACATCTGAAGGCAGCCCTGTTTAGGGAAGTTTTTAATGTTTGATGTTTTACCATGTTTTTAATATTCTGTTAGGAACTGCCCAGAATGGCTGGGGAAACCCAGCTAGATGAGTGGGGTATAACTATATTATTATTATTATTATTATTATTATTATTATTATTATTATTATTCCTCTGCCATCTGATCCTATCTACCCCATCCTAGTCCTGATGGCTCGGTGGGGCTCATGACACCTGGTGGCAGAGACGTAGCAAGGGGGGGCATAGGGGGTGGGCTGTCCCATGTTCCATAATGGAGGGGGTGACAAATTATCAAGGAACAATTACTTCCCTACTAGGGCGGTTCATAAAAAAACTTTTTTAAAAAAAATGCCTGCTCCAAAGGTCTTATCTTACTATACTAGGGATTATATAGCTATATATGAAATTTCATGCATATCGGTTAATATCTTGACCCTCCTCCACCAAAATAGCTGTTTACTTGGCTGTTTTCCTATGTCATGAAGGCTGAAATTTCAGTTCAGTGGAGCACTTACTGTTCCCAACCCTAACCCTGTGGAAAGCCATCTAATTAGACTTTAATTTGATTTTGAGATGTTTTTAGGAGGTAATTTAATTATTGTTTGATTTTATACCAATGTTATGTATCTGATGTTAGCCACCCTGAGCCCGACTTCAGCCGGGGAGGGCGGGATATAAATAAAAGTTTATTATTATTATTACTTGTTATTATTCCTTTGTAAGAAAATATGAAATAACGTAAAACCATTTTTGCAGGGGGGGGGAATCAATGGGGGGGGTGTGACAAGAAATTTTCCGCACCGGGTACCACCTGACCTTCCTACGCCTCTGCCTGGTGGCCTCCAGATGTTGTTGTACTACGATTCCTAGCCAGCATAACCAACAGTCAGGGATACTGGGAGCTGCAGCCCACAACATCTGTAGGACAGCATGTTAACCACCCCTGAGACTCACCGTTCTAAGTGGTATTTATTTGTACACTGCAACGTCCAAGATCCCCTACCAGCCTTCGCCTGCGAGCTGTCATATAACTCTAGATTTGGACATTTCTTAAAAGGGATTTATTTGCAAAGCCCACTACACTGTAATAGGCCTTAAGCTGTTTCTGTCTGGGCTTTAAATCCTCCGTAGTTTATGCATTATTGACCCAATCGACAGTGATGGGGGCCGTGGACCCTCCACAACCTGCCGTGTCAATCCAGCCGCCAGGAAGCCTGGAATCCTCCTCTGCTGCAACATGAAATGAGAGAGGAGCCCTGGAGATTTGTGTAGAGAGAAACCGTGTGGATGTATCAAGCTAGTTTGTGCTGTGTCCCATTGCTGGTCCACCTTCTTCTTCTTGTCTTCTTTGGCGATCACTCAAGGATTGTCTTCCATAAACAATGAAAAAATTCCTTCCAGTAGCACCTTAGAGATCAACTAAGTTTGTTAAAGAAGACTGATCGCCGAAGAATTGATGCTTTTGAATTATGGTGCTGGAGGAGACTCTTGAGAGTCCCATGGACTGCAAAAAGATCAAACTTATCCATCCTTAAAGAAATCAGCCCTGAGTGCTCACTGGAAGGACAGATCCTGAAGCTGAGGCTCCAGTACTTTGGCCACCTCATGAGAAGAGAAGACTCCCTGGAAAAGACCCTGATGTTGGGAAAGATGGAGGGCACAAGGAGAAGGGGACGACAGAGGATGAGATGGTTGGACAGTGTTCTCGAAGCGACTAACATGAGTTTGGCCAAACTGCGGGAGGCAGTGGAGGATAGGGGTGCCTGGCGTGCTCTGGTCCATGGGGTCACGAAGAGTCGGACACGACTGAACGACTGAACAACAACAAGTTTGTTAGAGTTGGTCTCTAAGGTGCTACTGGAAGGATTTTTTCCATTTTGTTTCAACTATGGCAGACCAACACGGCTACTACCTGTAACCTAAACAATGAGTTTAACAATGAGTCCGTAAGTGACTGTGGAGGCCAATTCTGGATCCACATGTCCTTCCACAGTGGGGACATTGGTTTCCGGGCGGGAGTTGATCACAGTGTGGATTTGCCAAGCGTGCCTTCCTCTTAGCACGTTTCTCCCTTTCGTCCTGAGTTCAAGCGTCTTCAAAGCCCATGACACCTTTGGTAAAGGCTGTTCTCCAACTGGAGCGCTCGCAGGCAAGTGTTTCCCAATTGTCGGTCTTTATTTTACGTTTTTAAAGATTTGCCTTGAGAGTTTAAACCTCTTTTGTTGACCACCAGCATACACTTTCCATTTTTAAGTCTGGAATAGAGTCGTTGCTTTGGAAGACAATCATCAGGCATCCGCACAACATGACCAGCCCAACGAAGTCGATGATGAAGAATCAGTGCTTCGACACTTTGCTTCTTCCTGTCCACTGGCATTAGTTCACCTGTCTTCCCAAGTGATATGTACTTTTTAATGATTTTTAGTACATAATTTTGATTTACCAAAAAATAAAAAATAAAAAATAAATATCTAATCCAACCGTTTGCCAATACATTTGCAAAGATAAATAAAGTTACATACAATAATATTTTGGTTGTTTGTGTTTTGATTTCACAATTCTGCATGAATTGCATTAAGTAACACACAAGCTAAAGTAATAAATGAAGGGGGGGGAAGGAAAAGAAGAAAAATAAGAAGAAAAAATGTTCTGTTTATTCTTCACACAATTTACTCTGAACCGACTTCCTGTCAAATCCCTTTGCTTCGACTAAAATTAATTTGAATGTTTACAACGCAGCAGACTCTCATATACATACAACATGGGTTTTAGAGGAGGAAAACCAGAAAAATATTTTTTTTTCTTGTTTCCTCTTCTAAAAACGAGTTGCGCCCTATGGTCCGGAGCGTCCTATGGAGCGAAAAATACGGTACTCCACATTCTTTCCTCCATCGGCCACCTAACTCAATATCGTCTGCTTTGGCCGCCAGCAGCAATTCATAGCTCTCAGGCAAAGGAAACTCTTGTGGGTTTCTCTCGAGGGCATTTGGCCACTGTGTGAACAAGATGTTGGATCCAGCAGACTCTTTCTGAGCATTTTGGGATGGGAAGGCCTCAAAACGATGCAGCACTGCAAACAACAATGGCGTCCAGCAGACTTCTGTAGTGCATACCAGCAAACAGCAGGTAAACCAGCAGAGCAGGTTTTCTTCTTTGCGCAGCGTTGGTGTGTCCCCAGTGTGCCTGAGATTCTTGCCAGCAATACAAAGTCCACAGATTCAAGCTTGTTCCTAATCCAGAAGCTTTATTTACATGCATAAATCGCAGAACATTTCTGGGGAGACAGAACATGTCTTGTCCAGTCTCCGGTCAAAACCGAAAGTCAGAATGTATAAGCAGAAAAACAAAAGTGCCACATTTCACACAGGCTTCCGTTTACAGCAATAAATTCCCGGGTGTGTGTAGCATCAACCCTGTGGGCGGTACGCATCTCTTGAGCTTATTAACCCTGTAAGTCCAAACCTCACACTCTTCTTCTGTTCCTGCCCCTTTTCATCCCAGCCAGGTGAAAGACAGGAAAGGAGTGCATCTTAGGTGAAAGATAAGGATTATTATTATTATTATTATTATTATTATTATTATTTGTACCCCACCCATCTGGCTGGATTTCCCCAGCCACTCTGGGCGGCTTCCCCAAAAATAAAAATCAAATACATTAAAATATCACACATTAAAAGCTTCCCTAAACAGGGCTGCCTTCAGATGTCCTCTAAATGTCTGGTAGTTGTCTATCTCTTTGACATCTGAAGGGAGGGAGTTCCACAGGGCGGGCGCCACTACCGAGAAGGCCCTCTGCCTGGTTCCCTGTAGCTTTGCTTCTTGCAGTGAGGGAACCGCCAGAAGGCCCTTGGCACTAGATCTCTGTGTCCGGGCTGAACGATGGGGGTGGAGATGCTCCTTCAGGTATACAGGATGGCTTTGCTTGCTTTCTTATTACATTTCTACACCACCCTTAGGGGCAGGTGGGGGCTTGACCACTGGGAAGGTAGCCCATCTAAGAGAAGGAAAACTCTGATCCTAAACCTCCACTGCCTTCTGGCTATACGCATTCATGAGAAGAAAAAGAAGAGTTTGGATTTGATATCCCGCTTTATCACTACCCTAAGGAGTCTCAAAGCGGCTAACATTCTCCTTTCCCTTCCTCCCCCACAACAAACACTCTGTGAGGTGAGTGGGGCTGAGAGACTTCAGAGAAGTGTGACTAGCCCAAGGTCACCCAGCAGCTGCATGGGGAGGAGCGGAGACGCGAACCCGGTTCCCCAGATTACGAGTCTACCGCTCTTAACCACAACAACACACTGGCTTCGGGAGTAAACCCTGAGGAAAAATACATACCTGCTGCCTTGCAGGACATCTTTGGGAGAAGAAAGTTCTCAGGAGTAAACCCTACACCCAGCCAATTGGGAGGCCAATAAATACTGCTGCAGATATTTCTGAGATCATGATCTTTCCAATGAGCAGTTTTTGTCTAGGTTTGTTAATTGTCTTACTTTAAAAATTGTGAGGATCCTATGACCCTTTTAAAATATGATTTTTTTCTGGTGGGGTGGGGATTGTTGTTTTTAATTTATTTGTTTTCCGTGTGAAGACACCCCCCCAATGAAGACACAATAGCCACAGATTTTAGTTTTAAGTTTTTGGCATTAAATTTTGGCCACAACTTTATTGATTGCAGCATGTGAGTGGTTGCTTAGGCATTGGTTCCAGGCTACCTGAACCTGCACGGTGGCAGGAACAGGACTGAAACTGGGCACCACCAGAGGTCAGTAAGGGAAAGCATCCTGGGGGAGCGAGAACTTCTTCGATCTCACAGCTCACCCCAGGGTCTCCCAGGGGCTCTGGCATGGCCATAGCTGTCAACTTTCCCCTTTTCTTGCGAGGAATCCTATTTGGAATAAGGGAATTTCCCTTAAAAAAAGGAAAAGGTTGACAGCTATGGGCGTGGCCCTAGCCCAGGGGTCAGCAAACCTTTTCAGCAGGGGGCCGGTCCACTGTCCATCAGACCTTGTGGGGGGCTTGACTATATTTTGGAAAAAAAAATGAACGAATTCCTATGCCCCACAAATAACTCAGACATGCATTTTAAATAAAAGGACACATCCTACTCATGTAAAAACACGCTGATTCCCGGACCACATTTAGAAGGTGATTGGGCCGCATCCGCCCCCCGGGTCTTAGTTTGGGGACCCCTGCCTGACGGGAGCCGGCTCATCAATGGGCGAAATGATCAGTCTCACATCGGTGTGGTTTGAAAGAGTCTGATGATTTTTGGGCTTGCATAGAGCCTTTATTTATGCAAAAACATACAGGAACATTTCATCATATTTGGACTACATTGCATCAGCCAGGGGTATGGAAATACCATATATGGGTAGGGTGGACTACATTCTTGCATCAGCCATGTTTACGTGGATCAATGAGCCTGTCTGCATGCGATATTCTCTGCACCCAGTTTAGGTGTGGTGCACGTTGGTGCATGGTCTTTCTGATAAGGGCAGTTAGTGGTCTGTGTCATATACGCCCAAACGGCCAGTTTCCCTACATTCCCTCTTACTTTGTTTTATATGAGAATACTTTTAATCATGAGTTATACACAGTACTTCCTAGGCGTTTATACCATGCTACGTAGACCCCTCTAGTGAGCCTGGAGGGACGAGGTGTGGTCCACCAAATCATGCATTGAGTAAGCAGGGAGGGGAGGCATTGAATACAACAGCAAAGCACAATCAATAAAACAATAATCCATACAATAATCATAAGCAATTTCCACAACAGACACCATTGGGGGACCAAGATGTTAGCCACTCCCAAGGGATCAAAACCATCGGGAGGATTCAGTGGATTATTAATGGTGGCTGAAATATTAGGTGCTTGATTGGAAATATACATACATACATACATACATATAATGAGAATGTATTAAAACGCAAACTCCTTTCTTAGAAGCTAATATAATGTTTAAAGCATAAGAGTATATAAAGCGATCTCTCTAATTTCTGACATTTCATTATTAATCAATTTCAAAGCTAAAATGGGGGAATTAAACAAAGCCTCTGTCCAGTTGGCGAGGCGGTGGAGATCCCTGTAAATTCATTGCTACCTTAGGCCTACCGCTCATGGTGGTGACATTAAGAAAGCAAAAGGAGCCATTAACAATAAGGATTACAATAAGAATAGTGTCCCAAGAATCTACTGGCATTGTGATTAAACCAAAAACAATAGGACTCAAAATTAGACTCATTAATGGGAATATCATGCAATAAAATGCCAGATCATCTCGACTGAGGAGGAATATGCATACATAGCCAACAATCAGAGGAATTTAACATATCAGCAAAATGAGTGATGTCTTTAACAAATATATTATTACTCCAAATATTATAATAGGATTTCGGCCGTCGGTTTTTCTTCAAGAGGGCAGTATGGCGAGGGCGATGTTTCACAATGTTCGCGGGGGCAATAAGGGTGAGAATGATAGTAGGTTCAATGTGCCCCAGGGCAAGTTGTTCTGCAATGAGTTGTTCTGCAATGAGTTGTTCTGCAATGAGTTGGGCCGCTACTGCAAGCTTCTCCTTAGGCAAGGGCCACTGATCCACCCACACAGGGGTGTCTGTGGTCCAGCAGAGAGAAAGCGCAGTCCAGGGCAAGGCAGGGGCGGCCATCAGCATAAATTTGTAGAAATGGTGGTATCTGCTGCTGCAAGCAAATCGCGTCCCCAGGACACCAGGGAGTTTGGGCCTTTCCACTCAGGATCAGGGAGCAACGAAGATCAGGAAGCAACCTGTAAGACACTAAAAGGCACTAAAAGGCGTTGCAACACCTCTTCCTTCTGAAAATGAACTGCCGCAGGTGTGTAATTCCTATTATGAGGATACAACAGATGAATTAAGGTAAACAGCACTTGATTAACAATATTAGGCATTTCTGAGATCACAGAAGCGGCCTCCCAACTGTTTGTGAAGGAGGGTCTTAAGAGAGCAAAAATCAGAAAAGGAACGAGAGATATAAACAGAACCATTATCTGTTTTCAGGGACTGGGGTTTGCCCATAACAGAAAAGCAATGCAGAAGATGCTGTATAGCGTGGCGAATGGTTTCCCCTTTCAGAGGGGTCGCCCAAATAAAGCCTGAGGCAGTGTCAACAGTGAGATGTACTTTTGAAAAGGGAGCCAAATCAGGGGTGTGGGTAACATCCTTTTGCCAAACCGCTAGGGGGCGTGAGCCCC
Source organism: Lacerta viridis (assembly GCA_900245905.1). Classification (NCBI taxonomy): domain Eukaryota; kingdom Metazoa; phylum Chordata; class Lepidosauria; order Squamata; family Lacertidae; genus Lacerta; species Lacerta viridis. The sequence goes on from OFHU01004725.1 coordinate 96,256, forward strand.
TAGGGATGACTGCATCAAAAGGTATTACCATGGGCGATTTAGAACACACAGCTCACTGTGACACAATGTCTCGGGCTTGAGAAATAGGAATAGAAAAGAATTTAGCCAAAACCTTCGTATTTTAATGGAAGGTGGAGTGGCTCAGCAGGGGATCGGAAAACAGAGAGAAAACATCAGTTTTCAAGGCCTTATCAGCACGAGCATTACCTTCAGCCAAATACCCTGGATGGTGTATGCGACCAAAGGTGAGCTACATAAAACTTATGACTGCGTTGCTGAATCAAATTATGTAGAACAGAAAACAATGCAAACAAATCATCATCTTATAGCAGTGAAAGATACTCGGAGTCCAGTGTGACTTTCATGCTCTTTATTCAGCTCATAGTAGTGAGGAATGTAGTTCCCCCAAAACGTTTGCTTTATATACACTATTTACACAATGGGCCCCACGTGATTGGCTAATTCCGGGATACTCCTGTATGCCAATCAGAGTGCGGATTCAATTCCACCTGGAGCTGGATTGGGTGGCTCCTGCAGACCAATCAGACTGCTGCAATCTCAATCCTATTGTTCTGGGACCAATCAGACTGCTGCAATCTCAATCCTATTGTTCTGGGACCAGTCAGACTGCTGCAATCTCAATCCTATTGTTCTAGGACCAATCAGACTGCTGCAGTTTGGATCCTATTCAACTCAGTACATAACACCCCTCCCCTCTAAGTTCCAGTCCTGCCTGGGAGGTTGCATCCATAGTCCTCAAGGTACGCTGGCCGCCTACGTGTGCGTTGCGGCCTGGGCTGTTCCCTGGTCAGGGGTTCTGGTTCTGGCTCGTGTTCCAAGGCTGCTGGTTGTGATGGGGCTGTTTGGTCTGGCGCAACCAGCTCGCTCTGTCGTGGCTCTGGTTCCGGTGCCCTTTCGGCCTCGCGGGTCCTCTCAGTATTTACTGATTCTGCCTCCCCTGCCGGCCCCTCCTGCTCTACGGGTCTCAATGCCCCACTGTTCCCTTGGGACTCCTCTGACCTGTCCTCCTCCTGGTTTTCTCCTGGGAATCGTCGCCGTAGCTGGTCGCAGTGGCGGCGCCAGCATTGTCCCCCCTCTGTTAGCACCTCGTATGACACGGGGCCAGTCACCCTGGTGACTGTGGCGGGTACCCATGCCGGGCCAGCCCCAAAATTCTTTGCGTACACTGGATCCTGGGCCACAAAGGTCCGGGGGTTCCTGCCTTCACCCACCACTACCTCATCGTAGCCTGCTGAGGGCGTCTGCGTGGCCCATCGCTTTCCCAGGGCGGTGAATCAGTGCATACTGGTAGCCGGCAAGGAAAATTGACCACCTGAGGACGCGAGGAGACAGCACTTGGGGGGTCTGCTTTTCGGGGGCAAACAAACCAAGCAACGGCTTGTGATCAGTCACCACGGTAAAGGGCCGCCCGTACAAGAAATCATGGAATTTTTTTACTCCCTTCACGATTGCCAGACCTTCCTTGTCGATTTGCGAGTAGTTCCGCTCAGCTGCGGTGAGTGTCTGGGAAAAGTATGCCACTGGCACCTCTCTTCCATCTGGGAGTTGGTGTCCAAGGACAGCGCCGATGCCGTAGGGTGAGGCGTCGCATGCTAGCACCACCGGCAGCCTCTCGTCGAAGTGTGCCAAGACCGAGTTTGAGACGAGCAAGTCCTTGACTGCCTGGAATGCGGCCTCCTGGCGCTGGCCCCACACCCAAGGGGCCCGCTTGTCCAGGAGTCTGTGTAGGGGCTCTGCTACTGCTGCCTTATGGGGAAGGAAGGCATGGTAAAAGTTCAATAGCCCCAAGAAGGCCTGAAGTTCAGTCTTGCCCTTGGGCGCTGGGGCATCACAAATGGCCCGTACCTTGTCCCCAGTCGGGTGGACCCCTTCTGCATCCACCATAAATCCCAGAAAGTCCACCTGAGGCACTCCTAGTAGACACTTTTCCCGCTTCACCTTGAGACCCGCCGTCTGGAAACGGTGCAGAACGGTGCGAAGGCGGTCCTCAAACTCCTCTGCTGTGGGCCCGGCAATCAACACATCATCGAAGAAGGGGGTGACGCCAGGAATCCCTTTAAGCAGCGAGTCCATTAGATTCTGGAATATGCCTGGTGCCACGCTGACACCGAATTGCAGCCGCTTTACCTTGAACGCTCCCCTGTGCGTCACAATCGTCTGTGCCTCTGCTGTGGCTTCATCTACTGGCAGCTGTTGATAGGCTTGGGCCAAGTCCAGCTTGCCAAAAAAATTTGACCCAGCCAGGGTGGCGAGGACATGGCTGACCACTGGCACTGGGTATGCATGGGCCATGAGGGCCTTGTTTATGGTACATTTGTAGTCTGCGCAGATGCGGACCGAACCATTAGGCTTGACGGGTGTGACGATCGGGGTTTCCCAGGTGGCATTAGGCACAGGCTCCAGCACTCCTTGCTCCACGAGCCGGTCCAATTCCTCGTCTATACGGGGTTTCAGGGCGAACGGGACCCGGCGGGCCTTGAGCCTGACAGGTCGTACTGCGGGGTCCAGCTGTAGGGCAATGGGGGGGCCCGTATACTGTCCCAATTTCCCATCGAAAACTGCCGGAAACTCCTTGCATATGGCGTCCACATCCACTTGTAAGCTAGTGCGGTTCACCCCGGTGACGGCTAGCCCCAGTGGTCCAAACCATGCCAATCCCAGTAAGCTAACGTAGGAGCCCTTGACCACGAGCAAGTCCAGTTGCCGCGTCCGCCCTTGATATTGCACCCTGAAGGTCCCCACCCCCATTGTGGGGACCTTACGTTTCTGGAAGTCCCGGAGGGTGAATGGGGCCGGCCTGAGTTTGGGACCCCCACTAGGGCACAGTTTCCTTAAAGTCCGTGCCGAGATTATGGATAGGGTTGAACCTGTGTCCAGCTCCATGCGGCACGGGGCCCCCTCTATCTGTACCTCTACATAAATTTTCTCTATGTTGGGGTGGGGCAACTGGTATACCTGGTAGTCCGTGGTCTCTGTCGAGTTGCCTTGGTGCGTTGGGCCCCGGGACCTGGGGCTCTTGGGGCGGTCATCTGATGCCTGGCGTCGGATGGGCCGAGCCCGACACACCCGGGCGATGTGGCCTGATTTTCTGCACTGCCTGCACTCGGCATTGCGGAAACGGCAGGTCCTCCTCTCGTGATTCTCCCCGCAGCTTGCGCAGTTCCCTCCTTCTGGTCGAGGCAGCTGTGGTGTGTGCACGGCTTGAGTGCGCCGCTGTACTCTGTGCACCTCCTCCCTGTCTGATCCTGAATCGTCGATGAGGTCCTCGTGGTGGACCCTTGGTTGGGACGGCACGCTCGGCCGTGCCTCTTGCATTGACCTCTCAGCGGCTTCTGTTGCCAGGGCCTCCTCCAGAGCGACCTGGAACGTTAGGTCCTTCTTGGCATAGAGGCGTCGTTGCAGCTTCTCGTCCCTCAGGCCACCGACGAGGCGGTCACGCAGCATGTTCTCCAACTCTGAGAAGTTGCAGAACCGAGCGGCTTGGCGGAGGGAGGTCACAAACCCCGTTATGGTTTCCCCAGGGGCTTGCCGCTTTGCATAGAAGGCATTTCGACGAGCCACCACCGAGGGCTGTGGCGAGAAGTGCCCCTTCAGCCGTTCCACTATTGTTTTGTAAGGAACGGTAGCGACATCATCAGGCGCAAGGAGAGCCCGGGCGATTTCGAATGTCTCCTCTCCGCAGACGCTGAAGAATATCGCCCTCTTCTTGGCATCGTTGGTGACCCCTTTAGCTTCTAGAAGAAAGGTGAAACGGGTGGCGTATCCTTCCCAGTCTCCTGATGCTGGGTTGAACGGCGAGAAGCTGCTGTCCGTTGCCATCTTGAGTTCCTTGGGACCCGGAGCTGAAGCCTGGATACACGGTGCGAGGCAGCTGTGCGGCAGGTGGCGTTGCTGCGGTGCTGTGTGTGGCAGTCAGCTCAGCGGGATCCCATCCTCGTCGCCAGTGAAAGATACTCGGAGTCCAGTGTGACTTTCATGCTCTTTATTCAGCTCATAGTAGTGAGGAATGTAGTTCCCCCAAAACGTTTGCTTTATATACACTATTTACACAATGGGCCCCACGTGATTGGCTAATTCCGGGATACTCCTGTATGCCAATCAGAGTGCGGATTCAATTCCACCTGGAGCTGGATTGGGTGGCTCCTGCAGACCAATCAGACTGCTGCAATCTCAATCCTATTGTTCTGGGACCAATCAGACTGCTGCAATCTCAATCCTATTGTTCTGGGACCAGTCAGACTGCTGCAATCTCAATCCTATTGTTCTAGGACCAATCAGACTGCTGCAGTTTGGATCCTATTCAACTCAGTACATAACAAGCAGGCATGATATAGGGCAAAATTGTTAACAAATTATACACGTATGGAGAATCTACCACAAGATTGAAAGGTTTAGAATCAAAGGTTTGGAAAGCCAGAATGACCGCTGCGAGCTCAGAGCGTTGCGCTGAGGTCTAATCCATGGTGTAAAAGCTATGCCAGACACCCCCCTCCTCCCAGACCACCACCCCCTGAGTCTTGGTGCCATCCTGTGAAAACAGTAAGGGCAGATGGTAAGGGGAGAGGGGAAAAGGGAGAATCCAATACATAGCGAAGTCCAGTCAGAAAAGACAGTCTAGGGTCTTTAGGTGGATTATTGGAGATGTGGCCCACAAAATCAGCAAAAGCAATTTGGGCATGGGTAGCAGTCAGCATCAGGTGGTTGACCTCTTCCTGAGAAAATGGCAAATACACTGTTTGTAAGTCCATGCCAGTAAGAGCCAGAGCACGGCGTCTGCCTTTTGCCACTAAGTCCATTCCCAAATAGGTGATTGGCAAGGTGCGCTGAATTTTTTCCTTTGCAACAGTCAGCTCTGCTTGCATCATGGTAACAATTAAGTCCTCCTGAATTTTTTCTTTTGCAATGTTGGGGGTAGTCAACAGAGGGTGCAACACTTGCTTGCAGTCCTCATTGGCATTGTCAAACGCTAACTGGCGGACAATGACTTCTTGTGCTGCCTCATCCTGCACTTGGCTTTTAGGGGTGGTATACAAACGATCCACAAATGTCCCATAAGGTTTTGAGAGTCCTTGGAGGGCACTGCCCCAACGCCCTCCCTTTTCTGTTTTTGCATCAGGAACAGCAGTCAGGGGTATCTGGGCTGTGGCAGTGGTAGTTTCCCAATATGAGGGATCAAGCCCCAATTGTTGTTGGATGGTTAGAAAATTGCCCTCCCCAGTAAGTCCATTGACTACGTCCTGTTGCGTCAAAAGGACGGGAGCAGGGGGGGGTGCAGCACCTGCAGCAAGCGCGCCAACAGCAGCCTGATGGGCGGCCTGGGCTGCATTATTGAGGATTGCTGCGGGCATAGAGACATCAAAAGGCAGGAGGGGTGCTGCAGCAGATGAATTGGACACCTCCGGGGCCTTGGGAAGCACATCAGCCTGCAGAGGAGGTGAGGGCAGGGCTAGAGATATGGACGCTTGAGCAGTTGGTAAAGGAGAAATCGTCGGGGGGGCAGCAGCCAAAAGAATATTGGCCGGGCTGAGGGTAGACATAGCCTTGTAAACTTTGCACCAAGCGTTGAGGACGCAAAGGTCTACTTGGGAATGAGTGTAGAAGAAATGTCCAATTTTGTCCCATTCTTTTAAATCCCAGGAGCCGTCTTGGCGATACCAGGGGCAATGGGTAGCCAAGGCTTTAATAAGAAGTTCTAAATCTTTGTCCAACACCACAAGGTGGTCAGTAGCCAGGAGAAATTTAAGTTCATCAAAAAACTTCTTTTGTGGTGCAGAGAGAGAATGCCCCATTTTTAAAGGTATGGGGGGGAGCAACTCACCAGGGATCCACGAAGGATGAGAAGGCGATCCACGAAGGATGAAAGGCGCCAGAGACCCGTGCTGGGCGAGGTGAGTGCTGGAAGCAGCCGAAGGCGTAGAAATTTCCCCATTTTTAAAGGTATGGGGGGAGCGCTCACCGAGGGATCCACGAAGGATGAGAAGGCGCCTTGAAACCCTTTGCCGGGTCGAGGTGAGCGCTGAAGCCTGTCGAAGGCGTCGTGACTGTCCGAAGTCAACACACGTGGCACCATCTGACGGGAGCCGGCTCGTCAATGGGCGAAATGATCAGTCTCACATCAGTGTGGTTTGAAAGAGTCTGATGATTTTTGGGCTTGCATAGAGCCTTTATTTATGCAAAAACATACAGGAACATTTCATCATATTTGGACTACATTGCATCAGCCAGGGGTATGGAAATACCATATATGGGTAGGGTGGACTACATTCTTGCATCAGCCATGTTTACGTGGATCAATGAGCCTGTCTGCATGCGATATTCTCTGCACCCAGTTTAGGTGTGGTGCACGTTGGTGCATGGTCTTTCTGATAAGGGCAGTTAGTGGTCTGTGTCATATACGCCCAAACGGCAAGTTTCCCTACACCTGCCCTAGCCCCTTGACAGGGTTTGGACAAAAGCAAGGCGAGCCCCTGGATTCCTTTAATGGAATTCTCTAGTAGCAGCAATTGAGGGGCAGGCACAGCCAACCACGTCCCCTCCCCAAAACATTGAACCAAATGCCTAACCGCCAACCTTACAAAGTTGTGACGATTTGCTACACGGTAGGCAAAAACCAAGTGGCACCAGCCAATCAGCCAAATGGCAAAATTCCTACCGGACCCCTGCTCCAAAACGGATGATCCCTAGACAGGCATAGCAAGGCCAAAAGAACAACCCTAAATATAGGGACATCACCTTGCCGACAAAGGTCCGTATAGTTAAAGCTATGGTTTTCCCAGTAGTAATGTACGGAAGTGAGAGCTGGACCATAAAGAAGGCTGATCGCCGAAGAATTGATGCTTTTGAATTATGGTGCTGGAGGAGACTCTTGAGAGTCCCATGGACTGCAAGAAGATCAAACCTATCCATTCTTAAAGAAATCAGCCCTGAGTGCTTCACTGGAAGGACAGATCCTGAAGTTGAGGCTCCAGTACAGGGCCGTCTCAAAGGGATCGTGCGCCCTGGCGCGACGATCCCTCGGCGCCCCCGGTGGGCCGCCTCTCCGCCCACCTCCCTCCCGCGCTGGCCGCCCCTCGGGAGGGGGGGTGGGCGAGCGGGGGATGAGGGGCGTGGCGCCTGCAAGCCGGCCACCCTCCGGCGCCCCAGCTGGAGCGCTGGGAAGGGCGCGCAAAGCCCCGCGCTGCTCCAGCGCCACGTCCATCATCCCCCGAGGGGCGGCCAGCGCGGGAGGGAGGTGGGCGAGCGGGGGATGGGGGCGTGGCGCTGGAGCAGCGCGGAGCTTTGCGTGCCCTTCCCAGCACTCCAGCTGGGGCTCAGGAGGGCAGCCGGCGCGCGAGCGCCCGCCTGCCCGCCCGTGGGGGTGGGGGCAGGTTGGGGAGGGGGCGCCCGGTATGCCGGCGGGCTCGCGGGGGCGCCCCTGGGGGGCCTGGCGCCCTGGTGCACCGCGCCACCTGCCCCTATGCATGAGACGGCTCTGCTCCAGTACTTTGGCCACCTCATGAGAAGAGAAGACTCCCTGGAAAAGACCCTGATGTTGGGAAAGATGGAGGGCACAAGGAGAAGGGGACGACAGAGGATGAGATGGTTGGACAGTGTTCTCGAAGCTACTAACATGAGTTTGGCCAAACTGCGAGAGGCAGTGAAGGATAGGCGTGCCTGGCGTGCTCTGGTCCATGTGGTCATGAAGAGTCGGACACGACTGAACGACTGAACAACAACAAAATATAGGGAGAGGAGAGCGGGTGATCCGCTGCACGTCACAAGAATGTGAAACTCTCCAGCGACGTGCAGCAGCTTAAGTAGCCCCTCAGCAGCCAATAGCCAACCCAACTGACCAAATTTCTGCCCCAGCAACAGAGGGGCAACCAATGGGGCATTGTGGCCATCCAAATGGTCCTGCCCCACAACAGGGAGGCAGTTTCTGGTGATCTCAGGGAGGCAGTTTCTGGAGGACCCAACTTGTGGTTTTATATTTTGATTTTATTCTGTGAACCACCCTGAGACCTCCGGGTATAGGGCGGTGTGTGTGTGTGTGTGTATAATAAGAATATATAATAAGATGATAAATATATATATAATAATAATAATAATAATAATAATAATAATAATAATACAGAAATCCAGAGTGGAGTCCCTAAGGAAGCTGGATGGGTGCCTTGTACGCCTCCTTCCAGCAACTCCTGCAGCCAAGCTTGGGTCAAACACATTCCTCTGCTTTCCTCTGGACCACATCAGCGAGGCTCGGGGTGTTGTCTTTTCTGGGCAGCCCAGGACCTCCAGACTTGTGTCCCGGGGAGATCACTTCCATTACGAGTTACCCATCTTTGCAGCCACAGCAGGCGCTGTGATTCTCCAGCAGTTTGACTTCACCCCCAGAGGCGCAGTCCATTGTCTCTCGTTAACAGACGGGTTACAACAACAACAACAACAACATACCTTCCTCAAGCAAGGGACTCTCCTCTGACAACCCTTCAAACGGTCCTCTTAAAACCCTAAATACTGACTTTAATCTGTAGTCCTACATGACTGGATTCAGTGCCGGATTTACGTATAAGCTAAACAAGCTATAGCTTACGGCCCCACTCTCTTGGGTCCCCCCCAAAAAAATTTAAAGGGAAAAAACCTGGATGTACATTCCCAAAATATAAGATAAAAAACCAAATAATATAAAGCCTACATACAGCAACAGTGTTTTGTGTTGTGATGTAAGTCGTGGGCCCCGTCTGTTCGCCTGCTCCCTCAAATATCACTGGTTTGCTCCTTTCTATATATAGGGTGCCCACAAATTACCATATAGCATATATTCAACACACACAACACAACCAGTGACAATTTGTTGTTGACAAAGGACAGGTGGACATACAAAAGGGCCCCGTTACCTTCAGTAGCTTAGGGCCTCATCAAACCTAAATCCGGCCCTGCTTATGTGTCATAAGAAAAGGAAGGGAAAGATATCCACCTGGGCAACCATGAGGACTAGCACCTTCTTTGTAATGCAATCCCATCTCTAGAGACTCAAGGGTTAGGAAGGCTGATCTGGCCTCTTCTTTTTAGAAAATCAGGAGAAACCAATCCTTTTGCGCACGGCTTCCTCCCATATGTGGATGTCCCAGACGCAGGAGAAAACTGACCCGACGCTTCTTGTGGTTTAGTGATGCACTTTGGTTCTCTTCGCTAAAACAAATCGAGGGACTTTTATGTATTTTTTTACATTGCGTTGCATTTTCGGCTGGCTGCTTTGAGGGCACCATGGGGAAATTTTAATTAATAGCCATAATACCGAGCCTAGCAGGGGACGAGCCGTGGGGAGGAGGAGATCATTGTCTTGCCTGGGCTGCTAACTTGCCGTGCCGAAGGCAGAAGACGCCTATTCATTTGACGGCCGATTGATGCCCCGAGTCCAATAAAACGGGCAAAACCTGTGTTTGGAATCCGTTCTGCTTCAGACATCCTTGTTGGGCCTGGTCTTTCAGGGCGTGGCGTTTGGTTTCTCGGTTGTCATCCCTGGATGAGGCCGGTTTCCCTGAGCAAACACCCCCCACCACCACCATGCAAGCTAGGATGCCTGTCTCTCTCCTCAATCTGCCATTCCGTTGACTTTCTAACTCAGGATTTGCCTTGAAATACCGCAAGCGGACGGCATTCCAAACTCCTTTCTTGTCGCAGTTGTGGGGGGGGGCATGGTTTTTTCTTCTTCTTTTTTCTTTTCTCCTTTTCTTTTTGGAGGTGGGTGAGTGGGGGGAGAAAAAGGTTCGGGAGAATGAAATGCACACACACACACCCGGCTGCGTCCTCCTTGCACCCCCTGCCCTGCTCCCCCCCCCAATCTCGGTTGCACTTTGTCAAAACGAGGTAACTGCTAGTTAAGTAAAATTCCCTAGATCAAAGGGGGATTAATCACCAACTGAATCCTCGCTGAATAAACCTGTCATTCAAGAAAATTATTTCCAGTGAACTTAGCAGAGGATTGCGGGCGTATTTGCATAACAGGGACCATACAGGATTCAGCCAGGTTAAAAGGTTCCGAATTCTGCCAGCCTCCCCAAGGTCTCTCTCTCTTCCCCCCCCCCCACCTTTCACTAGCCCCGAACAATAGGTGTCCCCCCCCCCACTAATCTGATAATACAGCTCACTATCTAAATGATGTCAGGACAGCCAAGTATTGCAAAGTTTGGATGAGGGATGGATCAATTTCAGTAACTCCCAAATCTGATTTGTTGGAATTTAAGATGTAATCCTTAAAAAAAAGACGGAGAAAGCCCTTTAAACCCCCCCCAAAGGCTGTTTATTAACATCCCCTTCCTTTCTCTTCTTTCTTTTCTTGCTTCTTTTTGACCTTTCCCCCCTTAGAAAAAGCCTGTTCTGAGCGTCTGTTGTGACCCTTCTTTTCTGCCATGGTCATATTCAAAACCATATATGTATATATGTGTGTGTGTGTGTGTGTGTGTGTGTGTGTGTATATATATATATATATATATATATATATATATATGTAGTGGTATCCATTCAAGACAGGAAGTTAAGCCTAACTATTGTTTGTGGAGGTAAAGCGGGGAGCTGTGAGCCAGTCTTATAGTCCTCCTCAGAGTAGACTCATGGAAGTTAATGGGCATGACTGACTTAGGTTAGCTATCAGCAGGACTTGCAAAATTGAATATAATGCCCAATTTTACATTCTTTTAATCTTTTTCTTGCTAGGGCCTTACATGTCATCATTTAAATTTTCTGACCGATTTTTTTTTTAAAGATTGATTTCATGATATAGCCAATTTTCATAGTTTTAAACACCCCAAAACCGAAAAACAAGTCTGCACTTTTGAAAAAAACAACAACAACAACCCTGTAATAACCAATATTATTTTAGATTTTAAGATGAACAACTCTGTTTCATTAATTTTTTTCTATTATAGCTATGGATTGTAGGAAAGTTTGTACCCAGTAGCCATTCCCCTCCCCCACGATGTCCAAAAATAAGAGACCCATAAATTTTATTCTTTATTGTGAAAGATCATGTCTTTGCAATAATTTTCACCATCAAAACTTTTGGTTCCATCGTGCCCTCATGCTGAAAATTTAGGTTTTCTAAATCTAGTTTTTCCACCAAAAAAACTACATTTATACATTTTTAAGTCATTTAAAAAATCTTTTGAGTGCTGATGTATTTTTTCCTGAAATCTTCATCATGTTATTGAGCTCTGTGTAAAATTTCAAAGAGATCTGATCATAGGTTATGGAGAAAAAAAATAAAATGCACACAAGGCCGAGGATTTCAAGAAGGACAGAAACACAGATTTCACGAAACTTTGAAGTGCTATAAAATTAAAACCGTTTGGGGGGGAATTAAGGGGGTTTCTTTCAACCATAAGGGAAGGGTGTACACCAAGTTTCATCAAAATCTGAGATGGTGGGTGACGAAAACCTTGTTTTTTTGCGTTGATCTGTTGTGGAATGAATCACCCAGTGGAGAAACAACTTTAAAGCGGGTGACTGCAGTCCAGCCCACTGAGGACTAAATATGCTCAGTTTGTAGAGAATATGGACCAACTGTTGGGGGAGGGAGTCGGGTAGAGGAGTCAATAGAAGAACAGAAAGGAAGAGAAATGCAATGGAGTATCATAGAATCATAGAGTTGGAAGAGACCCCAAGGGCCATCCAGTCCAACCCCCTGCCAAGCAGGAAACACCATCAAAGCATTCCTGACAGATGGCTGTCAAGCCTCCGCTTAAAGACCTCCAAAGAAGGAGACTCCACCACACTCCTTGGCAGCAAATTCCACTGCCGAACAGCTCTCTGTCAGGAAGTTCTTCCTAATGTTTAGGTGGAATCTTCTTTCTTGTAGTTTGAATCCATTGCTCCGTGTCTGCTTCTCTGGAGCAGCAGAAAACAACCTTTCTCCCTCCTCTATATGACATCCTTTTATATATTTGAACATGGCTATCATATCACCCCTTAACCTTCTCTTCTCCAGGCTAAACATACCCAGCTCCCTAAGCCGTTCCTCATAAGGCATCGTTTCCAGGCCTTTGACCATTTTGGTTGCCCTCCTCTGGACACGTTCCAGCTTGTCAGTATCCTTCTTGAACTGTGGTGCCCAGAACTGGACACAGTATTCCAGGTGAGGTCTGACCAGAGCAGAATATAGTGGTACTATTACCTCCCTTGATCTAGACGCTATACTCCTATTGATGCAGCCCAGAATTGCATTGGCTTTTTTAGCTGCTGCATCACACTGTTGACTCATGTCAAGTTTATGGTCTACCAAGACTCCTAGATCCTTTTCACATGTACTGCTCTCAAGCCAGGTGTCACCCATCCTGTATTTGTGCCTTTCATTTTTTTTGCCCAAGTGTAGTACTTTACATTTCTCCCTGTTAAAATTCATCTTGTTTGCTTTGGCCCAGTTCTCTAATCTGTTAAGGTCATTTTGAAGTGTGATCCTGTCCTCTGGGGTATTAGCCACCCCTCCCAATTTGGTGTCATCTGCAAACTTGATCAGGATGCCCTCAAGCCCATCATCCAAGTCATTGATAAAGATGTTGAATAAGACTGAGTATTGTGGCACAGGGCTTGACTGACTAATTGGAAAAGTGAACCGAAACACCCTGCACTGCAGTGTTCTATTTGAAGTCCAACTGGCCTATCTGTAATCCATGAAGCATAGAAATGTAGAGTTGGAAGGGACCTCAAGAGTCATCTAATCCAATGCCCTGCAATGGAAAAATCTCAGCTAAAGCATCCATGACAGGTGCTTAGAAATCTCCAAGGAAGGAGAGTCCACCACCTCCCAAGGGAGTCTCTTCCACTGCTGAACATCTCTTACTGTCAGAAAGTTTTCCCGAATGTTTAGTCGGAATCTCCTTTCCTGCAACATGAAGCCACTGGTTCAAGTCCTGCCCTCCAGAGCAGGAGAAAACAAGCTTGCTCCCTCCTCCATGTGGCAGCCCTTAAGATATTTGAAGATGGCTCTCCTATCTCCTCTCAGGCTCCTCTTTTCCAGGCTAAACATACCCAGCTCCTTCAACTGCTCCTCATAAGGCTTCGTTTCCAGATCAACCACCTCTGTGCACCGTCCAGCTTGCCAGTGTCCTCCTTCAGTTGTGGTGCCCAGAACCAGACACAGGAATCCCCCTTCCCTAAAAGATTAGCTAAGCTCAAGTCTCTCCCTCTTTCCCTTGCCCTCTGTTTTATCCTTGCAGCAAGCGAATGAAGTGGTTCAGGCTGAGAGAGAGAGTGACTGGGTCGAGTTCTCCCACTGAACTTCATGGACGTGATGTTGTTCAGTCGTTCAGTCGTGTCCGATTCTTCGTGACTCCATCCACCAGAGCACGCCAGGCACGCCTATCCTTCACTGCCTCCTGCAGTTTGGCCAAACTCATGCCAGTCGCTTCGAGAACACTGTCCAACCATCTCATCCTCTGTCGTCCCCTTCTCCTTGTGCCCTCCATCTTTCCCAACATCAGGGTCTTTTCCAGGGAGTCTTCTCTTCTCATGAGGTGGCCAAAGTATTGGAGCCTCAGCTTCAGGATCTGTCCTTCCAGTGAGCACTCAGGGCTGATTTCTTTAAGGATGGATAAGTTTGATCTTTTTGCAGTCCATGGGACTCTCAAGAGTCTCCTCCAGCACCATAATTCAAAAGCATCAATTCTTCGGCGATCAGATCAGCCTTCTTTATGGTCCAGCTCTCACTTCCATACATTACTACTGGGAAAACCATAGCTTTAACTATACGGACCTTTGTTGGCAAGGTGATGTCTCTGCTTTTTAAGATGCTGTCTAGGTTTGTGTAGGGATACGTATCTAGGGCCGTAGCTCAGTGGCAGAGAATCTTTTGAATGCAGAAATTCCCTAGTTCAGTCCCTGGAATTTCAAGGGAGAATTGGGAGTTGGACGCAGCAGCGCTTCTATAGGAGGGGAGAGAAGAAGAAGAAGAAGAAGAAGAAGAAGAAGAAGAAGAAGAAGAGTTTGGATTTGATATCCCGCTTTATCACTACCCTGAAGGAGTCTCAAAGCGGCTAACATTCTCCTTTCCCTTCCTCCCCCACAACAAACACTCTGTGAGGTGAGTGGGGCTGAGAGACTTCAGAGAAGTGTGACTAGCCCAAGGTCACCCAGCAGCTGCATGTGGAGGAGTGGAGACGCGAACCCGGTTCACCAGATTACAAGTCCACCGCTCTCAACCACTACACCACACTGGCTCTCACGCTCAAATCTTGCCTCTGCGGGTTTCCAAGAGGCATTTGGCTGACCGCTCTGAGAACAAGGATGCTGGACTAGATGGGCCATTGGCCTTATCCAGCAGCCTCTTCTGATGTTCAAGAATATCCCCTGCCTGGAACACCAGAGAGCAGCTGCCAGTCAGAGAAGGCAAGACTGAGTTAAATGAGGTTTGGCCTGGTAGGGGCAGCTATTTAAACTCCTACTGGGAAAGGTCTATTATTCAGGGGGTAGATCACATGGCTTGCAGAAGGCCCCAGAGTCAACCCCCAGCATCTTCAGGTCAGGCTGGCAATAACCCCTACCTGACACCCTGGACAGCTGCTGCCTGCCTGTGTGGGCAATGCATAAGCAGCTAGAACAATGGTCTGACTCGATGTAAGGCAGATTCTGATGTTCCTAGTATTCTGCAGCTCTGCATCGCATGCACACACATACTCTAAATGTGCCATTTCACCCGAGTCTTACACTTGTGCTTTTGGGATACTTACATTCCAGATCTGTTGGAGCTAAACAAATGTCAGTAAAGGGTGGTTTACAATTAAGGCTAAAGGCTTTGCTCTGCTGAGCTGGAAAGGGCCAAGCATTGACCTGGCTGCGAAAGAAGGCAAATAACTTCCTTTCAGCAAAAAATGTCAAACTACTTGGCAGGGATTCTTTTAGATGCTATTTTGAGATTTATAGCATCTTTAGATTGCTAAGGAAACTCTTAAGTGACTGATATGTCTGCATAGGGCAGGGGTCAGCAAACTTACTGCGCCTTGAGCCGGTGTCTCCAGCGCCGATCGCGCGGAGGACAGGGGAGCGCGCCCCCATACGTGTGCGCACACGCTATTTCCGGCGCACTTCTGGGTCGGAGGAGCACCGGAAATAGCTTGTGAGCATGTGCACGGGCCTCCTCTGACCTGGATGTGCACCGGAAATAACGCTTGCGCATGCGCACAAGCTATTTCTGGTGCTCCTCCTACCCGGAAGTGGGCAGCCACGCAGTGCAGCAGCGGTAAGAGCGGGCGGCGGCAGTGGGGGTCGCCGCGGGCCGGTTTTAACAAGTCCCTCGGGCCTTATCCAGCCCGAGGGCCTTAGTTTGGGGAACCCTGGCATAGGCTGTGTTTCTTACCTGTCTCTCTTTCCTCTTTCTCCCTCTCTCCTGCCTTGTATAGGTTCATTTCTGTTGCTTCCCCGATTATTGGTATTCAATCCCCCCCCCCCCCGGAACTTGGAACACCAAAAAGGGAAGAATGGGTGAGCTTGTAGGGGAGGGACAAATGATGGCGATGGGCGACTTGTTTAAAAACACACGCTACTTGAAATTTGTGTGTTTTAAATAACACAAATGGTGCTGCATAAACGTAACAAAATAAAAAAATCCTTTCAGTAGCACCTTAGAGATCAACTAAGTTTGTTCTTGGTATGAGCTTTCGGGTGCATGCACACTTCTTCAGTACATGCATGCACATGAAAGCTCATACCAAGAACAAACTTAAAGGTAAAGGTAAAGGGACCCCTGACCATTAGGTCCAGTCGTGTCCGACTCTGGGGTTGCGGCGCTCATCTCGCTCTATAGGCCGAGGGAGCCAGCGTTTGTCCGACAGCTTCTGGGTCATGTGGCCAGCATGACAAAGCCGCTTCTGGTGAACCAGAGCAGCGCACGGAAATGCCGTTTACCTTCCCGCCGGAGTGGTACCTATTTATCTACTTGCACTTTGACATGCTTTCGAACTGCTAGGAACAGGGACTGAGCAACGTGAGCTCACCCCGTCGCAGGGATTCGAACCGCCGACCTTCTGATCAGCAAGCCCTAGACTCTGTGGTTTAACCCACAGCGCCACCTGGTCTCTAAGGTGCTACTGGAAGGATTTTTTTTAATTTTTAAATTTGTTTTGACTATGGCAGAACAACACGGCTACCTACCTGTAACTGGTGCTGCATAAAAACACTGCCAATTAAATAGTCTAACACTGAATGCCTAGATGAATTTTTGCACTGGGGGAGCAAGCGGACGGCTTTCAAGGTGTGGGGAGGCCATCATCTTAATTAAGTGAACAAGTAAACTTGAGATTGGGCAATTTGAGCTTAATCTCTAGAGAATTTCCAGAAGTTTTATCCATCGCCAGACATTGATTAGTATTGTCTACACTGACTGGCAACGAGTTTTCAAGATTTCAGGTTGGGGGTATTCCCAGCTCTTACCAGAAGATGCTGGGGACCAACAGAATTTTTTTAGGAATTCCTCGGGAAGCAGGTGCTCTGCCATTGGGTCCTTGGGGGAGGGGGTGTATCTCAGTAGTGGGAGGGGCCAAATGCAAAAGGGGGCAGGGCCAGGATCACTGAATTGTAGAGTTGATAGGGACCACCAAGGGTCATCCTGTCCATCTCCCTGCAGTGCAGGAAACTAGATCATACATGACAGATGGCCACCCAACCTCTGCTTAAGAACCTCCCAGGCCGGTCACTCAATCTTAACACAGTGGAGGGCAGCCCTGCCAAGAACTGGATGACTTGCTATTTTCTGGGGCTGGGGTCCCTTCCAACTCTGCAATTCTATGAATATATGACCAACCAGTTCTTAAATTTGAAATCAAGATTGATTAAGAATCATCTGTCTGCCTGCACACACACACACACACACACACACACATATACACGGTAGGGCTCCAAACTCCACAAACCCAATGTGTTCTGCCCACCCAAGGTTATCCTGGGTTTGGGAGGGGCAGATTTGCTCAGATCGTAATTCCACCCAGTGCAATCCTATGCATGCCTACTCTGAAGTGAGCCCCACTGAGAACCATGGGACTTACTCCCTGCGAAGGGTGAGCAAGATCCTGCTTAAGTGGTCCTGGGCATTGATTTATTTCGCTCTTTAGCTACAGGGTGTTGGTGAGGAGGCTTAAAGAGGGTATGTAGTGGACTGTAGTCCATGAGAGCTTACCCCAAAATATAGGGGTTTGCATTTAAGGTGCTGCACGATTCCTTCTCATCGCAGATATTTACTTCTGGAAGGTATGAAGAGGCTAAAAGCTTCTGAAACTAGCAAGTCTAGTCCAGTATGTGTATTAAATGGTCATAGTTCGTGGTTGCTGCCCAGAGGCATTGGGGTTTCCTGAAGGCTTTCTAGGAATTTGTGTTGATCCCTTGGCATCTCCTGGTAGGGCTGGGAATGCCCCCTACCTGGACTCCTCCTGGAGAGCCTCTGCCAGTCAGTGTAGACTGAGCTCGGTGGACCAATTGGTCTTAGGATAAAGTCGCTTCCTTCAAGGGAAAAGCTGTGGTTGGGTGGTTGGGCATCTGCCTAGCATGCAAACATCCCAGGTGCAATCGCGAAAATCTCCAGGTAGGGTTAGAAGTGCTGCTGCCAGTCAGTGTAGTGAATACTGAGCTAGATGGAACAATGGTCTGAATCAGGGTAAAGGCAGCATCCTGGCTTCTTTGCCATCTTTCCGTTCTCATGGGTTTCATTCTTCCAAATGTGTCTGGGTGTTTGTGTGTGGGTCTACTGCAGCCATAGAAAGGCATTCTTATTTTTTATCAGTTCCCCCCCTAAAATGTATTAGATAGTGTTTCAAACTGTAAATGTTTGGTGCATTCTGCATTTTTTATTTTTTTTCCTGTAAGTCGCTTAGAGATGCTTTGTAAAAAGTGGTGAACAAATGTAACCATCATTAATATAACGACGACAGAATACCTAGAAATTCTATTTCTGATCCTTTTCAAAGGAGGGAACCCCCCCCCCTTTTAGGGGATTCTGCAAAATTCTGCAACCAACAAAATAACCTTCTAGCTGCGCTTGATCTCATTGTGATGGCAGGTGATTGACAGGTGCCCAATGATAAACTTTGGCTTGAGAGGCTGATCCTGACCAGGATCCCCCCAAAATGTTCCCTATCGGTGCTTCTCACAGACATCTCAAAGCAGTCGGACTTGACCTGCAGCCAAATGGTGAAGCGGAACTTTGCTGGGTCTTGACATAGTAAGTGATAAATTCACTGCAGAAGCAACTCAGAGAAACCTAAGGCAGGCGAGACTGTATAAAAGAAATTGTAATTATAGACCTAGTGTGGTGCAGTGGTTAAGAGGGCTGGACTAAGACCCGGGAGATACCAGGGTTCAGATTTCCACTCAGCCATGAAACTCACTGGGTGACCTTGGGCCAGTCACTATCTCTCAGCCTAGCCAGCCTCACAGGGTTGTTGGGCAGGGGAGAAAACTCAGCAGTGGCCAGAGGATTGGAGAAGATCAGTCTACACCCCAATCCCAAAGAAGGGCAGTGCCAAAGAATGCTCCAACTACCGCACAATTGCACTCATTTCACACGCTAGCAAGGTTATGCTTAAAATTCTACAAGGCAGGCTTAAGCAGTATGTGGACCGAGAACTCCCAGAAGTGCAAGCTGGATTTCGAAGGGGCAGAGGAACCAGAGACCAAATTGCAAACATGCGCTGGATTATGGAGAAAGCTAGAGAGTTCCAGAAAAACATCTACTTCTGCTTCATTGACTACGCAAAAGCATTTGACTGTGTTGACCACAGCAAACTATGGCAAGTTCTTAAAGAAATGGGAGTGCCGGATCACCTCATTTGTCTCCTGAGAAATCTCTATGTGGGACAAGAAGCTACAGTTAGAACTGGATATGGAACAACTGATTGGTTCAAAATTGGGAAAGGAGTACGACAAGGCTGTATATTGTCTCCCTGCTTATTTAACTTATATGCAGAATTCATCATGCGAAAGGCTGGACTGGATGAATCCCAAACCGGAATTAAGATTGCCGGAAGAAATATCAACAACCTCAGATATGCTGATGACACAACCTTGATGGCAGAAAGTGAGGAGGAATTAAAGAACCTTTTAATGAGGGTGAGAGTGCAAAATATGGTCTGAAGCTCAACATAAAAAAAACTAAGATCATGGCCACTGGTCCCATCACCTCCTGGCAAATAGAAGGGGAAGAAATGGAGGCAGTGAGAGATTTTACTTTCTTGGGCTCCATGATCACTGCAGATGGTGACAGCAGTCACGAAATTAAAAGACGCCTGCTTCTTGGGAGGAAAGCAATGACAAACCTAGACAGCATCTTAAAAAGCAGAGACATCACCTTGCCGACAAAGGTCCGTATAGTTAAAGCCTATGGTTTTCCCAGTATGGAAGTGAGAGCTAGACCATAAAGAAGAATTGATGCTTTAGAATTATGGTGCTGGAGGAGACTCTGGAGAGCCCCATGGACTGCAAAAAGATCAAACTTATCCATCCTTAAAGAAATCAGCCCTGAGTGCTTAATGGAATGACAGATCCTGAAGTTGGGAAAGATTGAGGGCACAAGGAGAAGGGGACGACAGAGGATGAGATGGTTGGACAGTGTTCTCGAAGCGACTAGCATGAGTTTGGCCAAACTGCGGGAGGCAGTGAAAGATAGGCGTGCCTGGCGTGCTCTGGTGCATGGGGTCACGAAGAGTCGGACACGAATGAACGACTGAACAACAACAGGGGAGAACCATGTGTGTTCCTTGCAGGAAGAGCGGGATATAAACGTGACACTAAAATTAAAAGCTAACGGTGCAGTTCTATACATGTCTATACAGTAAGCCCTGCTCCCAGGTAGGTGAGTATAGGATTGCAAGCTCGTTAACTTGCCCCCTTCGGCAAGCTCCTTTTGAGACACTGCAAGCCGAAAGCAGAACAGCAGCATGTGGACAGCTACCCCCCAATCTTAAATAAGCATCTGCATTGCCCAAAACAAATCTGGAAATTGAACTCAAGTGGATTTTATGTATTTGGATCCTGGCTGCACATTCTGTAAAAGGTTGTTTTTAGTAAACCCAGAGCATCCACTTAAGGAACCTGGCTATTTCCACAATTCCTTACTTCCAGCCGTTCAGTTTGGCCACCTGTGATGCCTCCAATTCCAGAAACGGCTGCCAGCGTTATCTCAAAACCTTATGTATTTTGCTGGCCGTTTCAAAGCAGACATTCAGAGATTTGGGGGGGGGGCGGGAATTAATGACTAATAATTTGCATTTTTGCAAAACTACTGCTCCTTGGGTTAAGGAACCGAAAGAAGTTATGCTAAACTGGAATAAGAGATTATACATTCCTAAACTGGTAAAAATGTGAATTCCTATTGGCGGCTTTCGCTGTTGGGTTGATGACAACCCTTCGCCGTTGGTGTCTGACTTCAAGAACGTCCCACTTCCTTCATCTTTTGGCTGTGTGGAACCACGCTAGGCTATGTGGCAGGTGTCTGATTCCCTAATCGTAATTTTTTGACACTAAACGGAATTTGCCCATTTCTGTCTCTAGAAGATGGCTCAGACTTCCAAGACTCCCTTATGCTAGTAGTTCATATTCGCCACCAGCGCAGTGTGTGTGTGTGTGTGTGTGTCTGTGTGTCTGTGCAAAGAATGGCTATCAAAGAAAATGAATAAAATCCATATTGAGATAATTTTTTAGAAAATGATTGAAGTTTTAACCCAAGAAAGGACTCTTACGAGTTTCTTATAGCTTAGAATAAGAACGTGTCAATCACGATTTAGCTTCTGGAATTGGAATCTCTTTGAAATGCAGCTGTTTCTTCTTTAATTGTGGCAGCAGACTCGGAAGAAAAGAAAGGTCCAGCCTTCGAGATGAGTCAGGAATACAAAATAGCTCCGGATTAGTTGGGGAGTTCAAAGGTCGGTAATTACACTAAGGAGTTCCCAGACACAGAGAAAACATTAAACAGGTCACCTACCAAATGGGAAACAGACTTTTGTCTTCCACCCCAACCCTCCCCCCCCTTTACTTTTTTGTTTTGTGAAAGAAATTATCTTGAAAAGATAGGTTTCTAGACAGAATCAAAAGCAGCGCTGGGATGCCCAGCTGATCTCCTTGGAATGCACACAGGGGTGCTTGCCTTTGTCCTGCGACGGGAGGAGAGTTTACCGCAGAGAGCAACGGACTTTCCCCTCCCAACGGGCGTCTCAGTCTGCTTGGCGCCGACCGACGGGGAGTCTCCTTCTTCCTCCTGCGCACCCCTGATTTCTTCTCCCGGGGAATCAGCTGCTCATTCCCAGACTTCTTTCGGCTCTGCGTTACTTCGGCCAATCGCTTTCAAAGCCAGTATGGTAAAGTTGAGGAAGGCGCCAGAGCCAAGAGATGGGGAAGATTCGTAGTTTGGTGTCAGGGCACCTGCTCGGCTTGCAGAAGGTCCCAGGTTCAGTCTCTGGGTAGGGCTGGGAAAGAAGCATCCGGGATGGCCACTGCCAGCCAGCGCAGGCAATATTGCACTAGGTGGACTAAGTAAGGGTTTGACTTGGTAGAAGGCAGCTTCTGGTGTTCCTATGACAGCACCTGGAACAGAATGATAAATCTGCCACCTGAAGTGGCCCAGTCCAGGAGCCATTTACCAACTCATCTGCACCTTTTACAGTGGAGCCTTGGTTTTCGAGCATATTGGAAGCCAAACAATTCGGAACCCGAATGCTGGAAACCCGGAAGTAATTACTTCCGCTTTCAAATGCGCCTCCAAGTCGAACAGCTTCCGAGGTGTGTTTTTCTCCCCGCCTCGTTGACTCTGCAGCCACCCCATTTATCCTTAGTTTTCGAACGTTTCAGAAGTTGAACGGTCTTCCCGAATGGAAAACGTTCGAAAACCTAGGTTCCGCTGCATGCGAAGAAAGTGGATCAAGCTTTTCTCCCTCTCTCGTAACATTAGGGACATCCAATGGAGTTAAACGATGGGTGATTCGGGACAGATGACAGAAAGTCCTCCTTCACAGAACTCTCCCCCCCAGAAGGCAGTGATGGCCACCAACTTGGAAAAGAGGACTGGACAAATTGTGGGTTTCCCACAATTGGCCCCTGGTTGGCCCCTGTGAGAGCAGGATGTTGGACTAGGTAGGCCACTGCCCTGATTCGGCATGCTCTTCTGTCCTTATGTGTGTACGCAGTATTATACACACATATTCTAACTACCAAGAAGCAAACTAATGTCTGCATACAGGTGGGGTATCTCCTAGATGGTATCTTTGAGAAACAGGGGTTTTTAATTTCAGCACACCCTGGCTGTCCTTTCAGAAGTTTTGCCAAGCAGTCTTTTTTTTTTTTTTTTGGCCGAGCATCATGGCTTGTGCTAATCAATCTCCTCTTTATGATGCTGAACCAGCCGTCAGATTGGTATCTCCACCTGAGCAGTTTTTCAAATTATAGTTTTTGAAACTTCTCCCCACACACAATCACTGATCTTATTTATCACACAGCAACACAGTTAAACAAAAGCCTGGCCATTGTGCCTGGTGATGAAAGATGCTGTTTGTCTCTCCTTTTGTGCTACTCTCCAGGGTCCCAAAGTCCCCCCCTCCCCACCTTTCACAATTTTGCCCATTTATTCCAACAGCCTGCTGAAACTGTTTCCTGTATTCCTGAAGATACCAGTGGATTTTTTTTTTAAAATGTAGAATTAGCATGCAGCTTTTGTGACTTCTCTGTTTCATAAAATTTGGAATAGTTTGTTCTTCTGCTTGCTGGGTTTATATGGAAGAGGAGCTTGGAAGTCGTTAAAGCTGGTCAGAATGTTTCGCAGCAACATCTGACAACCTATGGGCTTTTAAATGGGGGAGGGGGGCAATTGTTTCTCATTATGTTATGCATTTTGTGTTTTTATGCTGTTAAGCCGCACTGTGACCTTTGGGAAAGGATTTCACCCCTTGTCAACTTGCACCGACTAATGTTAATAGGCTTGTAGTTTTACCTTTAGGCTTGTAGATTTAAAGATCCATTTCAAGAAGCACGAATTGAGTCGTGAATCAAATACTTTGCTCTGTCTTTCCTAATGGACGAACAGCCCTGGAAGGAAGGCCAGCTCTAGAATTCCAATGGCACAGCGCCAGACTGCAGTTGCTCAGTGGTAAGTGAAAGCCACTTTGCACATGCACAGAGTTACTTTAAAAACAGGATTACTTCATCCGGGTTTCTTTACAAATGGGCTTGGCCAAAGAGGAGAGATGGTTGTGCTCAAAAGGTAAAGGCAGTGGCGGAGTAAGGCTCCGCGGTACCCGGGGCGGCAAAGGAAACGCCCCGGGGGCGGGACGTCGTGACATCACATTGTGACGTCATGACGCTCCGCCCCCAGGGCGGTTCCGGGGGTGCCGGCGCCGCTTCTGCAGCCTTCTTTTAAGCCGAAGAGCTCGCTTTTAAGCTCTCCGGCTCAAAAGGAGGCTGTAGAAGCGGCGATCCGATGCGCTGCCGCTCCCAGGGTGACGGAGGGAGCGGCAGCGCGTGGGAATGGTGGGAGGGGCTGCCTCTTGCCGCCCCCACCCGCCGCTTCTCGCCCCTGTCGCCCGGGGGCGTACCGCCCCCACCGCACCCCCCTAGCGACGCCCCTGGGTAAAGGGACCCCTGACCATTAGGTCCAGTTGCGGAACTCTGGGGTTGCGGCGCTCATCTCGCTTTATTGGCCGAGGGAGCCGGGGTACAGCTTCCGGGTCATGTGGCCATCATGCCTAAGCCGCTTTCTGGAGAACCATAGCAGCGTACCTTCCCGCCGGAGCGGTACCTATTTATCTACTTGCACTCTGACGTGCTTTCAAACTGCTAGGTTGGCAGGAGCAGGGACCGAGCAACGGGAGCTCACCCCATCGCAGGGATTCGAACCGCCAACCTTCCGATCGGCAAGCCCTAGGCTCTGTGGTTTAACCCACAGCGCCACCCGTGCTGTTGGTTGTGCTCAACAGGAGGTTTAAAAGGCTACTGCGCTAAGGTCCACAGTACCTGTAAGAACCTGCCCCCCCCAATAAAGATCTCATTCCATAGCATTCCTATATCTAGATTTCTAGAAAGGCAGGAGGACCAGTTGCAGACCATTGATGATGTGTTGGTGGTGAAAGAAAGCCTACAGTACCATTGGCTACAGGTAGCTACGAAAGGGGTGGGTGGGCCCACAAAACAATAAACAACGTTTAAGCGAAATAATGATGTTTGTTGTCTCCCCCCCCCCCAAACAAGAGCTTAAATAATGAACAGGTCAGTTAAAACCTTTCAGTACTTTTTTCCCATTTCAAGTACAAAATTGAGGGGAAATTAGAAAAGTAAAGTTCTATACACTACAGGTGCCGGGGCTTTGGAATTCCAGATGTAGTAATCTGAAGAAAGCAATTCTCGAGCTGAAATTAAAATAAACACACACACACACACACACAGAGAGAGAGGGAGAGAGAGAGAAATAAGCTACTATACAATATATCAAAACACACAAAAGCACAAATGATTAAAATACATTTGAGATTGCAATTTCGTAATTAAAAAAAAACATGTTTATACTACACATAATAAAAGGCCGTAACGTTTTTACTCAACAAATTATACACCGGTAGTTGAAAGCTACATTTTGGAGCATGTTGGCAGCAATATGCTGATGGCACACAGCTCTATTTATCCTTTACATCTGCAGGTGAGGCAGTGGAAGCGCTGGACCTGTGTCTTTCCTCGGTAATGGACTGGATGGAAGCCAACAAACTGAAGCTCAATCCACCTAAAACTGAGGCTCTGTTAGTGGGTACAGTGGTGCCTCGCAAGACGAAATTAATTCGTTCTGCGAGTGCTGTCATATAGCGAATTTTTCGTCTTGCGAAGCACCAACGGGGGAATAGCGGTTTGACGAAAAGAAAAAAAATCGCGGAAATTTTTCGTCTTGCGAGGCAAGCCCATAGGAAAATTCGTCTTGCGAGACAGCCTTTCGCTAGCGAATGCCTTTCGTCTAGCGAGTTTTTCGTCTAGCGAGGCATTCGTCTAGTGAGGTACCACTGTAGTTCCCTAGACTGGATGGATGGGAGGTGCCCAATTCAAAGTGCAGGCTTTGTCCTATAAAGCCTTAAATGGTTCATGTAAGGCTTTCAGTGGCTGCTCATGAGTAACCAGGCTGACGCAGAAACTTCTAAACGAAGTTTCTTTATTGTGCAGATAACTATATACAGTGTATATACAGAAAAGACGTCCAGCTCATCCTTCGGCAGAGTCCGGGAATGGCCCCTTCCGGTTCCTTCCCCAGCATAAAAGGTGTGGAACGCGGAACCGCCGCCTCCCCCCTGTGTCTTTCCCCCCTGCGCAAATGGGGAGACGGAAGCGGCGTCTCTTTTCCCGCTTCTGCCTGATGCAAGGGCTCTGCTACCTTGTCAGAGCCCTGGCTCCTACTCTCCACTCCCATCTCCCGCTCCCCACTGGAAGGACTGCTGATCCCTTCTCTGGAAGAGGAGGAGTTGCTTAGCAATGGGGGCGGGGGCTGGTGATATTGAAACAGCTCCGGCAACTCCTGACAGTTCAGGACAGCAATACCTAAGGACTGCCTCTCCCCATATGAATTGACCCAGAATGGGCCTTCTCTGCAGTGGCTCCCTGCTTGTGGAATGCTCTCCCCAGGGAGGTTCGCCTGGCACCTTCATTATGTATCTTTAAGCAACAGGCAAAAAATTCCTTTTCTCCCAGGCTTTTGGCTTATTAAATCTATGGCCTTTTAAACTGTTTGCGTGTTATTGTTTCTCTTGCATTTTTATGTTTTCATACGGTAAACTGCACTGTGATTACCGCATGAAGGGTGGTGTAGAAATTTAATGAATAACAATAATAATAAATTCTGCAGAACGTAATTTTGAAACGGAGGCTCCAAGGCAAGTTCACCTATTTACACCTTGCTAAAGACGTCCTTCTGTTTTAACGTAAAACCAGCGCCAGATGTTACCCTGCTCACCTGTACTGATCTTTGGTTTTCCTGATGAAAAGACCTGGATGGAATGCTGGTCTGTGTAGCATCCGGTCAGTGTGAAATCCAGGATTCTAAAATAAAGCTGAACGCAACCAAGCAGAAAACAGTAAGATGTAGATCAGATCCTCATTTCGGCTCAAACACATCCCCGTCCCCATAGACTAGGTAGAATATACCGTATTTTTTTTGTCCATAAGACGCCCCCATAAATAAGACCCCCTCCTATTTTTGGGGACTCAATTTTAAAAAAATGAGGGGAGATGGCCCAAAGTTGTTGAGCTTCTCCCCCAATACAGTTGCGGGCAGGAAACACTACCTAGGTCGTTTCCCGTGCGCAGCGGCATCAGGGGAAGTTGTGCTACCAACCGGCTGGCTGGCACGCCGCTTCTCCCCCCCCCCCCATGCCACTATCCATGCATTGGACGACCCCCATTTTTTGACACAGTTTTTGAGTCAAAAAACCTTGTCTAATACACGGGAAAATACGGTGCATCTAATCTTTGCACAAGGTTACTTCCTACAGCTAGTGAAGGCTCTCACACCCCTTGAACTGTTTTGGTATTCCTGCACATACAGTGAGGGGGCGGGGAGTATTTGATCCACTGCTAAATTTGCCCGTTTGCCCTCTGACGAAGAAATGACCAGTCCATAATTGTAATGGTAGGTTTATTGTAGACAGAATAACAACAGGAAAACCCCCAGAAACCCAGAAGACAAAAGTCAGAGATTGATGTGCATTATAATGAGTGAAATAAGTATTTGATCCCTTGTCAACCAGCCAGATGTCAAGCTACCTGGTATCTTCACTGTATGTAACTAGCTGAGATTAAACCTACAGGCAAATTATGGACTGGTCATTTCTTTGTCAGAAGGCAAACGGGGAAAATTAGCAGGGGATCAAATACTTTCCTTCCCTCACTGTAAGTGAGTAGAATTGGATGGCAGGAACGAAAAATGCCAATTTCCCTACTGTTTCCTAACACCCACCCATATCCAGGTTGAAGGCCCTTACAAAGTTTCTTGATGAAAACAGTGCGCAAGTTCATCCATTTGGGGGGGGGGAGCACAACTGCACAGCTACCGTGTTTCCCTGAAAATAAGACACTGTCTTATATATTTTTTATTCCTCAAGAAAACACACTATGGCTTATTTTCGGGGTATGGCTTATATTGCGCAAATACATAGAGATCCTGCTACGGCTTATTTTATGGGTATGTCTTCTGTTGGGGGAAACACGGTAAGTCCCAGCTTCTCTTGAAGCTGACGACTTACTTTGATGTAAGCGGTGCTTCCAGTACACACAGGGTCAATCTGCTGCTCCTGACTCAAGGCGCCAAAAGCGACAGTCCCAGAAAGGGAAATTTCCAATGACTTGGGGAATTTTTGTCCTTTAAAAGAAAAAGAAAGGTTTCAGAGTCGTAATAATAGCAATAGCATTAATGTAAGACTTCTAAGAAGGGGTGGGGGTGAAACCCACGATTTGGAGCCCATGAGAACCAGCTCCTAAAGGGACCACTCGTAACTTGTGAGAACTGTTGGAGCAGCCCCACCTGCTCCTTTACACACAAATACTGCCCCAATGCTGTGAAGAAAAAGAAAAGGAGGAGGAGGAAGAAGAAGAAATTTTAGGAGTAACTGTTAGCGGTTCCCCATGGCTTGAATGCACAGCTCATAACCAGCAGGAGCTCTGTGGAACTCCCTGCCAGTTGAGGTCAGCCAGAACCCCCTCTCTGTTTATTTATTTCATTTCATAAAATTTATACACTGCTTGATTGTAAAAAAAAGAACCACACACACAACCTCAAAGTGGTTTACAAAAAGAGAAAACAATAAAACCAGGAAAAATGTGCAGCCATACTTTAAAAGGTACTAAAATTAAAATACTGAAACAGATTAAAATTTCCTCAACTTTCCAAGCATGTTTCCAATAATGTTTTTAGCAGGCACTGAATAGAGTATAGTGAAGGTGCCTGCTTGATCTCACCTGGCAGGGAGTTCCAAAGTTTAGGCACCGCGGCACTAAGCAACTGAGTTCTTACAAATGCGGCACCTTCAACACTTACTTAAAAATAATAATTGTGGCAGGCATTTTAACTGAATTCTGATTTTAACACATTTTTGTCTTATTGTATTGGATCACCCAGCACACTACTCAGAGAAAACCGTGAGTAAGTGGTATACAAATTGTTGAAATAAATACATTGCATCCCTTGGAATTGACACCTCACATTGGAATATCCCAGGCACTTCACATTGTTAAGGTTTATTTCAGTCCCCCTTACAGCAAGCTTCATAATGTAGGTCAGTATTTTTATCCCCATACTGCAGATGGAGGCAAGAAGGACTGAGGCGGATAGAATTGTTTGTGGTCTGCCTAAGGGCAACCTAGGAAGCGGCTGCAGGGCATAGAGGGAATTTGACGACCAAGAGGAAAATATCCTCAGGTGCCATTTAAGATTTTCTGAGGCTGAGCCAAGGTTTTAAAATTTGGCTAACCCAATTATCAGAATAAGCAGTTCCAAGAATTAAGTGTCCCGTATCTGACAAATGCAGCTTGGGAACTTGTTCACAAAGTGAGACACCAGTGAAGCTAATAAAGCACAATCCAGCTCTTTTTTCAGAGTAAATGGAAACTACAATAGGTCTGTGAAATAAATCAGATTGAGTGCTGAGAATTATTTGCTCGAGTCTATTCAAGGAGTTGCTGGTCGCAGAATCTAATGTCTATGTGCAAGACCCGTGTGCTTTAGGCTGAGTGGCAGAGCATATCCAGGGTCGCTGGTTGAACCTTTGGCATCACGGATAACGGAAGAAGAAGAAGAAGAAGAAGAAGAAGAGAGAAGAGGAGGAGGAGTTGGATTTGATATCCCGCTTTATCACTACCCGAAGGAGTCTCAAGCGGCTCACATTCTCCTTTCCCTTCCTCCCCCACAACAAACACTCTGTGAGGTGAGTGGGGCTGAGAGACTTCAGAGAAGTGTGACTAGCCCAAGGTCACCCAGCAGCTGCATGTGGAGGAGCGGAGATGCGAACCCGGTTCACCAGATTACGAGTCTACCGCTCTTAACCACTACACCACACTGGGACCCAGCTGAACTCCCTAGACAGCCGTCGCTACTCTGCAGGATAGGGCCTCTTGCAGGCACAATCTCATCAGAGGGTCCATTCCACAGGATGTCCATTCCACACCTTGGTTGCGAGTCCTGGAAGACCCTGCTCCATGCCTTGCAGGCCTTTCCCCACCTGACCTGGGAGGGCAGGGCCCGGACTGACTCCAGCTACAATAGCCGAGGCTGCTCAACAGACTCTTGGGCTGCGGTATTGCTTAGGGAGTTTTGACATTAATTTTTGGTAGCTTTCTTTTGTACCTTCATTATGATTTATTGTGTACTTTCTGGTGTTTTCTTTATTGCTTATGACTACTTCTGTTGTGTTTTGAATTCTGCAACATTCCGCCCCACCTTGAGCGCGGTTTTAACTATGGAAAGGCAGCATAAAAAGAAAATGTTGTATGTATGTAGAAACTGGACCTTTACGGTGGTGACACCTTCACTTTGAAACTCCTTCCACTTACATATCAGACAGGCACCTATTGTCTACTGCTCTTTCGGTGCCTACTGAAGACCTTCCATTTTAAGGGGATATTCGTATCCCAGTCTCCATCTGTATTGGCTCTTGGCTATTGCTTCTATATGTGAAATTATTTTTACACACGATGTTACTGTTGACGTTTTTCTCGCTGAACTGCTTTGAGATGCTTCATAGGAAGCAACTCTTAAATGGAAGGTAATAAACAAACAAAATTTGTTTGTGGCCAGGGTAACTCAGCCGGATGGGTGGTGTGGAAATAAAAAAAATATTCTTATTATACATTTTAAATGCCCCAAGGCTATTCCTTAGGCACATATGAACCAAATAAAGGAGGAGAAAGGCTAGTTAAGGAGAAAGCAGGAAGGCAGAGCAGAGAATATGGAGGAAGGGGCTGTGATGGCTGAGAGGAGGGATACTGACTTTACACGTGCGCCCTTCAAATACACTAGCTAAATAACCCTTATGATATCTCTGTGGGGAAGGTCAGAATTATCACTGCCCCCACATTACAGCAGGGGAAACTGAGGGCCAGTTGGCTGTCTAAAATGGGATGTACGGAGTTTTTGCCCGAGATGAGAGCATGCTCACGCTCTTGGCCACCAACTCTAGGCTAGAGAAGGAAAAGAAGTCCTGGCTGGCAAAGCCTACTGGGAGGGAAAGGGCTTTAAAGAGAACTTGGCTGATCTTCCCATGGCCCAAGAGTGGACGGAGTAGCCAGCAAGGTGGCTGTGATGCCTTTTCAAACATGTTCAGTATGCAGCCATCCTTCTGTAGGGAAAATGGGTGGGGGGGGGGTAGGTTTTATCTTACCTATGACCCAAACCAGCAAGCTTTTCTCTTTCGCCACCTCAAGCTGGCCGTAGCTGACTTTGTATTCCAGGTGTGTAATGGGTCCCCTGTCGCCAACAGAAGAACAAACCCCGTTACAGCAACCTGGGGCTTACTTGGAATCCCTTCATTAAATAACCAGTAACAGTGCACTCTTTCTGTACAAGGTGAATTTGGTGCAAATTAAACATTTGCACCAGCAGACGATGTATGCGGTAGCCTTCGTCACTCCTCTGTTGTAAATGGTTCCAGCCATTTACAAAGGGGAGACACCTCGCCCCTTTCCGTCATATTGGTAGAAGGTGAACTGCTGGACCAGCCCTTACTCATTGCCCATTGTGATGAGCAACACTGAACAACATCTGGAAGGTCAAAGGTTTCCCAACGTTGGGCTAGATATGATCTGTCCTATGCTCTATCTCAAGCCTCGTTCCAACGACAGCTTTTACCTGCACCCAAGGAGGGAA
Organism: Lacerta viridis; assembly: GCA_900245905.1. Lineage (NCBI taxonomy): Eukaryota > Metazoa > Chordata > Lepidosauria > Squamata > Lacertidae > Lacerta > Lacerta viridis. The sequence goes on from OFHU01004725.1 coordinate 127,106, forward strand.
ACATGTTGGTTCTTGAAAATCCCACTCCCTGAAAAGGGGACAATTGCATGATTCTCACCTGTTGAGAAAGGGAATACGGGCCTCACAGTACTCAAAAGTGTTTTTCACACTTTCATGAAGCTTCAGGTGAACGGTGAACTTCCACTGTGATTCTTTATCTTTTAGCTGATAAAACCCCAAAATTGGTGGAACAGGCACCTGAGAGGGAGGAGAGAGAGTTGAATTCTTTATATTCATATTTTAAAACCATTCTTATGTGTTTTATCAATTGATGGTTGTAGGTTTTTTAATGGTTGTAGGTTTTCAAGTTGCCCAGAGGCCTCTTTGGAGGCACGATAGAGTGCAAATTCTAGAATAAAGTAAAATAAATAAAATTAAAATGGGTTGACAGCTTCCAGATGTCAGATATAAACTCTCTGATTGCTAAACAGTAAGATAATTAGGCAGAAAGTGCTTAATTCTGATGGAAAACAGGAATTAACAACTCATTTGCAAGCTAGATTCTCTAAACCACCGATCAGCAGGGTGCTGGAAATATTTCTAGGATGGAGGCCAAAAACTTGCCCAATGCCACACTCAAAGCATGTAATGAGATGGAGGGCCATTGCTAACTTGCAGATTCCTTTCAGAGAGACAGAGATGAGAAGAGACCAGGCTTTGTTATGAGAGGCCATGTTATTATACAGGAAGGTGTGATTGTAACTTTGCCTTCCATAGATGTAAATCTCTGTACGTGCGGCTGCATTTAAAAACAGTCCGGAAACCACAGTTGGTCCGGGAAAGGGGCGCAAGATTATTAACCGGGACTGATAATTTGATGGTGTTGCACCTGTGCTGTGTCACTCTGACAGCGCTCAGCTTAAAAGTGTTGCTTTTAACCCTTAAATTTCACATTACATGGTGCCACGCTGTAAATAAATAAACCAGACCAAGACGGGCACATATAATAAGTATTTTTAAATGGATAACTGATCAGGCAGGCAGGCAGGTCTGTTGCTTCTGCAGCCTTTATAAAACTGGTAAGTGTGCCAGCCCAGATTCTTTCCTGCTCATAGAATCTTACGAGTTGCCAAGGATCCCAAGGGTTACCCAGTTCACCCCCTGCAATGCAGGAATTACAGCTTAAAGCATCCATGACAGATGGCCATCATCCTCCCTCTCTCCACCCCCCATGCCTTCCTTCTCCGGATCAGGTCCCGAACACAGCTACTTCACCGCCAGTGGTGCAAGCTGGTCTTTATCCTCACTGCCGTCGCTGCTCACTTGGTCATCCCCACCAGGCCAGAGGGTGGGGGAACAGCGAGGAGGAGCAGCAGTAGCAGGGCCAGGGGATCTTGGCGCCTCTTGCTGGGGTAGCGACTCTGGCAAGTGCCAGACCCCGCTGACCCCCCTGCCGGATTAACACTGCTAATCGTGCAGCCTTACCTGGGAAGTATAAAAGCACAGGTCGAAGGGGTCTGGAGGAGGTATTAAAGGGAATTTGTAAGGCCCACTGAAGGCAGAGTCGTCCATTACGTCAACGCTGCTGGAAGTCAGAACGGCAGAGTCGAGGGACGTAACGCAAGGGTGGGCCAAAATATCCTGGAGAGGAGAGCCGTTGGCAGGGAGGTTCAAGCCAATGGTCACGTTGGGAGCAGTGCCTTCGATGTCACACTTCAAAGACAAAAAAAGAAGTCTTCAAAGCATCCCTAGTTATCCATGAGAACGGAAAAAACCTCCCTAGAGAACGGCCCACTTCACAACCTCCTAGAAAGGTTTCCCTTTAAATAGTTAATAGCTATAATAGCACAGTTAGACGCGGTTGGCGCTGTGGGTTAAACCACAGAGCCTAGGGCTTGCTGATCAGAAGGTCAGCGGTTCGAATCCCTGTGACGGGGTGAGCTCCCGTTGCTTGGTCCCTGCTCCTGCCAACCTAGCAGTTCGAAAGCACGTCAAAGTGCAAGTAGATAAATAGGTACCGCTCCAGTGGGAAGGTAAACGGCGTTTACGTGCACTGCTCTGGTTCACCAGAAGCGGCTTAGTTCATGCTGGCCACATGATCCGGAAGCTGTATGCCGGCTCCCTCGGCCAATAAAGCGAGATGAGCGTCACAACCCCAGAGTCGTCCGCGACTGGACCTAATGGTCAGGGGTCCGTTTACCTTTATAATAGCACACTTAGGGATCCACATTTCTACTCTCCAAGTTTTTTAGTGCCAACATTATAGAAATTGGGATTGTAGCACTGGAAGGGACCACAAGGCCCATCTAGTCCAACTTCCTGCAACGCAGGAATCTTTTTGCCCAATGTGGGGCTTGAACCCACGACTCTGAAATTAAGGGTCTCATACTTCACCAACTGAGCTATCGCAGGAATGTCATTTAAGCCATAGTATAAGAGGAACCTCCAGCCTTCCAGATGTTGCTGACTGTAACTAGAATTGTATTATCGTTATCATTACTATACTTACTATTATAATTTATTACAAGTACAACCTACAATGTCTGAATTGAGACGGTGTCTCTCAGCTCGCAGGGCTATTATGAAGATGAATAAAGCAAGCACCACAGGCTGAAATCTAAACACTGAAAAATGATATAAAAACTAGCAGTGGCATCTTTTAACTCTTTATTCAGCCAGAAAAACTAGGAGGGAGGTATGCAAGAGCATATCTGTAAAGTGAGATTTTCAGTCTGGCATAGTTCACAAATCTAAAAAAAGAAGCATCTCCTCTGCGGCATGCTGAAGCATTAAAAATATTAGGTTCAGCTTCCCAATATGCCAAGATAAAAATGAGCTGAATTTTTGCTTTTCCAGGTGCATTCATGTGTCAAATAGGTTAGAGAGATTTGCGCCAGAAAGTGTCTCACCTTGCAAGTTACAGTTCCATAAACCTGCCACATGTCTGACACATCCCTTTTGTCATACTGCACAGACTTGACTTTTTCAGTAATGCAGACATTAACTTGAGGCTTGCCCTTGTACATGCTGGTTCTCCAAGCTGGCGGTTTCTGAGGATGGCTACTTGGAGCAACGTGACTGTTTTCCAACAACGAGCCGTTCAAGTTCATATCCAGCGGGGTGCCAAGAGGACAGCTCTGCATAAGCAAGCCTGGGAGCTGGCCGATTTTGGAAGTCCTCTCTGCTTTGCTCTTCTGGCTGGAGTTCATGAAAGCCAGCAGCCCCGACAAGACCGCAAAAGCCTGAGAGACCCCACTGATACTGATGAGGGGTGGGCGTGGTGCCAAGGGCTGCTCTACCAATGGGAGGCCGACGTAAATCAACCCGCTCTTCTGGAAGGCCACCACAGGCCAAAGTTCTCCGCTTTCGGTCTGAAGGGCATAGACCGAAGTCTTGTTGATTCGGGAGCAGCCATCCCTACGCTCTATGAAGCACCGGTCTTCATCGGCCAGTCTCAGTTCAAAAAGCAGCGCTTTAAGGAAAGGGCCGTCTTCGGGCACGGCCACATAACTTGCTCCGTTGAGGCATTTTGCTCGCTTTTCAACCGTGGGGTAACGCCTGCAATGTGGAAACACACAGGTTGCAGGAAAGTTAACCATTATGTTGCTTGAGACATTCAGACCGGACACTGAGGCCCAGCTCCGAGGGCCTTCTGGCGGTTCCCTCACTGTGAAAAGCAAAGTTACAGGGAACCAGGCAGAGGGCCTTCTCGGTGGTGGCACCCTCCCTGTGGAACGCCCTCTCAGCAGATGTCAAAGAGATAAATAACTATACAACTTTTAGAAGATACCTGAAGGCAGCCCTGTTTAGGGAAGTTGTTAGTGTTTGGTGATTTATTGTGGGGGGTTTTTAATCTGCTGGAAGCCAACCAGAGTGGCTGTGGCATTGTGGCAACCCAGTCAGATGGGCGGGGTACAAATAATAAAATTGTTGTTGTTGTTGTTGTTGTATGCTCCAAATTGGTCTGAGCTGCATGGCACCAAACTGACCCTACTCCTAAGGGGTTGGTTCACCAAGTTGCTTTTACAATTCAGGTGCGAGGTGGATGCTCCATGAAGACACCTATCTGCACAATGGTTGTTTTTGCACAACCCTTTTTCTGGGGAGAAATCACAGCATGAATCAGGACACTGTACACAGGGCCTTCATCTGAAGTTCCACTTCACACAAGATGTTATCTATACCCAGGGGAATGAGGCTTTGCAAGCACTCCAAGGCTTGAGTTGTGACCCAATACTTTGGTAAACCTGGAGCCCTGCCTGTTTACAGTTCTATTACCAATAAAACAGACAATTCATTTGTTTCTGTGCCCATGTCCTTTTCCAGCCCCCAAAATTTGAGAAACCTTTACTGCTGTTTGTAAGCTCCGAATCGTCAACTGATTGTCAACTGCTTCTGTATCTTCCTTTATTAACTACAGCTCCGTAGTTAATTCTCCCCTTATTCAGAGGAGTAAAAGAAATATCAAACCCTTGTAATATCCACGGGAGAACAGAAAAACCTTTTTTTTATATTAAACAATTGGATTTAACTACTACGTTGTACAGTAATTATTTTTAAAAGACGCCACTGTCAGAAGCTCAATTCCCCCCCCCCATCAAAATTAATTTAATTCCAAATATCAAGTTGACAGTGTCACTTTAAAGTACAGTAGGAATGAACAAAGGGGGATAATTGGCATTATGTGGAATCGGTGTTTGAACCTGGCATGGTGGAAGGTTTTTATTTGTTGTCTCTAATTCCCATTTTGGCTGAAGGATGGCTGAAGTATTCCCGAGTCTACAATGCAGACTACAATTACTGCTGAACTTCAACAATCACAATCACAGTTTGTGTAGAGATTTTACAGAATTGGCATATGCTCTTTATGTTTCTCTTTAACCCTCCGAATGCTCATGCGAAAGTAACAGAGACCTGTGAGTGAAAGTGCGTGCAATGTTCACATGCTCATCATGACTTTGTATACTGGAATAGACCCTTCTTCTCCCCACATCCATAACATGGGCACTCCGGGCAAACTCTTCCCCACCTTTCTGAGGAAGCAAAATTAGGTACCTGCATGACTGCACATCCATGTGCCATCTGCATATTTTATGCAATGTCACATGCTTAGCGATTGGAGAGGTGCTCGCCACTCCTCCACCATGCAAAAGCATGCCTGAAACCCTAGACAGCTGCTGCCAAACAGCGTAGACAATACTGAGCTATGTGAACTAATGGTCTGACTCAGAATAAGGAATTTGTTCCTATGTAAATGCAGGACCCAGGGCAAGTAGCCTATCCAAGGTTGCCAACAATTTGGCCCCCGTGGGGAAACAGGAGGAAAATGGCATTAATATTGGAGGCAGATTACACATTATGTTTAGGACACTTGATGTGGTTTCTGAGCTCTGGTTTGTGCCACCTTCTCTGCAATATAGGGATGTGGGTGGCGCTGTGGGTTAAACCACAGAGCCTAAGGCTTGCCGATCAGAAGGTCGGAGGTTCGAATCCCTGTGACGGGGTGAGCTCCCGTTGCTCGGTCCCTGCTCCTGCCAACCTAGCAGTTCAAAAGCACGTCAAAGTGCAAGTAGATAAATAGGTACCACTCTGGCAGGAAGGTAAACAGCGTTTCCATGTGCTGCTTGGGTTCGCCAGAAGCAGCTTACGTCATGCTGGCCACATGACCTGGAAGCTGTACGCCCGCTCCCTTGGCTAATAAAGCGAGATGAGTGCCGCAACCCTAGAGTCGTCTGTGACTGGACCTAATGGTCAGGGGTACCTTTACCTTTACCCTGCAATATGGAGGATCATGTCACCAACCTGTTTTATGCATTGTTCGGAGTGTTGCTATTCCCGATAGCCACTCCAGAAAAATGGGGAAGGGGTCCATGATTCTGCTTGCAATTGCTTGGCAATCCCAGGGAAAACTGGACAGTAGAAAGGCTAAGCAGGAACAGCAACCACAGAAGTTGTTTTGCATCAGTTCAGACTATTCTCCAATCCAGCCCAATACTGTCTACTCTGACTGGCAGCAGCTTTTCAAAGTTTCAGGCGGAGGAGGAGGGTCTTTCTAATCTAATCTGCCCAATCTATTTTGACTGCAGATGCCCAGGGTTGAACCTGGAAACTTCTGAATGCAAAGAACGGCGTTCTGTCATCGAGATATGACAGATCACTTAAAGAGATGCTCCTTATGTGATGGCTCAACTCACAAGAGGCCGTTCTGCTTCACAATGGCCGAGAGAGGGCAGGGAAACAGCAACTGGGTGGTGAAAGGAACATACTGAACAGCTCTTACGTAGTTCACTAGAGCATATTACCTGGAAAACAGCACGGTGCCACATGCCCCTTGTTCGTGGCCGATGAGCCAGAGTCCCCTCAAGGCCATTGCGGGTGGTTGCAAAGGACCACCACGTTCGTGACAGCCACGTAGCCTAGGAACTTCTTCTCGCAGGCATCATTCGGGTGCCAAGGGAAATTTCTGATCCGGAACACACCCCCAGCTCCTCAACCCCAGAGCCACTGCTAGTTCTCCTCTGGATGAGCACCAGTTCCCCTGTTCCTCAAGCAGAATTTGGCCCACAGGTTAGGGACACCTCTCACCGGCGGTGCCCCAACCCCAAATTTACTAAAAAACAACAACAACCCTCCGACGATTCACTTCCCTGGGGTAGCAGGCCTTCAAAAAAAGTCGCAGGCACCCCAAACCCATCCGCACCCCCAACAACGCCTGAGCTTTGCAAATGAGCAAAGGCAATGCTCCAAAAGCGGAGACCCCTTCCAGTTGCAGACTGAGGACCTACAACCCCACTATCCCCTTGCAATTGGGAGCATGCACCCTAATTGCACCCTTGCAATCAGAAAAAAAAGAAGTCACAAGGGAACCAGATCTCTTTCTCCCTTTTTTCTGTCCCAGAAGCTCTCCCAGAAACCAGAACCTCTTGCAGTGCAGAGAATGGGGGGGGCACCCCTTCCCCTATTCAGAGGCTCCCCAATTTAGAGGGTCTTCCGACCCCTGGAGCAGATTCCCCCCCCCAAGCCCTGGCCTTAAACTCTCCAAAGGGCTTTCAATATATATATCTTTATGGAATATATATTCCTATATATTCTCACCTTCCTACCAGGAGGAGACCCCCCTCCCCACTTCGCTCCGTGGGATACCCCCGCACCCCACTTTTCAAAAGCCCCCCCCCCCGATGCTTCTGACAGGCCTGCGCCCCTCCCCTCGCCCCTCTCCCCAGGAGCGGCCTCCGCCTTCTCTGCCCCCTCAGGCGGCCTTCCTCCGCCGGGCCTTCCCGCTTCCTCCGAGGCGCGGCTTTGGGGCCTAGCCGGCAGCGGCGGCGACAGCGCCGGCAGCAGCAGCAGCTGACTAGGGCGCCTCTGCCTGGGCGGAGCTGCCTCGCAGGCCCCGAGGAGGGAGCCGGGGAAGCGCCCAGCCGCGGCCTGGCGAGGGACGGTTTCCGGCGGAGGAGGAGCAGCAGCAGCAGCGGGAGGAGGAGGAGGGCTCGGGATTCGGCCGCCCCCTCCGCCTCCGCCGAGAGAGGCCATGGAGGAGGCCTGGTCCGGGCGGCGGGTGGCGGGCCTGCGGGGGCGGCTGAGGGACGGCGACGGAGCAGGGACGGGCACCATGGCGGCTGTCACGCCCGAGCTCTTCGAGGTGAGGGGTTGGGGGGGGGCGCGCCCCGCCGGGGGTAAGGGAGGCGACCCGGGGCGGGAGAGAGGGAGCTGTCACTGAGGCAAAATGTGGGGGGGGGAGAGGAGAATGGGGTGTGTGGGGCGTTGCCCGCTCCCCTCTCCTCCTCATGGGGTGGGGGGGGAGATGTCTCCCTCTCATGTGGGGGGGGAAGCCTTCATGTGGGGTGGCACCCCCTCTCCTCGTGTGGGGGGAATATCCCTCTCCTCGTGTGGGGGGATATCCCTCTTCTCATGTGGGGTGGCACCCCTCTCATGTGGGGGATAGCTCCTCTCATCATGGGGGGTATCCTTCTCATGTTGGGGTCACCCCCTTTCCTCATGTGGGGTGGCACCCCCTCTCATGTGGGGGATATCCCTCTTCTTATGTGGGGGGATATCCCTCTTATGTGGGGTGGAACCCCCTATCATGTGGGGGATAGCTCTTCTAATCATGGGGGTTATCCTTCTCCTGTGGGGGGCACCCCCTCTCATGTGGGGGATATCCCTCTTCTTATGTGGGGGGATATCCCTCTTATGTGGGGTGGAACCCCCTATCATGTGGGGGATAGCTCTTCTAATCATGGGGGTTATCCTTCTCCTGTGGGGGGCACCACCTCTCATGTGGGGGATATCCCTCTTCTTATGTGGGGGGATATCCCTCTTATGTGGGGTGGAACCCCCTATCATGTGGGGGATACCTCCTCTCGTCATGTGGGGGTATCCCTCTTCACATTTGGGGTGGCACCCCCTCTCTTTATTTGGGGTGATACCATGTGGGGTGATACCCCCTCTCCTGCAGTGGGGCACCCCATAGGGAGGGAGTGTTGTCTACGAGGTTAGGAAATAGGCAGGTTGTTTCTTTGGGGGGTGGGGTGGGGTGGTCTTGTCCCTCTGGGGAGTGAAGTATTGAAGGCAAGCAGAGTGACAAGGGGTGGTTTCATTGATTTAGTTATTGCATTTTCTATTTTAAATGTATTTTAATATTTGATGGAAGCTGCCCAGAGTGGCTGGGGAGACCCAGCCAGATGGGCGGGGTACAAATAATAAATTATTATTATTATTATTATACTGCTTTTCGTTCACACGAGTCCCAGAGCGGCATACGGACAATGAGCGATAGCAGCGTAGAACATCACAAACGCAGCATAAATCATATAGAATAGTTAACAAATCACCGGAGAAGCAGTCGCAACCTGCAAAAACGCTGTTGACAATGCAACAGAAATAAGCTAAACACCAGAATTAAAGCAAAAGTCATATGATTAACAAATCATATGATCTATCTATAATCTATTAACAAGTATTTGTAATCTATAAAACAATATTAACAACATAGCAAGAATAGCAAGCAAATAATACCGAATAATAATAACAATAATAATAGCAAGCAAAAAATAAGCAAAGCCCTATTAAGTTCATACATGGAGATGAGGGGAGCAGAGAGGAGAGGATGGTGGGTGGGCAAAGTCTCAGCCTCAGGCGCCAAAGGGGTGCAGATGGGATGCTCCTTTGTCTATAAACTTGCCTTTTTCTATGTCTGCTGAGGGAGGAAGAGGGTTTTGGTTGAGCTGATTTTGTGGAGGGGGGAGTGTCACTGAAGGGGAGAGGGAAGGAAAGGCAAGTGGTGGTGGAAGGGAGCTGTCAGTGGGGCAGTGAGGGTTTGAGGAGAGCAAAATGGGTGTGTGTTTTGCAGGGAAAAATGGGGAGGGGCAGCTGTCAGCAATGTAGTGGAGTAGCATCTTGTGTCTGTTAGGTCAGAAATAGGGAGGCATAAGGTTGGTCTTGTGGGACCCAGATGGTGCTGTGGGTTAAACCACAGAGCCTAGGGCTTGCTGGTCAGAAGGTCGGCGGTTCGAATCCCCGCAACGGGGTGAGCTCCCGTTGCTCGGTCCCAGCTCCTGCCCACCTAGCAGTTCGAAAGCACGTCAAAGTGCAAGTAGATAAATAGGTACCGCTCCAGCCAGAAGCGGCTTTGTCATGCTGGCCACATGACCCGGAAGCTGTCTGCGGACAAACGCCGGCTCCCTCGGCCTATAGAGCGAGATGAGCGCCACAACCCCAGAGTCAGACACGACTGGACCTGATGGTCAGGGGTCCCTTTACCTTTAAGGTTGGTCTTAGAGGTGAAAGGATGGGGGGGGGGGAGAGTGTCTAGTACCTAGACTTTCCCCTTACCCCTTTGACAGCCACGTGAAATGGAGAAATGAGCCCCCCTCCCCGAGACAGGCAAAAGATTCTCCTGCTGGGTTATTTGCTTGTTGTGCAGCTGTTGATGCTTTTCTAGGATTAAATAATAATAACAGATTGGGAAGCCTCATGTGTGGCTCAGGGCGAATGAGATGGGGAGCGAGAGTTTGTCAATGGTGGGTGGAAATTGGGGAGACACTGTTTTGGAGGTGTAGTAGGGTGGGTGAGATGCTTCATTGGGTTGTGTCTGCAAAGATGATGAAGTTTAGCCAGAGAGACGAATTCAGAGCAATAATAATAATAATAATAATGATACAGTAATACGCAATTCCCACCCACCCCCAAACTGGTGGCATTGCTGCTATTCCCCCCAAAATTCTGTAGTAGAACTTCAAAGGTTATTTTTATGGGGGGGGGAATGTTTTAATAGTTTGTTTGATAAATGATGTCTTGGCCCACTTTCCTCCAATATTGAGGTAATCAGGGCATTGAACTAATCCCTGGTCCAGTGCTGACTGGAACCTATTGGGACTGAAAGGGCAGAAAGCAAGGAGGCCAGGGTCAGAAAGAACCAACAAATTCCAGTTTCATCTCCATCCTCTTTCCTGGTGAGTTCTCCAAAGGCAGCAGACTAAGGAGGAGGAGGCTGAAAGCCAGTGCTTGTAAGTAAGAAGGCAGGCAGGTGGGCGCTGGTGGTGCACCCCCCCACTTGCCCTGTTGGAACAGCCCCCACTGCTCTGGCCTTGAGTATTCCTTGCAGCCCTAAGCTGCCGAAGAAGTCATATACCGATTTGTATTAAGAGATGGTCTATGGTTGCCACTCTTTCTTTTCTTGGCACGTCTTCCCCTTGGGCCCATAACAGCTGCGTTTCAGGCAGAAGTGCAGCTGGCATGGAGATGGGATTTCATTTGCTGCATTTCCTTCACTTCTGTAGCTGTTCAAGTTCAGGAGCCTGCTAGGAAAGAGACTGGCTAAACAAAGTGACCATTCGCACCTTAGGCCAGACATGTTTCTTTGAAATACCCTGCAAACGGACGTATGTGTGTGTTTATGTTTGCAGGCTACAAGAAGCAGCTGCCATATTTATTTATTTATTTATTTATTTAAACATTTCTCCACCACCTTTCAGCCCATGAAGTGGCCCCAAGCATCTTCCAACTTAAAGATAATATATACGATAAAAGCAAGGCACGTTAAATGGCCTCAGCTGGTCTGTTAAATTTATATCCCTGTGTTTCAGTTTGTACCAGAACCTGCGAGGTGGTTTTCATTGTGAACAAGTGTGAGGATGCACGGGGGGTGTTTTGCCTTTGGAACAACCCCCAATTCCAGAGCCTGACTGTAACTGTGCCTGTAACTTGGCCTAAGCACATGCAACCAAAAGAACCTTGAACTCATTCCTTGTTTTACCCTGCCTCCATTTCCTTCCACTTCCTCTGCAGTTTCCTCTGAATTGATTCCTGCATAGCAGAGGGTTGGAATAGATGGCCCCCGGGGTCCCTTCCAACTCTACAATTCTATGATGCTGTGAACGCTGCAATATTTATCTGTAAATGGGAGGCATGCTAAGGAAGCATAATCACCATGAGTAGCAGCGGTGAAAGGAAGATTACATTCATTGTGTGATGGTTCAAATGGCAGTTCAAATAAATGCCTAGGGACTGGCCTGCCAGGCAGTTTGAGTCACCCAGACATAATGTAACACTGGCATGCACTCATCGTAGTGTAACATGACCTCTGTGATTAGTGGAAGAGAGGGGGGAAACAGATGATTTCATCTGTGCAGATCTATCAGCCATCCTTAAATACAAAGAGGTTTCCAGAGAATGTGAACCTTGGATCTCTAGTCGAAACAAAACAAAACAAACAAACAAATATCTGTAGGATCTCTAGGTCTGTGGCACTCTGCATACTTAGCTGGAGAGTGTGTCTCTTGAATTCAGTTGGGCTTAATTTCTGAGTAATGATTAGGGTTGCACTGTAAATGTACCACTGTGGTAGACAATATGCCACTTGCCAAAAGTTTTTAAGAACTTGGCATGATTAGGCTACTGGCTTTACAATTAAGTGTAGGCCATACAGAGTCTTCCAGTTTTGCAGGCAGCCCCATTAGCTAGCAATGCAGTATGTATTGTTGTTAGATTACAGAAAAAGTGGGCAGTGTGGAATGTTCTCACAGTAGGCAGGTGTACAGAAGAAATTGACCCTCCATTGGAATAAACATTCCTCCTCTGCATTATATCATGAATGTTCCAGGTGTGCTACTGGAAGGAATTTTTTTTATTTTTTATTTTTTTCCAGGTAGTGTTCCGTTTAGGCAACATATGCCCTAATTATTCATTTTGTGCTATGTTTCCATCCATTTTTAAAAGTAGTTCATGATCACAGTGGACCTCGGCCAGCACATTGACTGTCAATTGATAGCCTGCTTCCCACTTCACTGTGCTTCGTTTGTGTTCTACCCCACCCAGAATGTTTATGAAACATATAGACATCCCTTCAGTGTAAGGCCATAAGCCTATGCATACTTACCTGGGAATAAGTCCTGGGCACTCAGTAAGGCTTTGGGTACTTCCGGATGGGGACTTAATATTTGGATATTGCAGATGGGTTGCTGGCAACAGGATTATTATTTTTTAGCATGTTGGGTTTTCTTCAGAAAGGGTAAATCTGTCTTAATTTGGGGTGGTGGTGGAGGGAAATACAGGCTGGCTTTTTATGCTAATAATGTTGTTTGGACACTGTGAGCTTGCACACTTGAGGAGCACCAATCTCACAATAAACCCAGGTCTGGGAGCAAGCATTTTGCTTTGTCGACTCACATATGATTATGGTGCATGTCTCCCAGGGTGGCATGCTATGCAAACAATAAAACACTATGTTAAATCTGTTCAGATCCTAGAAGCAGTAGCCAGGAACCAGTGAAATCAGTAAATCCATAAAACTAAAACTGACGGATATAAAACATGCCGGATTGCCCCTAGGAAAACAAAAAGGCATTTGCCTGCTGCTGAAAATACATCAAGGTTGGCTCCAGGCAAGTGTCTCTGGGGCGGGCATTCTATTGACAGAGCTTCACAGCCAAGAGCACTCTCTCCCAAATCATCACCTGCCTAATGTCACATAGCACAAGGACCAAGAGGAGGGTCTCAGAAGATGAACAAAGGCTCATGCTGAAATGGACTGACAGTTAGTGTTGTCTGTTTAAGAGACCTTCCCTAAAGCTGTTCCCAGCTAGCAGCGTGGCAGCTGCACTTTGTGTTAACTGAGGTTTCCAAGAAGTCTTCAGAGGCAGTCCCATATAACAACACATTGCTGGAGTCCAGTCCATAGGTTAGTTGTTGTTGTTTAGTCATTTAGTCGTGTGTCCGACTCTTTGTGACCCCATGGACCAGAGCACGCCAGGCACTCCTGTCTTCCACTGCCTCCCGCAGTTTGGTCAGACTCACCATAGGTTACTAGAGTATTAATAGTAGTGATCAGACAATCTCTGTAGAGGCGGGAACTGCACATCACACTTGCCTTGTGAAAGATACTACGGCAGGCATCCCCAAACTTCAGCCCTCCAGATGTTTTGGATTACAATTCCCATCATCCCTGACCACTGGTCCTGTTAACTAGGGATCATGAGAGTTGTAGGTCAAAACATCTGGAGGGCCGCAGTTTGGGTGCAGATGCCACTTAGGGAATATACATTGTTCAAGAGGCACGTTGCAACACTTTGCTTGTGGGCGTCTGGTTGTGAAACAGGATACAGGACTAGGTAGGCCTGTTGTCTGATCTAGCAGGTTTTTTAAAACAGTGGTCCCACAGGTACTTGAACTATAAACAGAAAAAAGTTTTGTAAATGTGATCAAAGAGCCTTGTGGCTCCTTAGAGACTAACGAATTTATTATGACGTAGTTTTTATGGTGCTACATAAAAACTAATATTTTAATAACATAAAATACTGTTTTTGCTGCACGAGCCTAACATGGTTACTCCTCTGGAAATGTTTGCAAATGTCCATACCAAATTTCACAGTGGTCTCATTCTTATGATCTATATTGTCCCTTTGAATCAGATACGAAATTCATAATGGGTTTCTGAACTTGTGATTTAAAACTCTGTGTTGACCATGTCTACCTTTTTTTTAAAAAAAAACTCTCTATGCCTCATGGAACAATTGCATTACAAACAAATGTAGCAATGGAATGCTAAAAAGACAAGTTAAATCAAAGAAGACGCTTGGCTTTGCCACTAAACAGAACAAACTTGTGGTATAACTTTGGTGCACTGTAGGTGTGGAATAACTTGTCTATCTAGTCAGGTATTGTTTTTCAAGGTGCTAACGCTTGGCACTGATATTAAAAATGCCTGGAATAAAAAACTGCTTGTGGCCTCTGAGCACTTTGAATTTGGAAAAAGATGGCTTATTGCTATTGCCCTCAATATCATGTTTTTAAAACCTCATATCACTTTCCAGTAATCTAGGTTTTTAAATTAGCTCAAAGACATAAGATTACCGTACATTTTTTTTTTTGCTTTTTTCATTTTATTCCTTTTTTTGAAAAAAATATATTGCAATTAAATTTTTTTAAAAAAAAACCCATAAGCATAAGATCTATTCTTGATGAGCTTCTACAACTCTGTGTAGGACTGATCTGTAATTTATTTTAAGCTGTTTTTAATACTGACTTTTGAATTGCTGTAACCTGCTCTTGGACCTTGTGGTGAAGGGTGGATTAGAAGCCTATTATTATTATTATTAATTACTATTATTAATTTTGTAAATGTAAAAACCCTCTAAAAGTAAACAGAGTGTGTTCCTGGTGCCATACAGAAGGGATACAGTCTTCCTATGAAGTCTACAATCCACATGAAGATAGGAATGTGCTCTGGGTCTGGGACAGATAAATGAATAATGTGAGACTCACAGCAGTGAAGGAACAGGCAAGGAAAGAGGCTTCCTGCTACCTGAGATCTTTGTAAATGGAAATGGTGTCACTGAACCTGTCCCTTTGCGCATTCAGAGCGTGTTCCCCTACAACTGAGATACAGCCTCTCCACCCATAAGGAGCTGCACGGCAGAAAGACATGATTAGAGTGTGGGAAGTTGATAGCGGAGGCTGATGAACTTAAGGGAACAGCTTGCGACTTTCCTTGTCTAATCCAGCCTCTCTCTGAGCTGATGGATTGGAAGGTCCCTGTGTACAAATTGCTGGCGTCACCACTGAGTGAGCACACTCTTGAATGCATTGGGCCTAGATCCTGATTGGGCTTTGAAGTGAATGACAGGTCCTGGAGTGTAAAAGGCTGGGAGCCGCTGCTTATAGCGGGCCAGTTTTGCAAGCGCTGAACGAGATGTTCACTATATTCAAAATGCCTAATTTTTAGATTACGGGCACAAATGTGTAAAGTGCCACTGGCCCTATTATCTATGGTTTGTAAAGCATTCACTGCAGAAAAAGCTTTTAGCCGCTTTCACTCAGCGAGGTGTAAACAATATGTATCTTGTACTTCCTGCTGTGGCTTGCTGTAAAAAAGTGGTTCTTTTCTTGTGTGGTTAGGAGCCCTTTGTGGCAGATGAGTACATTGAACGCCTGGCATGGAGGACTCCCGGAGGAGGTTCCCGAAGTAGCGTGGAAGCTTTTGATCCCAAAAGGTAAAATTCAGTTGCATAATCCAGCCGGACAATGAAGACTTTTAACCATCCCTTAACAAAGAGCAAGCACTCTGCGAATCATATAAGTACCCAATAAACACCAGCTGCGAAAGCCGCTGGATCGCTATGACACCCCCTCCTCCATGCCCCCCACGCAAGCTCCTTAGGTGGTTTTCAGAATAGTGTGTTGTGGGTAGAAAGGGGGTTGAGGAAGTATAACGTAGAAAGAAAGAATTAAACGGGGGAGAAAGGGAGAAGTTTTCTTCTGAAAGCCCAGCTTGGAGAAGGAACGGGTCTTACGTGGCTTATTGACATGGCCATTTTGGCTTCTACAAGTAACATTAAGAGCATGGTTAAGGAACTTGGAGGATTAATCCCTAAACTGCTATACTTGACCAATTCTTGAAAGTTGCTAGTTTAGTATAGAATTCAATATGACATAATTGCTAGGTGTGGGTGCAGTGGAGTGAATAGGGGTATTTTGATAAGGTTAAGTGCCATTTCACAACATTCTTTTAATCCATTTTAGTAAGCAGATCGATTTTCTCACGGCTGTCTTATTTTCCCAATTCCTCTAGAGTTTGTTTTCGCTATTTTTAAGGTTGGCAGAGTAGCTTTTTTCAGGTGCATAGCTGGGCATAAAAGCTGCCAGGCTTTAATGGCTTTGGACCTTGAACCTAGTTCCTCACTAGGCCCAGAGGCCTTCCTAAATCCTTTTGAAATCCTTGGGACTGGGACTTGGGACTCCGTGTGTCTTTTGCCCAGTTTGGGATTCCTGTTTTATACAACTGTGCACCCACATGTTTGCATGAAAGGTCTTTAGGTGTCTCAAGGTGGTTCCTGGTCTGTGTACTTGCTAGACTTACGGTGTGGGGATGACCAGTTATGTGAAGCCTAGATTTGGTTTTTTTAATGGGGTAAACTTTTATGGTTTTCCTTATCTAAACTAATTCAGGGCCAGATGTTTGCTGTGAAAGTATCACTTTATGGGACAAATTAGGATCCTGCAAGAAGACTTCAGTTAGACTAGGGACTGCAGTTTTTGGGATACAGGGGAAGGGTAGGACAGAAATGCTTATAATAAAATGAAGATATGCTGTAGAAGTTAGGTTGTGGTGTGTGTGTGTGTTTTAAAGCATTTCAGTCTTAGTACTGACATGCCTTCATCAGTGCCTTCAGAACTATTTGGTAACACCAATCACACAATGTTATCACGATACCGCAATCTGCTTTCTCAAACCCTTTATAAAAAACCTTTCAGATTACAAGAAGAATTTGTGAATCATATCAATGAACTCAAGTTGCTAGATGAAAGAATCCAGAGAAGAGTGGAAAAGTTAGAGCAGCAAGTCCAGAGAGAAGCCAAGGAATTTGCCAAGAAGGTTCAAGAGTTGCAGAAAAGCAACCAGGTAAGAAGTCAGGGCTCAGTCCACATTCTTGCAGTACTCTCGTCGTTTCAGTTTATTTTGCATGGGAGAACTTGTGCTAGATTAAGTTTATACATCAGGTTTTGATGTAATTTTTGTCCTTTGAATGTCCAATTTAGGAACGGTAGAGGCACACACTAACAGTCTCTCTGCAATTGCCACTGCCTTCCCACACACCTAACTGCAAACAAAATTTGAAGGGGTGGTATCTGTTATTTATTGTAAGGGAAGGTGTGTGTTCAAGACATATCGTTTCATTTATTTGGACAATTTATATAGCATTTATATTTAATAAAATCTCTTAAGCAGTTTACAATGCAGTTTGAGACATCTTAAAATTGAAAAAGCAAATGCAAAAAATTCTAGAAAATTTCCATATTCTACAAAACACTAGTAACTTCTTTAGCATCAGAATAAACATTGAGCATAAGAAGCAGTTACAGATATACAAGGATATTTCACATTATAAAACATCAGTAAACAGGTAGATATAATACTCTTTAAAGATCAGTGTTACAAATGGAAATTAACTAAAACAGATATATTTGACATTCTTCAAAAACAAAAATTGGCAACTAGGCAAAAGAGGGCATCTTCACTGTTCTGGACAGATAGTTACAATGGTAGTGGGATCAATCTCTTGCCTCTCGTCAGCCACCATTGATTGGGGAGGAATGGGAGGTGAGAGAATGGCAACTCAGCTTTCCTTAATATCTATCTAAGCAACTTTTCTCCAGTTGCTTTGAGTGCATTAGCCGCCATTACCTAGTCCTGCTGGTTATGCAGCAATATGCAAATGGGGAACTCCAAATTCTAGCGCTCAATAATGTGTGTGATTTAGCCAGATATAGCTGCTTCTATATAACACAAATTTAATCTTTAAGTGGAATAATATGAATTATTCCGGATACTTCACCAAATGGTTGGAACCAGTCTGTGTGAGCAACAAGGCAGTCGGTCAGTCACTAACCATACTGAATCTTTGTTAAGATCCACACTGGATACCAATGGAATTAGCTCAGTTAATGCAACTTGATGCACTTTCATCAACTTGATTTATGTGGATGTTTCTGTGTTTTACTGGAGAGGGGACGAGTACTGAGCCTTTCGCTTTATTGGCTTCTGTGCTTTTGCTCTCTAGAATGTTATTGAATAGCTTGACTTCCCTTAATTACAGTAAACACAACCGCTATTACTTTGTCTGCCCGCTTCTCCCAGGTTGCCTTCCAACACTTCCAAGAGCTGGATGAGCATGTCAGCTACGTGGCAACTAAAGTCTGTCACCTTGGCGACCTGCTGGAGGGGGTAAACACACCACGGCAACGGCTAGTGGAGGCTCACAAACTGATGAAGTACTTTAATGAGTTTCTAGATGGAGAGCTGAAGTCTGACGTTTTCACCAACCCTGAAAAGGTAAGGCCTGTCAGCAGAATTGAAAGAAGTTGCAAGCCATAAGCTGAGTTGCCCTAATTACAACCCCTTGCTGCAACTTTTCCACGCTCTGACTCCCTAGCGAGCGACTTGTCCAAGCGCCATTGTTCTGGAGTACAGATTAACTTCATTTGCCTGCAGATTCAGCCGTTCTCAATGTGGCAATGCTGTCACTTTTTCATTTTGCAAAAATCATAAGCGACTTGGAAGAATGCTGAGAGAGTAACTTTTTAGAATACCTTGGAAATCTCTTGTGTTTTCTTCCTCCTCCTCTCCTTCTTCTGAAACTCTTGCCCTAATTCTTCTCACTTGTGAATGAACATTTCCCTGTTATATGTCTCCTGGGTAATCCCTCTTTGTAGCAATAAGTATTATCAGGATGCGTCTTTTGGCTCTACAGAGTGGTTAATGTACTCCTCCTCCTCTTCCTGGGGACATAAAGAGAAAACTGAGGTGTGTTGTTAAAATAAATTTTGCAGATAAGTATGTGTGTGTCTTTCTGCAAATCTGACTTCACTGTTTTGCACCAGGATGTTACTTTGAAATCTTTACTGTGGCCTGGTTCAAGTGTTGCCACCTTTTTTGATAAACTATTTTTTGCTGGTTCAAGAATGAGCTTTGTGCCTGAGCACTTACTCCTCCTCTCACATCCCTGTCTTAGGGACAGATAACTGAGGTTTTGTCAAACCACAGTTTTCCATGACATTCAATCAGATTCTAGTTTGATACCCTGGTTTGCAAACCACTCTTATGCCAGTTTCTCAGTACAAACATCAAATACCATTGAGCTAACCTTTTGTAGCAATTTTCTTTAAGGGCCAAACATACAGAGTTACTCTCTTCCATGTATATTTCCCAAGTCTTTTCCTCCAGCATTATCACCAACTTTTCCTTTCATTTTAATACATAGATTACTTTTTATTGTCCTTTTGTATTAACAATTTATATATCTGTAATAGTACTTGAGTGTCTTTTTTATATCCTTCTTTTATGTTATGCAAGGTCTTTCAGCATCTTATATTTTCAATTAAGAAGTTTCTGATATGAAATAATTCAAACAAAGGTGGCTTATTTTCTCCTACTGCTTCCTTAATCTGATTGTATGTTCTCATGCAGTTCATACTTTTCTATTTGGGTTCATGTACTTATTTATTCCAAAACATTCTCACTTTTTAAAGCATCCTGTACTCCCAAATTCATTGAAATGTAGATTGAGTGTCAGTGGACAGATTTGGAGATAGCTGTTACCTAAACTTATCCCAAATGCTCTATAAGGAAACTAGAAATATGTTTTTCCTAAGTTCTAAGGGGCTTTTAATTAGTTTTTAATCATAACAAGGTTGGAAAATTAATGTTCATCATAGTTCTTGTTATCCTCCCATCCAAAACAAGTTTCAACAGAGTTGAGTTAATCTAAATATGATTTTATTTTTCTTTTCAAGCCTCCATAGTTGTTCCTATAAAACACCAGGTTTTTGCTCTTTCTAAAACCTGAAATGAGTTATTTCCAGCATGTTACCACCTTCCTCTTTTAGTTAAATGTAAGCATGATACCCCAGACCTTCTGTTGTTCATTTTTTTTTACTTGATTGGTGTTATCTTTTAATGACTGTTCTGGTTGAGTAAGAAATAACAGCAATGCTGTCAGCATATGTGCACACTTTAAATTCTTTCCTGCTGATTTCTAAACCTTTGATCTTTAGAATGGTTTCTTATCATAACAGCAAGGAGCTCTGAATTTCAGCAGAAGTGAGGACAAGGGGCCACCTTGTCTAGTCTCACAAGTAAATTAGCATTTATGACTGTACATATGTGGAAGAGGGCAGTTGATAAACCAGTTGATAAATGTTCCAGTGCTAGCAGCTTTTAATCCATGAAAGTCATGTTCCCATTCCATGCAGTCAAAAGCCTTTTCCCCATCAGTAAATATAGTAACCCCCTGCCTTTACATTGTGTGTGTGTGTGTGTGTGTGTGTGTGTGTGTAAACATATATATAAACAAACTTTCTTCTCGGTTTGCTGGTCCTTTAGTAGCTAGAACAGTCTGATGCATGCACAAGAGGGAGGTCAGTGGTGGACCTTGGGGTCTCAAATTTCAGCAGTGTGCTGTGTGATGCCAAAATTCAGCGCCTCTTGCCTTCCATTCTACATTATAGTTGTGGTGCCCCCTGCAGCATCCCGAAGGCTCCATGCCCAGGGTGATCAAACTGGTTACACTCCCCTAAATCTGCCTGTGAGGAGGTATGAATAAGTGTAGGTTTGCAAAAGTGGGAAAAAAACAGCTAGAAAACAACCCCAGGGGGCACAGGTTCTATACGTAATCTATAAAACACTGATAGAAGACTGGTAAGGCCCTTGAGAGAGAGTATTCCATAGTGGAGGGCCTTCCTCCTGGTGGACCAGGGTTGGAGAACCTGGTGCCTTCTAGATGTTGCTGGACTACAGCTGGACTACATTGGCTCCAGTGGTCAGGGGTGATTGGAGATGCAGTCCAGCAACATCTGGAGAGTCACAGGTTTCCACTCTTGTACTAGATTATGATACTACCTTCAAGTCCCATCAGCCAGTGCATCTGGAGAGCACCAGGCTGGGGAAGACTGCCCTAGGAGGTTGCCTATGCTAGCAGGTGCTCTTTGATTATATAATCCAGAAATCCCTTTCCATCCGTAGCTATATAATTTACTAATTTCTTTTGCTTACAATGCACCTACAATGTGATCTGTTTGTACTGCTCCCACAGCATCCTCAGAACTCAATAGAACTGCACTGATCTCTTCCCCTCTACTCACATGTTTGAATGGGTGGGTATGTGAGTTTTGTGTGCTTCACCCGATTTTCTTAATGTACCTCTGCCTGATGCTCTTGCTCCGAGACCTGGCAAAGTACAGCTGGATTGGGGGCAAAATTCCAAAGCGCAAACAAGGGAGAATGGCTCTCCCGCCTCATCTCCCCAGCTTGTTTCCCAGCCTTGCGAGATCAAGCCCTTCTGAGATCTTGGCAATACGTTTTCATCACTTCCCACAGGATGCCCTTTGGGTTTTTGTCCAGAACCAAATCTCCAATCGTCTCTGTGTTCGCAGGGCCACTTTATACTTCAAAGGGTTTTGATTGCCTACTAAGCAGTTTTCAGGACCGTAATTTTTGCCTATTTTTAGTGCAGCTTTAGAAATCTCACTGAAGTTTACTAGCCTGAGTGATAAAACCTGCTCAGCTACCCTTGCCTGTCATGACAAGCAATCATGAAGAGATGAATCACGGGCTTCACCTTGTCAGGCAAGGCCATCTTGCTCTGCGCCACAGAGACTAGAATTTTGCATAAACTATTTTATATACATAGTATGTTTTTAGCGCTGGAGTTTTTGGTTAAGCCTGAGCTGAATGTTTCCTTCATACAGGCCCAGGGGTAGCTCTTTGCTTTTAAAAATTGGAGCTCTGGGGTTACTCTTATTTTGAGAACTTCTCCTTATCAAAGATTAAGCATTTGGACATTTGAATCACGTTCTTCTTCCATGGTGCCCAGGGTGGCTTACAGTGTTCTTCCTCCTCCTATATTTTATCTTCACGACAAACCTGTGTGGTAGGTTGGGCAGGGTGAGTTGACTGGCCCATGCTCAGCCAGTGAGGAACATAGGAAGTCACCTTCTACCGAGTGGGTCCATTGGACCACATCACTCAATTTTGTATAGTAAACTTTATCAGACTGGCTCTCACTTTAGATTGGGAGAAGGCATACTGAGGAAAGGATAGCATCACCCAAGGTCTGTCCGCAATGGCTGCAGAATAATTCATCTCCTGAACCATTATACTCCACTTTAGCCTGTCCCGGCAGCAGCTGCGCCAAAAGGAGCAACAGATTTAAGAACTAGAGGAAAGTCCCCAAAATTATTATTCTGGTCCATTTCCATAAAGGAGACGATTGCAAGTTTCATGAATAAAGGCAAGAAACTAAAGCTTGAAATAAACTCTTAGCAAGTCATTTTATGAAGAGGATTCAGAATATTGGAGTGGGGGAGTGAAGGGGCGGGAGGAAGGATCCAGGCTACTCATTGGATTGATTGTGGGAATTTTCAAAAATAAGTGATGGATATCACTTCCGTGCATTAAGAAGGGCATTAGGAAATGATTTTGGTTTGAGGGAGCAAGTGATCTGCTTGCATTGTTTATCTCTTGTGGTAAATTGTATGTCTTCTCCTAATAGATTGAAGAGGCAGCTGATATTATCCAGAAACTGCACCTGATAGCACAGGAGTTACCTTTTGACAGGTGAAGTATGACTGATAGCTGTAAAATGGTCTTTGTGATTTTCAACTGACTCTTGCTAGCATTTTAAAGGGGGGAAAGTGGGGTGGGGGAGTAGTCATGAGCTGAAATCAAAACAGTACATTTCAAGTGAAAAAAATCATTTAAAAATACTTTAATTATAGCCTGCCATCTATTTAACAACATTTTTCACTTCTCCGGGTAGATGACAACATGGCAGATGATTTACAGTGCAATCCTATGCCTGTGTACTCAGAATTACGTGTCATTATGTTCAAAGGGATTTACTCCCAGGTAACTGTGCAGCCAGTAGGAGGCAGACTTTACCCAAGTAGTGTGCTCTTGAATCGAGTTTTTATCCTACCCTTCCTCCAGGGAGCTCAGAGCGACATACATGGTCTCTTTCTCCCGCCCGTCCACCCCCATTTTATTCTCTTAGGAACCCTGTAAGATGATGATGCAGAGAAAATGGTAACTGGTCCAATGGTAACCCAGTGACTATCATGGCTGAGTGGAGAAAGAAACCCAACCCAGTTTTTCTGCATCTGCATCCCTCTCTTCACTGCACCACATTAAGTATTCAGCTAAGTCTTACTCAGAGTAGACCCATTGGGCCGGATCGCGCATGCCCGCGATTTCCGGTGCCTGCGTCTGCGTAGACATGATTTCCAGTGTTTGTGTCTGTGCAGATGCGATTTCCGGCGTCTGCGCGTGTGCAGATGCGATTTCCACTGCTGCAGAAGTGATTCCCTGCACCGCACTGCACTGGTTTAGCCAGGACTCGCCAAGCAGGCGGTTCGGTTCGGGGGCGGCTCGTGGGCCGGTTAAATGACCCCCGTGGGCCGCATGTCGCCCATGGGCCTTAGGTTGCCGACCCCTGGCTTAGCTTAGAAATTCTTTTCTGCACCTGTTGAGAGTTTGCCTTGTGCATCTTCTAGCTGTACCATCACAAGGTTGCAGAGCAGATGTGATGTCAGTGACAAGTTTCTCCAGTTTCCAAATCTGCCTGTGGGCCCGAAAAGGAGCAGAGCCCCTGAAGCAGAGCTTCACATGGAGGGGCATTTATTTCCACCTTCTGAGAGAGCGTACATGTGTAGCACATGTTTTGTCCTATCAGAATCATTTATCAGTAGACACAACTAACTAGTTCTACTAGCAGAAGCACACATAAGGACTTCTGCCCACATGGGGGGAGGAGAGGGGGGATAATTCTGTCTGTGCAGCTGAAAATCTTGTGCTGACAGGACAATTGTCATAGCGCTATATTGATTTCCTGCAAAAATATTTCGAGGGCTGCACCTAAAAATAATTACAACTGTAACTGTGCCCTAATTTTCCCATTGCATTTTCTTCTTGTATGTTGATGTTTCGATATGTACAGTATTTTAATATATTGTATATGAGATTCTCTGATAATATTTTAACATTCTGCTACGTACCACCCTGAAACTTGGGGAGGTGGTGTAGAAATCATAAATTAATGTAAAAATGTGATGTGTGGAGCTAGCTCTTTGCTAGAAAGTTGAAGTGCAAGCCTTTAATTTTAATGTTATTTTGTCAATAGGTTTTCAGAAGTAAAATCCAAAATAGCAAGTAAGTTCCTCTCTGTGCTTCCCTGAATTTCTTAAATTGACTTGAAAATGTCCTTATTTCTCCCTTTTCACTAACTTGTGGAATGATATTTTATACCCCCACCTCCTTTCCCCTTGAATTCAGGCAAGTATCATGATTTGGAGTGCCAACTGATCCAGGAGTTTACCAGTGCACAAAGAAGGGCACAAATCTACAGGATGAGAGAAGTAGCTGCAGTCCTGCTTCACTTTAAGGTAAGAGGCGAGAGTCTCTTTCTAAGGTTTGAAACCTGTGCACACTTACCTGGGAGTAAACCCCATTGAACTTAGGAATGCATAGTGCCGCAGCCTCAGCCAGTCAGCAAGGGTTTTGAAGAATAAGTATCCGAATGATTTGGCTCAAAACAGGGCCTTCCAGATTGCAGCCATTACTTAATCCATCCAGATGGTGTGGCTACAGCAAAGCGATTCCCAGCACATAGAACATTTTGCCATTGGAAAAAGCAGTTTGTTTTGCCCCCTGCATGTTTGACTTTTGTACCGTTTACCTGCATGGATGGCAGTTGCACTCAAGTTTATGTGTAGCAGGGAATGTCCATTGCAAGACATGTCACAAGGCTCTCCCTTCCTACTCTCCCTTTGAAAGCACGGGCCATTTTATTTTCTTAGCTTCTCTTCCAGCAGCCTCTCCTTGAAAACTACACTCCTTCCTTGTTTCTTTACATACACATGCAAATGTGCAACGGCCGTTTCTAAGAGCCTCTGCCGCTTCATTGTGATTTCTACAGTTGGCAGAGAACTCCGTTATTTGAGTGAAACTTACGTGTGCAGGTTCAGACCACTGGGACCTATAGAAAGGAATTGTCAATGACCACCCCACAACTGCAGGCTTCTTTTCCTCTAGAAACTTTCCAGGGCTCAAAACTGTGTGTATTTTGGAAGTGTTTTGTACGATCACCTGCATGAGCTCCAGTGGGTGGTCATGACTACACCTGGTTGGAAGCAGAATGGGCACATATATCTCAAGGCATGTGTTAATTCCTCTCTTGCCTGTCTCAAGGCAAGTTTGGAGCCTCAAATATTTTGTATTAAAAGGCCCCACTCTGAATGGGTAGTGCCAGGTCTGTTGCTTCCAATCTTGTTAAGCAAATAATGTGCCTGAGAGGCTGTGTGGTGGCCTGGGATTCAGACTCGGATGCTGAACCTGAGAGATTCCAGCCTGCACAGGATTCCCTGCCTCCAGAACCAGCAGAGCCGGGGCTAGGGCCTGAGTCTGAAGGGTCCTCACCTGTGCTGGATCCTCAGGTGCAGGCATCTGCTGAGTCTGCTCTGGCTCCTGATGGGATGGAGGACCCATTGCCTGCAGGTGCTCCACTTCCAGCCCCGTCAGAAGAAGCTGAGGTTGCTCCTGGGTCCGGTAACCCACCAGCCTCTCCTGAGCATAGCTGTCAACCTTTCCCCCTTTTTTTGCGGGAAATTCCCTTATTATAGCATTGGGAAACATCAAGGAGGGTTGACAGCTATGCCCCTGAGCTGCAGAGGCTCAGGGCAGAGAGGCGAAGGGAACTAAGTTCCTGCAGGAGGAGTGCTCACCCCCAGGCCAGAAGGAGAGGCGAGTCACCAGAGGATCGGGGCCGCCCTATGCCTCGGGGCAGATAAAAGCCAGCCAGCCCCAGCCCCAAGTTGTGTGAGCAACACAGTTGCTAGCGTGTGCCTGCCTGTGTCTTCGTACCTGATCCCGACCTGGACCTTGCCCTGCTTCTTGCCTTGCTTTTTGCCGGACTGACCCCCTGTTGGACTGCTGACCATGCTCCGCTCGGCCCTGGGTGAGTTTCCCACCCAGAGTCCTCAGGGCCGGTCACCCCCGGGGCCAGTACAGGCTGTCAAGTTCGTCAGATTAAATAGCCATTAGCATGTGCAGTGAAGTGCCACTTTTTGGGGAGAGACCAATGGTCCTTCCAGCAGACCCATCTGTTCTCCTGGTTATTTTGTACTCCCGGTAGTTTGTTGCTGGCAGAGTGGAGCTCCCCAGGGTCCAAGCAAAGAAAGAGAGCTGGGAGGAAGAGAGTTCCTCCCCCAGTGCCCTTGTCAAAACAGGATGTGAAACAGTCATTAACGGTAGTCGCAGTGTGCCTAAATTTCAATTCCCCTTTTTGTTTCCAATAGGGCTATTCCCACTGTGTCGATGTGTATATAAAACAGTGCCAAGAGGTAAGGTTTTGCTTGTGGAGGATCTAAATAACGTTGTTTTGCAACTGTGGATATTTTAATGGTGGCAACTCTCTCCTAACTCAGGGTGCCTACTTGAGGAACGATATATTTGAAGATACTACTGTCCTCTGCCAGAATGTCAACAAGCAGGTTGGCGATATATTTAGCAGCCCTGAGACTGTAATGGCCAAACTCATCCAGAACATCTTCGAAATCAGGCTTCAGGTGACTCGAATTTTTAAAAGCACATTATAAGTATTCTTCAAATACAAACAAGTTACTGTTCTTTCATTGTGTTCTTTGTGTAGTAATTCTGTGTCCAGGGCAGCTGTCTACCAGCTTCATCTGGTACGCAGGCTGAGACCCTACCTGCCCGCGCACTGTCTCGCCAGAGTGGTGCATGCTCTAGTTATCTCTCGCTTGGATTACTGCAATGCGCTCTATGTGGGGCTACCTTTGAAGGTGACCCAGAAACTACAACTAATCCAGAATGCAGCAGCTAGACTGGTGACTGGGAGCGGCCGCCGAGACCACATAACACCGGTCTTGAAAGACCTACATTGGCTCCCAGTATGTTTCTGAGCACAATTCAAAGTGTTGGTGCTGACCTTTAAAGCCCTAAACAGCCTCGGTCCAGTATACCTGAAGGAGCGTCTCCACCCCCATCGTTCAGCCCAGACACTGAGGTCCAGCGCCAAGGGCCTTCTGGCGGTTCCCTCGCTGCGAGAAGCCAAGTTACAGGGAACCAGGCAGAGGGCCTTCTCGGTAGTGGCACCCGCCCTGTGGAACGCCCTCCCACCAGATGTCAAAGAGAAAAACTACCTTACATTCAGAAGACACCTGAAGGCAGCCCTGTTTAGGGAAGCTTTAAATGTTTAATAGATGATGGTATTTTAACATTTTGTTGGAAGCTGCCCAGAGAGGCTGGGGAAACCCAGACAGATGGGCGGGGTATAAATAATAAATTATTATTATTATTATTATTAGTAGTAGTAGTAGTAGTAGTAGTATATTCCTTTTCAGAATGGTTATCTGTAGCAACCTTAAATACTACAAACCTTGAAGTGTTTTGGGGCAAGAATGCATTGTTTGATATGTGCTGTGTAGTTATGGCTCTGTGCTGTGCTTGCTCCCCCAATGCTATAGCAGTCGTGTGTGGGAGAATCTTTTTGTGGTACAAGGCTTTGAACTCCACAGCTTGGTTCTAATCATTAAAATAATATATAATTTATTATTTATACCCCGCCCATCTGGCTGGCTTTCCTCAGCCACTCTGGGCGGCTCCCAATTGGGTATTAAAAACACAATACAGCATTAAACATTAAAAACTTCCCTAAACAGGGCTGCCTTCAGATGTCTTCTAAAAGTCAGATAGTTGTTTATTTCCTTGACATCTGATGGGAGGGCGTTCCACAGGGCGGGCGCCACCACCAAGAAGGCCCTCTGCCTGGTTCCCTGTAACCTCACTTCCTACAGTGAGGGAACCGCCAGAAGGCCCTCGGAGCTGGACCTCAGTGTCCGAGTAGATCGATGGGGGTGGAGACGCTCCTTCAGGTATACAGGACCGAGGCCATTTAGGGCTTTAAAAATCAGCACCAACACTATGAATTGTGCTTGGAAACATACTGGGAGCCAATGTGCACTGAAAATAGTAATAGCCAACCACACAGAATCTTTATGGGCATGAAAAAGGAAAGGATTGTGGGACGTTTTGCTGCTGAGACTGGGATGGCACCTCAAGCAACTGCCAAGTGTGCATCATATTCCACGGAGCGGCTCCTTCTGTCCCTTGCCTGTTGCCCATCCTCCGCTCTTTATGAACTGTGTTGTTTCCCCTCTGGGACCAGGGATTTTCCACCTGACTGCATCCCTGAGTGTGGTGAAGGGATGGAGGAACAATATGTGAGCAGGCCGGGCCCCTGGTGCCTGTGATGGCATTGTGTATATCTATGCTTAATACCGCATCCAAGTACTTTGGCACCCATTCTGTAATGGGGAGGTGGATGGTTCAAGTGGAAATGATAGAAAGGGGATCGGGATAGCCACAACTCCACTCCCAATCTCTCCAACATATTGAAAAAGAGCCAGAATAGTGGTAGTTAGGTTACAGTGAAAAGGCAAGATCTGAACAGTGCAGAAATGGCAGTATGTGTTGTTTTGAAATGACAGAGGGAAAAAGAAGGCAGTGTGATGTTGCCGTTGATTATGCTGGAAACTTTGCTTTTCTGAGAACTTCCGTTGTATTTTAATATTTTGCTGGAAGCCATCCAGAGTGCCTGGGGAAACCCAGTCAGATTGGTGGGGTATAAATAAAACATTATTATTATTATTATTATCATTAACATCATTATCCATTGACATGGATGGGAAGTTTCTCAAAACTGGATTATTATATATAGATGTGTTCAGGTTGCATGCCCCTCTAAGAAAGATCGAGAACTAGCAGTGCCGGTCTTCATTTCACAGAGTTATATAAAAGATCAGCTGGAAGAGCACAAGAAGTCTGACGCAGAGCAGTATCTTCAGAGCCTCTATGAACTGTATACAAGGTTGGTGCTGTATGTCACAAATTTTAAAAGTGGGCACGGACAAGGTGTGCTGGTTTCCCCCTCGCTGCCACTCTTCATTTTTTTTTTGTCCTTCTCCAGCACTTTGTGGATATTCTGTCCATAGATGCTATTTCCTCCCAGAACTGTGGGCTGTTTCTTCTTTTTAAAAAACAGTGTGTGCTTATAATGTGTGCCTGCTGACCTCCGTGCCTTCCTACATGTGCACCCATGCCTAAATTTGCTGTAATACGAAAGGAGAAATTCAGGACTGGGGAGCAGGCTTCTGCTTCTGTGGTTTTTCAGAAAGTGCCAATAGCCAGGGCTTTCTGCCATCACAAGAAACGCGTCAAAGAACAGTGACTGTTACTGGTGGCCCCAGGTGAATATTTGATCCAAGTATCTTCAGTACTGTTTGTACTCAGGGTAGCAGGAGCTTTGATTGGTGGTGCAGGAGGAGTGGCAGAAGGGTGACAGGGATGGAGGATTGCATTGTGTGATGGTGGATGCCTTCATGCTGAATAAACAGGGAGAGTAGCACTAGTTCCTGCATTGCAGGAGGTTGGGCAAGATGACCCTTGGAGTTTCTTCCAACTCTACATTTCTATGATAACAGGGTATGAGGAGCCAAGTTATTAGACTAAGTAAGCTATCCCTCTTCCAGTAAAGTGAAAACCATCCAGGAAGGGTTGGGGTTGACATTCTCAAACTGAACTGTAATAAAATGAATTTAAAAAGTAAAAAATTGTCCAGTAGCACCTTAGGTAAAGGGTAAAGGGACCCCTGACCATTGGGTCCAGTCGCGGACGACTCTGGGGTTGCGGCGCTCATCTTGCTTTACTGGCCGAGGGAGCCGGTGTACAGCTTCCGGGTCATGTGGCCAGCATGACTAAGCCGCTTCTGGAGAACCAGAGCAGCGCACGGAAACGCCGTTTACCTTCCTGCTGGAGTGGTACCTATTTATCTACTTGAACTTTGATGTGCTTTCAAACCGCTAGGTTGGCAGGAGCTAGGACCGAGCACACCCCGTCGTGGGGACCGCCGACCTTCTGATCGGCAAACCCTAGGCTCCGTGGTTTGGGTATGGTAAACCTGTTAACGACTGCAATTAGTCCTACAGGAAAAAGCAAGGGATTGTATGCAGATGACCAAAAGTAGCTTTAGCATATGTAATGAGAAAAGTCATTAACAGTCGTCAACAGGTTTACCATACCCATTGAGCCAATCACCCATCTCTACTACCCTTCTGAGTAATACCCCTCCCCACCCTCTCACTATATAGAAGGGTCTGGTGACTTCTTTTCAGTGTATCTGAAGAAGTGTGCATGCACACGAAAGCTCATACCAAGAACAAACTTAGTTGGTCTCTAAGGTGCTACTGGAATTTTTTAAATTTTAATTTGACTGTGTCAGATCAACACGGCTACCTACCTGAATCTGTAATAAAATGGTGTGTTAAACTTACATGCTGTTCTTAAAAGCAGGGCATGTCCAGCAGTCTCCCATCCAGTGGACTGGCCAGGTCCACACTTGCTTAGCTTTGGCAGTGCTGTAGCATTTGCTGTGCCCAGACCCCTCACTCCAATCCCTTAGTGTACACTGCAGATACTTTATACCTGAATGTTGCCTCCTGCTAATGCATTCCTTCTTGCTCCCTCCCCTCTCCCTTCCTTAACATAAAGGACTACTAATCTTTCGAGCAAATTGATGGAGTTTAACTTGGGCACTGATAAGCAGACTTTCTTGTCTAAGCTTATCAAATCCATCTTCGTTTCCTACTTGGAGAATTACATCGAGGTGGAAATTGGTTATTTGAGAAGCAGGAGCTCCATGATTTTGCAGCGCTATTATGAGTCGAAAAACCACCAAAAGAGAGCCATTGGAAGTGGAGGGTAAGGTTTGGCTTCCAGTCTTGTTTACTGTCTTTCTTTTTTTCTTTCTTTCTTTCTTTGTTGATTTTAAGTTTGCAGTATTCTCAAATCCACATTAAGGACAAGTCTTTTGTTTAAGATACTGGTATGCACACATTTATATCTGCAAAATATATATTATTTTGCTATCTGCTGCAGTGGTTGCTTGCATGTCTTAATAATGCAGTCACAAAACCAAGCTAAAAACTTCGCAGGGATGTTTGTTGTGTGAAATAAACGGAACACCGTGACGGAAACCAGAGCACACGGCAACACAGTTTACCTTCCTGCCACAGCGGTACCCATTTATGTACTCGCACTGGTGTGCTTTCGAACTGCTAGGTTTGCAGGAGAAATTGCCAGCTGTATACCATGTATACCCCATAGGTTTACAATATATGCGTTGCATGTGGATGCTAGAAGGATTTTGTCCAGCCCATAGTGTTCCTCCAGCAGAAAGTTGTTTCCTTGCTGTAGCTAATAACCACCAAGACCACCTCTCTGTTTCCTGGCTGTGCTAACTTGGCACAAGCAGTAGCTTTTAAGAGAGTGTTGGATAAGGTTACCAGGTTTTTCCCCCCCAAAGAATCCGGCCACACTTTTTTTTTTTGAAAAGAGGAGAAAAAAACCTATTTTTAAAAATGTTTATTTATTTAAAAGTAATACCTCCTCTTCTGTGGTCTTCTCTGTCGCGTGGCCTTCCTCTGGGCCCTGGCCTGCTTTCTTGGAGTGCTAGCCGCCGTGGAGTAGGCTCAGGTCGGGCCTGGGCTCAGCCATGTGTCCTTGCCCTCCCGGTGCTCTCCTCCCTTTTCTCAGTGGCAGCAGCGGCGTGGCAAGGTCAGGGCTCCCCTCTTTTTTCTCCTTCCTCTTTTTCTCTCTTCCTTCTCCCTCTCCTCTCCTCCTTATCCCTACGTCGGCTGCAGGGTTTTTACTGGCCTTGGGTTTTTACAATAAGTCTGCGATGCATTTTACCCCAAAGCCAACCTCCCCCACAATCCAGACATAGGGCATGCCTTACGACCGATGCAGGTTACAAAAAAGTCAAATGGAATGGCCAAAGGAATGTCTTTGCAGCTAATTGGTACAAGTCCAAAGAAAGTGAGAATTGGGCGGAATTATTTCAGAAGAGCTGTTTAGAATCGGCAACAAATACATCTGATATGCAATCATTATACCAGAAGCTGATAACAAGACTTCAAGAATTATTTGTAAAACCATATATTTATAAACCCCAACAAATGACCCACTCAAAGAGATGGTTTGATAAAGAATGCATAAAAGAAAAAAAGTTACTGACTCAAGCTTTTATTGAGCATAGGGAAGACCCCTCAGACCATAAAAAGCAGCTTATGATGGAGACCAAAAAAAGCTATAAAAGACTATTGGCAAGGAAAAAACGGGCCGATCTGATGCGACACTGGAAACAACTCATAGAGGCTTCCAAGCATAAAAACCCGTCATTATTCTGGAGGCTAGTTACAGGCCGCCCAACACAGGAGATGACACACTTATCACCTTGCATAACAGTGTCAACCTGGCAGTCGCACTTTCACAACCTGTATGGAGAAGCTAACTCCACATTACCTTCGTTAGACATCCCGGAAGAACAACTCCAACCATGGCCCCCGCCTTCAATAGAGAAAATACACCATTTGATAGATCAGCTAAAGAGTGGTAAGGCCCCAGGGCATGATGATCTCCCACCGGAGGTGTTTAAAATCGACCCGAACTGGTGGGCTCCTGTGTTAGTGGCCCTTTTCTCTTTCATTGACAGAACAACACAGATCCCTGAGGACTGGGGGCTGTCAATTATTATACCTATCTATAAAAAAGGTCCAAGAGATGACCCAAACAACTATAGGCCAATAAGCCTTTTGAACATCCTAAGCAAACTCTACGCCAGCTACTTAAGTGAGAAGTTGTGCATGTGGATAGAATTCTAATAATATACTTAATGATGCCCAAGCAGGCTTTAGACAAGGAAGGTCAACACTAGACCATTGCCTAATACTCCAGCATCTGGCTGAGAAATACACCTCACAATTCAACACCCATCTTTTTGCAGCATTTATTGATTTTAAAGCTGCGTTTGATTCAATCCCTCGAACTCGCCTTTGGGATAAACTCACCAAATCATCTATAGACCGCCGATTACTGCTTTTAATATTCAAACTATACAGTAATACATTTTTGAAAGTAAGATGCAACCGGGAAGGTTTACTCTCGAACCCAATCAAAACAGCAAAAGGGGTTAAACAGGGATGTATTCTGGCCCCCCATCTGTTCAACATCTACATTAATTCTCTTATCATCCAGATGGAAGAGGCAGACTCGCATCCCCCCAAACTATCGAATCAAAGGATCCCTATCTTACTTTATGCAGACGATGCGGTCATATTGTCACAGACCCGTATTGGCCTCCAGAGAGCACTAAATAAACTGGAGCAATACTGCAAGGTGGAACAGCTATTAGTGAATTTCCAAAAAACTAAAATAATGATATTCTCCAATAAAAGGAAAACACTAAGGTGGCAAATAGATAACCAACCTATTGAGCAGGTGACTTGCTTCAAGTATCTAGGCGTAGTCTTTCAATCTTCCAGAAAAAACACGGCGCATATTAAATATGCATCCTTGATAGCTCAAAGGAGTGCGGCCGCGATTGTAAGATATCATCGAACAACCGGGGGAAATTATATCCCGGCAGCCCTTAAGCTTTTTGCGGCCAAACCACTAGCCCAATTACTATATGGCGCACCCTTCATGATAAATTCCAAATTGGATGCATACGGGTTTTCTAAGAGCTATAACTCTAACCCCTAAATGTATTCCTAATGCAGCTTTACGACTGGAAGCTGGAGTGCAGGAAGTAGAAACTAAAGTATGGCAATCAGCTCTACAGTATTGGATAAGAGTGAAAACGTCCCCAAATGGTCTTCTCCCCTTAATCAATACTGATAGTTTTCAATCCACTTGGGAGCAGACTATTCAAAAGAAATTAGCCTTGTATGGACTGCCGGTGGCGACTACTCTATCTATGGGAAGCGATAGGGCGAAAAAGATTATTAGGGAAAGAATCGATGATATCGACCGCCAAAACACCTTAACTCGTCTTCCCTCAATGTACAGACAACTGTATGAGCACCGCCCAAACCACCCAGCTATCTATCTAAAGACGTTAGAAAACCCGAGACACCGATGGGCCTTTACTAGGGCTCGTTTTAATGCATTACCCTCGGCGTTACTAACTGGTAGATATCTTCGGATCCCAATAGAACAGAGGCTATGTCCTTGTGATCTCAAGGAAATCGAATCTATTAGCCACGTTCTCCTATATTGCACTCTGTATCGAGATTTGAGGAAGGAGTTAATCGAACCCCTGCTAAAAAATCTACCAGGCCGTTCAATTGAAATGCTGACTAGATACTTAATTGAGGACACCAACCCAGAGCGAACTATGACTGTAGCTAAATTTTGCTATCATGCGGCAAGACTGAGACGCGTCATGACATCAACTGACAACAGCGATAAAGCCGTCCACCAAGCCATAGCAGATAATACTTAAATGGAATTATCTCCCAATAAATTTTAGCTTAATTTTAATCTAACATGGGATCTGAAATAGTATTGTTAAAAGACGATATTTAAGAAACATTTATATTATGTACTATCGTTTTGTCTTCTCTTTTGCTGGTCTATGACCGTAATAAAGTTTATTACTTACTTACTTACTGGCCTTGGAGCGCTGCTGGGCAGTCGGCTTGGTGGCCAGGCACTCTTGCTCCCAGCTTGATTTGGGTCGCGGGGGGTCAGTGGTTTCCCCAGTTGATGCGCTGGGCGTCCCCAGTTCCCCCTCAGCAGTGGCAGCGGCAGTCATTCTCAGCAGTTGGGAGCCAGCCTGGTAGCGCAGTTGGCTTTGGCTGGCTTCAGGAGCTGCTCGCTGCCATGGCACCCGCCATTTTGCCTTGCCGGAAGTCCCCATATGATGTGTCTTGTGCCGTTGAACCAATCACGCAACATTCATTCCCTACTAATAAATCTACAACACTTAAAATATAAATCCGGGGACATTAAATGAAATCCGGGGACATTCCGGTGACGGATTTTGTCCAGGGACAGATATGTAAATCCGGGGACTGTCCCCAGGAAACGGGGACGTCTGGTAACCATAGTGTTGGAGGCAGCATGTGGGAGAAGGCATTCCCTGTGGTGGACACATGCATACCTTTTGCCCTATTATTATTCCTGGTCCAACGGGCTTTGCTGGTTTTGAAACACTGCAAAACCTCTTGTGCCAGAGATGATAGCAGGACAAAATAAATGGTTCTGCATCCCACAGGCAGGCTTTCCTCCGCTATACCAGCTTTAACTTTCTTCATATGAGTTGCCTGTCTCCAATTCTTTCGTATTGATGTTGTGGCATTGGTTGTTTTTTCTCCGAGGAATTTGCATTCTGTATTTCAAATGTCTAGCATTGTTCTTCATGTGGCCGATGAGTTAACCCCGGTTTGCATAACCAGACTTCACTTGGATAAATGGTTCCTGCTTGGTGCGTCTCTTTCTAGCATTCAAGAATTCAAAGAGCGAATACGGCAGCGGACAAACCTGCCATTGGGCCCCAGTATTGACACCCACGGCGAAACTTTCCTGTCCCAGGATGTGGTGGTTAACCTTTTGCAAGAAACTAAGCAAGCCTTTGAAAGGTGCCACAGGGTGGGTACACTTATTAATAGAATTATTTTACGCTATCTAATGGTTTATCAGAATGCACTGTGAGTGTTGCTGTGTGGACACAAACGTTTTCTGAGTGTGTGCTCCATTTTGCTGTTTTTAAACCTTCCAATAGTTTTTTAAAAAATTATCTTAGTTCTTATGCTATTTTTGAAAATAGCTTTTTTTTAGTAGCTAAGTGTTTCTTCCTGAGCCTCTATATCCCAGCTCAGTCCCTGAGATAATCTGGAGGGTCTTCAGCTAGTAGCTAGGCATTTACCTGTGGGTATTGGGTGGTATTTAAATGTAATAAATAATAGTAATAATAATAATAAATTTAATGCTGCTGGTGACATGCTTCAGAATGCTGTTCCGGCAGAGATTCAACAACACCCTCTCTCTTTACAGGTAGGTAGCCGTGTTGATCTGTCATAGTCGGGGGGGGGGATTTCTTCCAGTAGCACCTTAGAGACCAACTAAGTTTGTTCTTGGTATGAGCTTTCGTGTGCATGCACACTTCTTCAGATATGCACACAAAAGCTCATACCAAGAACAAATTTAGTTGGTCTCTAAGGTGCTACTGGAAGGAATTTTTGTTTGTTTGTTTTGTTTCAACCCTCGCTCTTGACTTTCAGGCATCTCTAAGTATATTCATTAATAAAGTTTTGCTGTTGGGACTAGAGTGAAATTGGGAGCTGCAAGACCGTAGTTTCCCCTTCTGGATTCCCTTTTGCAGTACGATAGTGTTTTTTCCCTCCCACCTTCCCATGGTATAATAGATGTGCCTTCAGTCCTGATTGCCAAGCTCACTTCCGTATTTGGTTGCTCTCCTCCTTTTCACCCAGCTTCCAGTAGCATTTTTAGAAGTTGTTGGGGGAAAAGGACAATAGCACTGGAGTCTGGAGAAGAGGGCGAGAAGAGCAAGAGGAGCAATAGGAAGGGTTGTTTTGTGAAAGATGCAAGGAGCCGCAAGGGGCCCAGGAGGCGGATGCACAGGAGTGGGGAACCCTGGGCCCAGGGCAGAATGCAGCCTCCCAGGCCTCTCTATCTGGCCCATGGAGCCCTCCCCTCACTCAGGCTTTCTATACAGCTTCCTTCAGCATTTTTACCTGACTGGAATGTGTCCTCGAACTCTGATCACGCCTCTTGCTTGTCTGAAAGGGGAATAGAGAGAGACATGTGCAAAAAACCTATTGCACTATACAAGGGCAACGTTTTCCATTCATTGCTCTGCCTGCTACTTGCCCCATCCACAATTGGCATGTTGCTTAGAAGGGAGTGGCCCTCAGTACCCCAACCCTTCTTTTTCAGAACTTCCTTTTCAGGAAATAAAGGTAGGGGTCCTTAGTAGGGTTGGGCGATATATAGTCCAAAAGCGGTTTGAGGTCCATATCGTGATACCATAATTTTTGACCTGGCCGTATATCGCAAATCATGATATCTGTGCGCGCCATGCAAAAATCAAAATGGGGGAAAAGAAAACACTTCTCTCGATTCCCGCAGCTCCTGTTAACTCTGCTGGCTCAGCTCTCCCTGCCTCCTGCAGGGGGCAGCAAATCACAAGAGCAGTCGCTGGCAAAAAATCACGATGCGGGAAAAACCGTGAATTCAATCTGTGGCTCTGTATAGGTCCATCCTTATTTCATACATAGTGGTGCTTAGCTGGTGATATATCAGGATGTTGAAAACCAGATATCGCCCGGCCCTATTCCTTAGGATGGCTAACAAAAACTTGTCACTTGCAAGTTGCTCCAACTCTTCATAATTATGTGGTTTTGGTTGGTCTTTGCATGAATCTGTGCAGAGTTGTCTGTGTTTAAAATACTTTGCATATAATTCTTCACATCTCAGTGCCAGAAAGGTCCTAACAAGCACTTTCCACTTTTAAAGCTTTCTGACCCTTCCGATCTGCCGAAAAACGCCTTCAGAATTTTCTCTTTGCTCGTGGAGTTCTTATGCATCGAGCACATTGATTACGCTCTGGAAATTGGGTTGGCTGGTAAGTGCAACACTGCCTTTATTCCCATTAAATATTGCACTGTAACGTAGCTAAGATATGTGACCCTTCTTTAAAACTATACATTTTTGGAAACGACTTAAAAGTTCATTAATCCGAGGCTGCAGCATTCTGATGTAACTTGCCCTAGCGGTTTAGGCTCCAAACCAAACATTGTAAGCAAGCAAACAAAATGTAATGTAAACACCATTCTTAAAATTGCTGATATGTATATAATTTAGGAGCAACGCTGATGAAATAGATTGGACTAGTCTCATTTTCAGCTTTTAAAGAAATGAAAATATCAAACACTTAACCTTCATACAGCTTAAAGTCAGTGTCCTTGTTATCGCTGGCGATTCTGCTAACTGGTTCTCAGGATTCCTGGTGCTTGTTGGATGGATTGTTTCCTTAGACTCATTCAAAAGTTTTTACCGGTTTCATTATTTGCTGGCCTCTAGGAATTCCTTCTCCTGATGCCAAGACTGCAAATCTTTACTTCCTGGATGTCGTGAACCAGGCTAATACCATTTTTCACCTCTTTGACAAGCAGTTCAATGATCATCTGATGCCATTGGTCAGGTAGGTTACCTGTTGTGTCTTCAAGTCAAGAAGCCATGTAGTGTTTGCATTCTGACTCGTAATTGTTCCTTCCTAGAGGCAAAAACTGTTATGCCAGAATCATCTGTCTGGGGCCACATAAAAGCTCCAGAACAAGCAGTCCACAATCTCCAGCAGGGCAAAGATGCAGTAGGAGTCAGTAGTTTGGTTGCTCTTTCTGCAGCCTAGATTTTCCATTAATAATCTCCATGTTTTTTGCCATGTGGTTATCATGCCCATTTACACGCAAGGCCTGATTTATCCCACATATTTAAGTTGCTTGGCAGAGGCTGGAAGTAGGAAGCATTGGAACTGGGTTTGAAGAAAAGAAATAGAGGGTTCTGGGACTTCTGAAGGAGGACACGGAGGCAGACACTGTGGGATTTCTTGCACCCTGACCTACTCAAAGCCCCCATACTGACTTCTGAGAGATCACATATTTCCATGTAATCCTCTGGAGGTTTAAAAACCTTCTGTCGGGGAACTGCCACCTGGCCCGCTGAGGGGAACGGAGGGTCCGTTAGCATACAGAGAGCCCCGACGCCAATTCAGCAGCAGCACCTCTTCCAGCGGGGAAAGCCACCACACCTCCAGTGGGGAGGAGAGGGAAGGAACCAGCCAGGCGGGGAGGGGCTTAGGGATGCCACTGAGAGCCCCAGCGCCTCTTCTAGCCAGGAGCCACAAGCAGGGAGCCTGGCGGGGAGAGGGCTTGGGGATGTTGCTGAGACCCTGCGCTCACCTCGCCCGGCTGGTCAGGAGGGAGGCACGCCATTTCCGGCACCCCAGTTGCGCAGAGGGGTGAAACGCAAGGAGGGTAGGAGGAGACTTGGGGTGCCAAAGTTATTATGCTGGGGGAGAAGCCGGAAGGGGCCACTCCCGGATTCTGCCAGCGACTGAGACAGACATGCTTTTTGTAGCTCTGCACTGTAAATAGTTTGCACAATAAAACTGCAATAAGACTATTTGGGCTCCTGCTCCGTTACTCATGAAGCACCTTCAAGCGAACCTTACACCTTCATTTGCATTTTTTTCCAAATTAAGTTAGTTAACTTGCAAACTGAGATTTTCAGTATTCTGCTGGATAACGATGCCCAAGAATGGCATTACATGAGTGATAAAAAGGTATCAG
The DNA here is from genome assembly GCA_900245905.1 of Lacerta viridis. NCBI lineage: Eukaryota > Metazoa > Chordata > Lepidosauria > Squamata > Lacertidae > Lacerta > Lacerta viridis. The sequence continues at coordinate 166,325 of OFHU01004725.1, forward strand.
TAACTATTAGACATAATATCTGTGGGCTGAATGACAGTCACTCAGGAACAGCAATAGGAGAGGCCTGTGGCCCTCGAGTCTTCTGGGCTTCCCATAGATACCTGTTTGGTCACTGCAAGAAAGAGGGGCTGGACTAGGTGGGCTCCCTTTTATCTGATCCAGCCGGACTCTTTGGATATTCTCCTGCATATGTAATACTTTTCCATACTTGCCTCCACACTGCACCCACAACAGCTGCACGGCCAGGTTCTCCCTCTCACGTAGCTTGTTCCACACATAACTGCGACTAGGAGGCCTCTTTCACAAGAGGCAAAAATGACAGGGTGGACGAACTGGGAAACCCTTGCAGATTCAAGTGCCCTAGGACCGAGGGTGCTTGGAGTCGATGTGCGTGTGGCAGAGAATGGTAGCTCACGACTCCCCCTCCCTCCATTTATGACAGCTCTTCTCCCAAGCTCTCCGAATGTCTTCAGAAGAAAAAAGACGTCACAGAACAAATGGAGGTGAAGCTGGACATGGGCATTGACAGGCAAGCGAAGGTTTCATCACCTTTCTGAACCATCATTCAGTTTCCCCTTTTGCATCAGCTGTTCGTGGATTGGGACAGTTCATTACTCTGGCAAATAATGAAAATTTAGTGGTGGGGGGAATTGTGGACATGTTTTTAGCCACCCCTCCATCCCAGTGTCTAGTTCAGGGGTCAGCAAACTTACCGCACCTCAGGCCAGTGTCTCCAGCGCCGATCGCGCGGAGGGCAGGAGAGCATGCACCCATACGCGTGCGCACATGCTATTTTCAGTGCACTTCTGGGTCGGAGGAGCACCGGAAATAGTTTGTGCGCATGTGCACGGGCCTCCTTCGACTTGGATGTGCACCGGAAATAACGCTTGTGCATGTGCGCAAGCTATTTCCACTGCTCCTCCGACCCGGAAGTGGGCAGCCGCGCAGCACAGCGGCAGTAAGAGCGGGCGGCAGGGGTCACCGCAGGCCAGATAAACAAGTCCCTCGGTTCCTTATCTGGTCAGCAGGCCTTAGTTTGGGGACCCCTGGTCTAGTTCTGATTGCAGGTCCCTTGGAGGAAGGGACAGCCATGCTGCTTTTTTGTGAAGTGCCGTGTATTGAGATGGTGTTATATAAATAATGTGCGTGTTCATCTCTAATTTTAATAGTGAAGTTTTAAATCGCCTCTGCTGCTCTTTAGCGGCCCACCATTTCTGGAAGCCCAGGGGAGTAGCCCTGCGACGGCACACTTCACCACAAGTTAGCGGTTGCTTTGAGAAAGGGACCCTGTTGGCTTGGGCTTTGTGGGGATCAAAATGCTAACTTTAAAACAGCCACCTGGCATTTTAACTTTGAAGGACGCTGAATTGCATGATTGGGCAGATGAAGCACATCTTGGCGGCGGAACAAAGGAAGACCGATTTCAAACCAGAAGATGAGAACAATGTTCTGATTCAGTACACTAATGTGAGTAACTATATATAGATTAGTCAATGACAAGTGACACGGCAAGTAATTGGACTGCCGCTGGCGTTCTTCCCTGCTGACTGCGCTCAGCATATGCATTTTATCACACGTGCGCCTCACTTAATAGTCAAATTTTCTTCACTCTTCTAGGAATTCTGATGCATTTCCATTGTGCGATTTCAGCCTGGGCGAGAACAATAGTGGTTCCTAAATGCTCAGCGTTTTTAGTCATTGGTGTCCTGTTGTGCTGCATAGAAATCATAAGAATGTGGAAGCATAGAGCAGGGTGAGGCTTGCAGATAGTTTAGCCCAGCCCCCTGCAATAAGGCTGTATCCTCTTATGTACTAAGCCACTCTGTATTTACTACTGCGATTTAGCATTTATACCGCACCAGCAGCCAAACCCACCCTCCCACCCTGCGGAGTAGCTCCCAGCACCCCAGCTGAAGTGTGCCACATTCAAAAAGCATAGAGTAAAAATGAATACATTCCTCACTGTGCTCTTCAGGCTCCTAGATCTCTGTGGTTGCCACCAACAGAGCCGCAATGTAAGAAGAAATCCCAATGTTGCACATGGACTAAAATGCTCAAAATGAATGATGCCTAAATTGCCGGGGAGCTTATTTTAATAGCAGTGCACCTTTTGCGACCGCATTTGAAGGCCTTCTCATGCGTTAACATAATATAAGGACAGTATAACTCCAGAACGTTGACTGACTTTGGTAGCAGCCAAAGTATTGGGATAATTGTAGCACATGGATTCAAGTTACGAGAGATTCTGACTAGACATCAGCGAGAGCTGTTTGACAGTGGAACGGTCTCCCTCGGGAGGGGGTGGACATCTCCTTCCTTGGAGGTTTCTAAGCAGAGGTTGAATTGCCATCTGTCTGGGATGCATCAGTTGATATTCCTGCATTGCAGGGGGTTGGACTAGATGACCCTTAGTGTCCCTTACAATTCTACAATTCTGTTATTCTATTTATTTATCTGAAGTGTGAGTGCATGAGAGAGAGAGAGAGAGAGAGAGAGAGAGAGAGAGATGGATGCACATCAAGACCACTACTGCGGCTTACTTAATATTACCGTTTGAGTAACATCAGTGGAATTTACCTTCAGCTACTTCCACTGGGATACCTGAATGCTTTTTAAAATAAGAGGTATGAAATAGATATAGTGAACCTTTTTGTTGCATCAGCATCTCTCTGCATGGAAACCTCTGGGTTACACAGAACTACTTGTCAGACAGACTGGAAAAAATGATTAAATCTCAAGTATGATTCTTGTGCATTAGGTAAAGGTACCCCTGGGACCCAGGTGGCGCTGTGGGTTAAACCACAGAGTCTAGGGCTTGCTGATCAGAAGGTTGGCGGTTCGAATCCCTGCCACGTTGCTCGGTCCCAGCTCCTGCCCACCTAGCAGTTCGAAAGCACGTCAAAGTGCAAGTAGATAAATAGGGACCGCTCCAGCGGGAAGGTAAACAGCGTTTCCGTGCGCTGCTCTGGTTCGCCAGAAGCGGCTTAGTCATGCTGGCCACATGACCTGGAAGCTGTCTGCGGACAAACGCCGGCTCCCTCAGCCTATAGAGTGAGATGAGCGCCACAACCCCAGAGTCGTCTGCAACTGGACCTAATGGTCAGGGGTACCTTTACCTTTACCTTTTAAAGGTACCCCTGACCATTAGGTCCAGTCGTGTCCGACTCTGGGGTTGCGGCACTCATCTCGCTTTTTAGGCCGAGGGAGCCAGCGTTTGTCCACAGACAGCTTCCGGGTCATGTGTCCAGCATGACTAAGCCGCTTATCTACTTGCACTTGATGTGCTTTCGAACTGCTAGGTGGGCAGGAACTTGGACCGAACAACGGGAGCTCACCCCATCACGGGCATCTGAACCGCCGACCTTCTGATCGGCATGCCCTAGGCTCTGTGGTTTAGACCACAGCACCACCCGCGTCTTGTACATTAGTCACTTCAAATAATTGGCACATCACCAATATTTTTTTACTTTAAACAAGTGTAATATAGTGATAAGCAGGGATTATAAGACAATTCTAGACATATTTCCTTATGAGTGAATTGAGTTAAATGGGGTTTACTCTCAGATAAGTGGGCACAAGAATGCAACCTGTATTTTGTTGCAGTTACTGGGAGTTCCACATCCCAGGAATGCCATCTAAAAATATTGAACTCATTTTCTTCCAAGAGGGCAGCTGAGAGGTGTCCGTTTGTTATTCAACTGAAAAATGTTGTATGAACGCAATATGTGAGGTGTCACCTTTCTCCAGTCGTCAATGCAGAAACCCCACCCCACCCCACACACAATTTCCATCCCGAGTGGCTGTCAAGCCTGACAGAGCCCTTTCCTTTTTCTCCTCCTAACTTTCCTGCTTACTTTTCAGGCCTGTGCCAAAGTTTGCATCTATGTCAGAAAGCAAGTGGAAAAGATCAGGAATTCTATGGATGGCAAGAACGTGGACGGTGTTCTGACGGAGTTTGGAGTTCGCTTCCACCGACTCATCTATGAGCACCTGCAACAATATTCCTACAGCTGCATGGGAGGCATGTTGGCAATCTGCGATGTGGCTGAATACAGGAAATGTGCCAAAGAGTTCAAGGTATGTGGCCAATAGGCATGACCAATTCAATTTGAGATGCAGCACCTTGTTCTTGTATTTCACTGGGTGGCCTAATGTTAAAATGGGATTTACCTGTTTGTAAAATGGGAATAGTCAAAATATCAGTCTCCAAGGTTTGTTGCGTTCATGAACAAAGGTGAGAAAAATGTCTGTGCATTGGGGTGCATTATGCAAATAATGTTTTGCTAATACAGTGGTACCTCGGTTTTCGAATGTAATCCATTCCAGAAGTCCGTTTGAGTTCTGAAATGTTCCGAAACCGAAAACTGAAAGCGGAAGCCTCAAAATGGAAGCCTCAATACGGAAAACTCAAAACGGAAGCTGCGTTTCCTGTTTGACTTCTGAAGCACATTCAAAAACCAAGGCATTTACTCCCAGGATTTTGGTGTTCGAGTTCTGAAACGTTCAACTACGGAAGCGTTTGAAAACTGAGATACCACTATAATCTCTAGGCCTGTGGTGAATTTGAAAAGCACCGTTTAATATTTAAATTGACCTTGCTTTGCTTCCCCTTCCCCCCCTCCATTGCTACAGATTGCACTGGTACTGCAGCTTTTTGACACGCTCCACTCCCTTTGCAACCTCCTTGTCGTAGCTCCGGATAACTTGAAGCAAGTCTGCTCAGGAGAGCAGCTTGCTATTCTGGACAAGAACATCCTCCATTCCTTTGTACAGCTCCGCCTTGACTACAGATCCGCTCGCCTTGGCCGCCACTTCAGCTGAGAGAACAGAAGAAGCAAAACCCAAGTATTTGCTGGGACTTGGCTTGCTAGAGAGCACAGTGGTGGCTTCTTCTGAGGGTGGGGTGGGGGCCAGATTGGGGAGGGGGCGAGAGAGAGAGAGAGAGAGCGCGCTCTCGGTAGAAAAATGTCCAGGTGTAACTTAAACTGGGCCTTTCCATTTGTCCTCTTTTCTTCTTCCGTGTAAAATAAACAGCCTCCAAAAATTAATATTCTGCAAAAGCACTTCCTATTGCCTGTTCGTCGGAACACCACGTGGCCAGTTTTTCTGACTTGCTGTCTTCTGAATGAATTGAATAAATAAAAATAAATAAATAAATTCATTTTCAGCCCTGGTTCAAACAGAATGACTTGTATTTCAGAACACCCAAAGTGGATTCCTTTGCCCACGCTGCAACCTAACACTTTACGGTTACCCTGTGGAAGGAAGGGAATCAACGCTTTTTGTAGATGGGCGTTCCTTAAAACCGCTTTGTGCTCTCTCAAAATGACGCCCGCCACAGATGTAAAGTTTTACATGAGGAAACTTGGGATCTGCTCTGAGAGAGTTGGGAAAGCATCAGGAATCGTCTCCCCCTGCAGAGTTAAATGATGTTCCTGAGGCAGAACTCTTATTCTACGGCAGGCATCTCTGTTCAGCTGAACAAGTCTCCTTGCTCTTCCTTTCTCTTTTCGATTTCCTTTCGCGCCATGCCTTGGTCCCAGTCGCCACCAGCGGCCCACGTCTTGCTGCCTCCTTTTCCTTCTGCTGATGGGCTTGTGCACAACTCTGCAGCATGATCCTGATAAAACATAGTGATGAGGCTTAGTGTACCTGGGGCAGGTGACAGCTCGTGAGGTTGCCCCACCCCCTTTCCCCCCCTGGAAGGGTGTGGGAATGTTAAAGATGGTAGGAAAGGATAAGTATTATCCTTCCTTCACTCACACTAGTAAGTGATGTAGCAGAGAAAATTCCCCTCAATATAGCCGGAAGCCAGTTTGCAGATTTGCTTGAATCTCTTAGTTAAGATTATTTCCTGGTGTCCTCTTTAACCCCTCTCAAAAGAACAAAGACACAAGAGTCTTTCTGAGTCAAGTAACAAAAAGTTTACTCACGTTTCAGTTCACGGTTTGATCCCTGAAAGGCAGGCTTTACTTAATAAATACATAACAAAGTCTGAGTTTGTCTCATATGGAGACTGAACTCGCGTGCTGCTGGCCGAGAGCCAGCAGACAACAAAACTACATTAAGATAACAATATGGCTGCAGGAGAGCAGCATGGCAGCCAAAGATCAACAACCCACTTTAGGGAAATAAGGAATGTTGCATTTGACTGTATCCATGAATTACATCCCACAAAGAGTTCTTGAACCTTTGACAGCGGCTTGATGCACTGATGTTCAGCCGCTGAACCTTTTCCCTTCGTTGCAGATGTCATGATGGGGAAAGCTTTGCACAGACGACTTGTGCTTGTTACGTTGGTGCTAAAAGAATCGTGACACACATGTTAGCAGCGTGTAGAGATGGAGAGTGGTGCTGAACCCTCCAGTAACTGACGCAAATCTGTGTAGTATCTCCTCACAATTTTCACATTGCTCCTAAGGGAATACACCTGACTACACTTTGACTTAGTTCCGGTGAGATCTAAAAGACCCATTAAAATGTTAACAGCGTCTCTTTTCCCCATTCATAAGACCATGTTCAGAATGTAGCAAGACAACATGCAGTCTTCATTTTCTTAACTCTAGAATCATGTTTACACAAACTCTGAGCCAAATCCAATGTGCTTAATATAACCCATACATTCACAGGCAAAGTTTTAACTCCTTCCCTTTCTCAGAAGTGGTATGGAACTTTTCTGTTTCTGCTTTAAACAAAAAAATATCTGTTGGGAATACTTTAGGGAAGTTTCCTAATTTTGGGGTACATGTGCATCTTTATAAAGAGTTGGCAGCAAGGCAGATTTAGTATGCCAAGGAGCATCTCTTGATCATCTCTCACTTCCTCTGGTTTAGAACTAGATCCCGTCTCCATTCTGTAGTGCAAATGAGATAATGGGGGGGGGGGGCAGCTGGGACTGGCCATACCTGTGATTTCCTGCATGCCTTGAGGCCGGGTAAAATACAAATAAAACATATTGAAACAAATGTTTCAATATTCTATAAAAGATCTCAAAGTAGCTGTCTTAATACAAAGAAATTTCAGAAATAGACTGGAAAGAGAAGTGGCTGAATTGCAACTAATCACCAAACTTAAAACCATGGAGAAACCTGGTCTGAACAAAGACATTGGATTCTTATCTCATTATACATAACAAAGCTATCTTTAGCCATCTCACCCCTTGCCTTTCCCTGCAAGACTAATTGCAGCCGTTAAGAGTCGTCAACAGGTTTTCCACACCTATCAGCTGATCACCCATTCCCACCACCCTTCTGAGTAATACCCCTCCCCACTCCCTCACTATATTTAAGGATCTGGTGACTTCTGTTTCAGTGTATCTGAAGAAGTGTGCATGCACACGAAAGCTCATACCAAGAACAAACTCAGTTGGTCTCTAAGGTGCTACTGGAAAGAATTTTCTATTTTGTTTCGACTATGGCAGACCAACACGGCTACCCACCTGTAACTAAAACATTTTGAGTCACAGCGTACGCGCATGAGGTCAGTTTGTCGTGGCAAAGACGCACGCCATCCTATTGGGACCAAACAGTCCCTCTTGGCTCGCCCCCATGGAGATGACTGGCCTGTATTTTTTAGTGCATCTTACAAAAGGTCTTTTTTCTCAGGTCTGCACTTAACACTTCAAGCCACAAGAATCTTCCTGCAAACCTTTTTGAATGTCTCCAGGCCCAATAAGTACTGCCTGATTTATAGCGCTGTAGGGTTTTTTTGGGGGTGTGTGAATACATACGAGCTCAGTATTATTGTGATAAAGGAGCGAGGGAGAGTCATGCCAAGCTTTCCCAAAGCATTCTGGGAAAAATGCCTGCTTTGTTCCCTTGCATTGCTCTCTTCGCTGGCCATGGCAGAGGCACAAAGAGTTCCGTGGACACCGGAGAAGGAAGGCACTAGCTGTACAGCTGCCATTTTTGCGCGCTGTGATGTGGATTCCAAACATACCTCTCTGATACCTCTGAATCTTAAGTGCCAGCGCTCCTGTTTTGCTCACCAGTATTACAAATCATTCTGCGAAAAAAAGAGAGGGGATTTAGTCCATTTGTGAAAGATTTCAGAATGGCAAGCAAGAAGCGTTTGGCATCATCGTATGTCTGCAAATCGCATCAGAAGAGTACTTCAAAACTTCCTATGGTTGTACACACACACACACACACACACTTTTAAAATAAAGTTCTAATGCTGTTATAGATGTCCCTTTACACAGCCACGAACATCAATACTAACGGAGGAAGTTGTGGATGGTTCCTTTAAATTCAGTCATACAACCATCACTGCACCAGAGTTCTCCATTCTGGGGTTCTGTTCTATCCACATGTTTTTGTTCAATATCTCCATCTGCTGAAATCAACGATTTCCAGGATCAAGACTGAGAGAAGCCAGAACTTGCTGCCACCAGGCTACTCTTCAAAGCCGTTTGCTGTGGTACCATTTTGGGGTGCTATTGTGAGCAGTCTCAGTTCGGTGCCCAGTGCTGAAATTTGGAGGTGCATCACATCAGGTCCTGCAAAGATAGCGTGGGGTCATTTCCCCTGTGCACTGCCTCCTTTTAAACCAGTTTACTCCAATCTGATCCCCTCCAGGTATCTTGGCCTTCAGCTCCACTCTGCTAGAGCCAACACCTAATACAAATAAGAACAACAACCCAATACTGCACCCCCCCAAAAAAAACCTGGTCCGGAAACTAATTGGTAGCCAGTGCAGTCGGACCAGGTTCGGTGTAATGTGCTCAAACCGTCTTGCTCCGGTGAGCAATCTGGCCGCTGAATTCTGCAGCAGCTGAAGTTTCTGAACCATCTTCAGAGGCAACGTTCTGACTTGGTGTGATACGTTGCACTCTGGAAAGAACAAATGGTTGGCATCCATCTGTCTCAGAAGACAATGGAGGAATGCGCCTTTGGAGGTGAAGTCAAACGGTTGGAAGGTTGCAGCGCCTGCTGTGGCTGTAAAGACTGATATGGGAGAGACATGTTTTGTTGCAGCTGGGGCAGATGAAGGCGTCCGGTTGTGCTGCTGCAGATACACCATGGTGTTTCTTCTCTCTGCTCCTCCCAGCGGTCATTCCTCCTCTGGTCACTGCTATGGATGCACAACCTAACAGTCTCCAGCCACTGCGGTGGTCTGCAAGATATTCCTACACAGCAGGGTTGATGTTGACAGCCTTCATGTCCCATTTGCAAACATCTTTGTAGCTCAGCATCACTCTGGGGAGAGGCCTGGTACTGGAAGCCAGCTCTCCATAGAGCACATTCTTGGGGATCCTCCCATCTTCCACTCTGTGGCCATGACCAAGCCAGTGTAGATGTCGTTGAATGGATGCGGGTGGCACTGTGGTCTAAACCCCTGAGCCTCTTGGGCTTGCCGATCAGAAGGTTGGCGGTTCAAATCCCCACGACGGGGTGAGCTCCCGTTGCTCTGTCCCAGCTCCTGCCAACCTAGCAGTTTGAAAACACGCCAATTTCAAGTAGATAAATAGGTACTGATGCAGCAGGAAGGTAAAAGGCATTTCCATTCGCTCTGGCTTCCGTCACAGTGTCCTGTTGCGCCAGAAGCAGTTTAGTCCTGCTGGCCACATGACCAGGAAAGCTGTCTGTGGACAAAGGCCGGCTCCCTTGGCCTGAAAGCGAGATGAGCTCCACAACCCCATAGTTGCCTTTGACTGAACTTAACCGTCTAGGGCAGGGGTCCCCAAACTAAGGCCCGGGGGCCGGATATGTCCCAATCGCCTTCTAAATGTGGCCTGCAGACGGTCCGGGAATCAGCGTGTTTTTACATGAGTAGAATGTGTCCTTTTATTTAAAATGCATCTCTGGGTTATTTGTGGGGCATAGGAATTCGTTCATATATTTTTTCAAAATATAGTCCGCCCCCCCAAGGTCTGAGGGACAGTGGACCGGCCCATGGCTGAAAAAGTTTGCTGACCCCTGGTCTAGGGGTCCTTTACCTTTTTACCTTTTACCTAGATGTCGTTGAGAAGTGCGAACATGCAGGGAAGGTGGGCTTGGAAGAGCACATCTTTGTCTGAGACTCTGGAAAGAGCAAGCTGGCCAATAATTCTACAAACCAAACTTCAGCTAACGTCAAGGTGGAAATGCCAGAGTTGAGATTCTCAGAACCAAGGCGACCAAACTGGGCACCTTTGGCTATTCCTTAGCCTTCCTTAACCTGCTGCCTCCGCAGTCAGAGGCGGTCATGCTTCTGAATCCCAGTTGCTGGAGGCCACAGGAGTGGAGAGGGTGCTCTCATGCTCACGTCCTGCTTGCCGGTTTCCCGCAGGCATGTGGGCAGCAACTGCAAGAACAGGCTGCTGGACGAGATGGGCCATTGATCCAGCATGCCCTTCTTATGCGCTTAATGCGTTTTCATGTACAGTCTATATTTTCCCATCAGTGGGGCCCAAGCCAGCTCGCTGGTGGAACATGCCCCTCCCCTCCCCACTCAAGCGAAACACAAAAGTAATTTGAAGAACAAAATTTGCACCGGGGAGGGGGGGAATTTAAACTCGCTGTGCATTTCAAAGTATTATAGCTATTACGGCGTGCAATTTGGGAAAATATTTTTCCAGTTGCACCTCAATATAATTTTAAGTACTATCCACAACTAAATTTCAAAAATGCCTTTTTTATTTCCAGGTAATGAGTTAAGAGTGCTGCCTTTCCACGGCTCCCTCTTCTAACGCTGGCATTTAATGAGCGGCAATCAAACGGGGTCTTGAGAGGGGGGCGGGTATAATTATACGCCCTCCAATTGGTTAAAATAGGAAATTGCCAATAGGGCAGAAAATAACAGGCGTGTTCCCCCCCCCTCCCCACCCAATTTACAAGTCCTATAATTTTTTAACACAACTTGGCGTTTTGTATTCCGTTTTGCTTTCCAGCCGAAAGGGGTGACGATAATGAAAGGGCGGAAGGCAGTTACAACTCCATCCATGCAACTTGGGAGGCGGGCGGTGGAAGAAGAAGAAGAAGTATACATATTGTGAAAAGGGAACCTGGAGGAGGATTGTAGAAAAGAAAGATATTTAAATGCTTAGAAACAAGCTGATGGGGAGTCATAAACGGTGAAGGCAGCCGTAACATTTTAAGAGCAGCGGAAACACTTGGGTAGCTCTTTTGAAGCCCTGGAAACACAAACATACAAATTTCCACAGTCCTGGGGTGAGCTCAGAATGTGGAGCGGGGAAAGGAGCGCACAAATTGCTTTGCGAGTTTCGGCATTCAACCAAACATAAGAAGCCGCCTCATCCCATAATGTAAGACTATAAAAAGACCATACCCTCCAACATTTCTCCCATGAAAATAGGGACGACCTATTCCATTATTCTTATTCTTATTATCATTATTATTAATACTATTTGTACCCCACTCATCTGCCCAGGTTCCTCCACCCACTCCGGGTGGCTTCCAACACATATGAAAACATAATAGAACATTAAACATTTAAAAATTTCATTTCACTTTTAATTTGTATTCCGCCTTCCTGTATTACTATACCAAGGCCGTTTACAAGCCGAGGAAACAACGAAATAGACAGCAAAGTTCACACACCTAAATAACGATCCGATTCAGTACAGAAAAAGTCACAATAACTTTAACAATGAAGCGATATTCAACAATCCATTAGAATATAATACTAAACAGTAAATGGCCTCGGCCCAGGATACCTGAAGGAGCGTCTCCACCCCCATCGTCCAGCCCGGACACTGAGGTCCAGCTCCGAGGGTCTTCTGGCTGTTCCCTCCCTGCGAGAAGTGAGGTTACAGGGAACCATGCAGGCCGAGGGCCTTCTCGGTGGTGGTGCCTGCCCTGTGGAACCCCCTCTCGGCAGATACAGGTGGGTAGCCGTGTTGGTCTGCCATAGTCAAAACAAAATAAAAAATTCTTTCCAGTAGCACCTTAGAGACCAACTAGGTTTGTTCTTGGTATGAGCTTTCGTGTGCAGGCACACTTCCTCAGATACACTGAAGCGGAAGTCACCAGACCAATAAATATAGCGAGGGAGTGGGGAGGGGTATGACTCAGAAGGGTGGTGGGGATGGGTGATCAGCTGATAGGTGTGGAAAACCTGTTGACGACTCTTAACGGCTGCAATTGGCCTCTTCCATCAGATGTCAAGGAAATAAACAACTATCTGACTTTTAGAAGACATCTGAAGGCAGCCTTGTTTAGCCATCTCACCCCTTGCTTTTTCCTGTAAGACCAATTGCAGTCGTTAACAGTCGTCAACAGGTTTTCCACACCCATCAGCCAATCACCCATTCCCACCACCCTTCTGAGTAATACCCCTCCTCACTCTCTCACTATATATAAGGGTCTGGTGACTTCTGTTTCAGTGTATCTGAAGAAGTGTGCATGCACACGAAAGCTCATGCCAAGAACAAACTTAGTTGCTCTCTAAGGTGCTACTGGAAGGATTTTTTTTGTTTTGTTTCGTTTAGGAAAGTTTTTAATGTTTGATGTTTTCTTGTATTTTTCAATATATTGTTGTAAGCTGTTGTTGTAATTATTCTTATTCTAATTCCCTTAAGTCAGGGGTTGGCAAGGTTTACCTCACCTGGGCCTTTTCATTCCAGCGGAGAGCCCTCCGTGGGCCAGATGGCGCGAGTGCGAGAGCATGCCCGCCTGCGATTTCCGGCGTCTGTGCAGACACGATTTCCGGCGCCACGGAAGTGAGTCCCTGTGCCAGTTTAGCGCAGTGTGCGGGGACTCGCCAAGTGGGGGCAACTCGTGGTCCAGTTAAACTACCCCCATGGGCCGCTTGTGGCCCATGGGCCTTAGGTTGCTGACCCCTGCCATAAGTCGTTCATTCACTTCTCAGGGCATTTCCCTCTCACTTTCCAAACTGCAAAAAGTCTGTTAAAAAGAAAGAAAGTAAAGAGAGGCAGAGCACTTTAATCCATTCTAAATGTGCAAACCTAACATTCTGGCCTGTGAGCAGACTTGTCTGCGCAAGTATCGCTGGCCTTTGAGCCCTGGTCGTCATTCGCAAGGCCCCTGTTGAGGATTTTGAGAGAAACCATCACATTTGGCCGTCCATATGAAAGGTGACATTTCCCCCCCTCTTTTTGTGTGTGTGGTGGTAACATTCATTTGACTGTAAACAATTCATTAAAATAACTAGCTAAGTCTCAGACAAGTGGATTTTTTGAAGGTTGCTCCATCTCCTTACTTATCTATCCAAAGTCAATTTGAGTGTGAATATGGTGCATTGTCCCCATGATGGCAAACAGCGTCTCCAAAGAGACGTTTATTCCGCCGGCATGGATTCCAACTAGACAGCAATGATGCATTACAAATATATAATTATTTGCACTAATATTTGAGCAGGTGGAATGGATTAGTAGACAGTCAACAGTACAGTGCTGATAACATGTATTTTTCTATATTAATATGTACTGTGCAACATGTATTAAAATTGTCAATAATTCATTTCCACAGCGTTAGCAGTATTTATATTGCTGTGTTCTGCCGAGGGGGGGGGGGCCAGCGAGGGGAGGGAGCAGAAACAAAGCAAATGGGCGGGGGGGGGGGGGATGCAGACGAAGACAAACTTTTCAAAAACATTTAACGAGTGGAAGTTTTCCTACAAGGAGGGAGGAAGGAAGGAGATGATGCTCGTCTTCCGTTTGGCTTGAAACAACAGTTCTCTAAGCACTCGTTTAACTACAGTCGTACGGGATGCGG
>OFHU01004725.1:185000-373886 GCA_900245905.1 Lacerta viridis
CAGATGGTAACCCTAGGCTGCTATCCTTTAGCCATTTACCTGCGGGTAAGACTCATTACAGTGGTACCCCGGGTTGCGTACGTAATTGGTTCCGGGTTGCAGTTCATAACCCGAAAAGTACGCAACCCGAACAAGCTTGCGGAAAACTTGGAAGTAGCGGTTTGCACATGCGCAAACTGCACAGAATGCTTCTGTGCATCCACGCATTGTGCATGCTCTGGGTTGCGTTTCCAGGTTACCGGAGTTCGTAACCCGAAACGTACCTAACCCGAGGTATGACTGTAAACACAAAATACATGTCTGCGGATTATTGTACTGTAAGTTAACTGCACAGTTCTGGCCCCGTGGTCTCAGCAGGACACACGGCTGATGCCTGTCCCCCTTTAGCTCTGAGTGGTTCAAGGAAGATGCCATTTTGATTTCCTACAATGCACTGTGGGAAGGCGCTGACCCGAAGGCACTTTATTGCTGGTGGCTTCCAGTGTGCGCCTGCGAGTCCTCTTCCACATTCAGAAGTTCCTTGGCAGAAATTCCTCTGTGCGAAGGGTTCCTTGAATCGGAAAGCTTGCAGAGACCCTGGCTGTAGCAAAGAAGCAAGGCAATGATGCTTTCCAGAGAGGAAGCCATCTTGCTGCTTGTATCTCTGGCCTGCCATACGAGGCAGACAACCACGGGAAAAGTGGGCAGCTTTGGGAGTTGTTTCTGCCGAATGCTATAATTTAGATAACATGATGGGGGGGCTCGGTTAAAAGTTGGAAGCGGGCAGTGCTTTTTCCTGGGGGGACGCAGGGGTACACACACCCCTGAACATTTTGTGAATCTAAGTTTGGCCTCATTGAGGGGCAGTATTTCAATATGAGTAGGAAAATGAGAGTACCCCTAAAGACTTTTTCTTTTTTTTTAAGAAAAAAAGCACTGGAAGGGGAAAAACATTTCTAAGAAATGTACAACAACAGCACATAGCACTATCAGCAAAAGACACAGCCCATCCCGAACGATGATTATGCCGTTTGTTTTATTTTTCACTCGGGAGAAGGTTGAATCAAATCACAGGGTTAAAGCCATCATGTGGCTACTTTGAATAAGAGACTGGCAATTTTTTGAGGCAGGCTCGGAGCACCCCTGCTCATGTTTTGATTCTCTCCAGCTCAACCTGCCTGTTCACACAGCTGGCAGCAATTACGGGTTGACCGCCCAGGTGTTCCTGTCCCACCTGGAGACCCTGCTCACCTGTTCATTGCCCGGAGGCAACCAGGTGTGATTCGCTCCTTCTAGCAATCATTGTAGAATGAGGCCTCTTTCTGTGTAGGTTTGCATTGGCAAGGCTCAGGGCACGAGCTGAAGGTTGATTCTTATTCTCTTTGCTCTGCAGAGGAAAGAGGGAAATCTCAAGGTGAGAGGGGCCAGACTCAAGGATGCCATGAGTTTAGATGCGCTAGGACAAGTTGCAAAATGAGGGTGAGGAACATTAAAGGTAAAGGTAAAGGGACCCGTGACCATTAGGTCCAGTCGTGAACGACTTTGGGGTTGTTGCACTCATCTCGCTTTATTGGCCGAGGGAGCCAGCGTACAGCTTCCAGGTCATGTGGCCAGCATAGAATCATAGATTTGGAAGAGACCACAAGGGCCATCCAGTCCAACCCCCTGCCAAGCAGGAAACACCATCAAAGCATTCCTGACAGATGGCTGTCAAGCCTCCGCTGAAAGACCTCCAAAGAAGGAGACTCCACCACACTCCTTGGTAGCAAATTCCACTGCCGAACAGCTCTCACTGTCAGGAAGTTCTTCCTAATGTTTAGGTGGAATCTTCTTTCTTGTAGCATGACTAAGCCGCTTCTGGCGAACCAGAGCAGCGCATGGAAACGCCGTTTACCTTCCCGCCGGAGCGGTACCTATTTATCTACTTGCACTTTGACGTGCTTTCGAACTGCTAGGTTGGCAGGAGCAGGGACCGAGCAATGGGAGCTCACCCCTGTCGCGGGGATTCAAACCGCCGACCTTCTGATCGGCAAGCCCTAGGCTCTGTGGTTTAACCCACAGCGCCACCCACCTCGCTGATGAGGATTATGATGATGATAATACAGTGGTGCCCCGCTAGACGAAAATAATTCGTTCTACGAATTTTTTCGTCTAGCGGTTTTTTCGTCTAGCGAAGCGGCAATGACAGCCGCGCTCCGCTAAACGAAAAAAAAAGACGAAAATTTTTCGTCTTGCGAAGCAGCCCCATTGACTTTTTCGTCTTGCGGGGCAGCTTCCGCTAGACGAATGCCGTTCGTCTAGCGAGTTTTTCCATCTAGCAAGGCATTCGTCTAGCGGGGCTCCACTGTAATAGGATTTCTCACCATTATTATTAGAGGGTTAAGGCTATCAATGGCTACTAGCCACAATGGCTCTGTTTACTGTTGGAGGAAGGTTACCATATTAAAGAGCAAAAAAGAGGGCAGCCCGAGCTGCTGCCAGCCTGAGCTGGGGAAAGAGGCCGGTGGGCGTGGGTGCACGAAGTCATTGCCGCCATGCCAGCATGCCTCTTTCCTCTGCTCAGGCTGGCAGCGGCCGTGGCATGCGGAGTATACACCCAATTCCTCCCAAAACTGGACATTTCCTTTAAAATGTAAAAATCCGCCCAGATGGGCATGTCGCCCCCCAAAAGAGGACATGTTTGGGTTTTCCCAGACATATGGCAACCCTGTGTTTGAGGTGGTATGTTACCGGATAACCATCTTCAGATATCTGAAAGGTTGTCACATGGAAGATAGAGTTTGATGTCAGGTTTGATTCCTGACATCTCCAGCTAAGGCTGGGCATAGGAACGGAGGAGAAAGTCATTTGTGTTCATGTTTAAAGGTGAATCTACCTAATTTGCACTTTTGGGGGGCAGGAATACAAGGAATACAGCCATCCTTTGAAATTCACACGTCTCTAGAAAAACGAATGACCCTCATCTGGAGGGAAACAAAACAGGTGAGCATAGCGTTAGTTATGAACTCTGAAAACAGGGAGAGGGGAATGTTATAAATTTCTCATCTTTTGTTAGAGCAATCCTGCACTTGGGTGAAACGAAGAAGAAGAAGAAGAAGAAGAAGAAGAAGAAGAAGAAGAAGAAGAAGAAGAAGAAGAGTTTGGATTTGATATCCAGAGAAAGAAAATGCCTCTAGCTCATTTGGTGGAACATGAGACCCTTAACCTCAGGGGTTCGAGTCCCACGTTGGGCAAAAAGATTTCTGCATTGCATTCGGGCTGGGCTGGATGACCACTGGAGTCCCTTCCAACTCTACAATTCTGTGATGAATCGCAAGCGGGTAGAGGTGCTGCTGCATTCAAGTTTTGCTTTCGGGCTTCCCAGAGGCATCTGGTTGGCCAGTGTGAGAACAGAATGCTGGTCTAGGTGGGCCTTTGACCCGATCCAAGTTCTTCTTATGCGATAGCAGAGGGAGGCGCCAGTTAATCCCCCAGAATCCCCCAGAGCTCTACTGAATTAGGGGCATTGTGTGGAATGAAGTTTCAGCTCCCAGACCTAGCCACTTTATAAAGTGGCATTAGTAATGGGATCTGCAGCATGGCAAGGACTCGGTGCTGGCTAAGGACGTAGCTTGTTGAAACCAGGCCTGAATATTCCATTTGCAATGACTTTTTAAAAAGTTCATTCTCTGAAACAACAATGAAGTTTCAGATATGAGAGAAGTGTGTGTGTGTGTGTGTGTCTGTCTATCTATATCTATCTATCTATCTATCTATCTAGTAAGTAGTAGTAAAATCTTTATTACGGTCAAGGACCAGAAAGTATCTATCTATCTATCTTGAGAGTCCCATGGACTGCAAAAAGATCAAACTATCCATTCTTAAAGAAATCAGCCCTGAGTGCTCACTAGAAGGGACAGATCCTGAAGCTGAGGCTCCAGTACTTTGGCCACCTCATGAGAAGAGAAGACTCCCTAGAAAAGACCCTGATGTTGGGAAAGATGGAGGGCACAAGGAGAAGGGGACGACAGAGGATGAGATGGTTGGACAGTGTTCTCGAAGCTACTAACATGAGTTTGGCCAAACTGCGAGAGGCAGTGAAGGATAGGCGTGCTCTGGTCCATGGGGTCACAAAGAGTCAGATACGACTGAACAACAACAACTATCTATCTATTTTCTGGGGGGAAGCAGGGGTACACATACCCCAAAACATTTTGTGAATCTAGGTTTGGCCTCATTGAGGGGCAGTATTTCAATATGAGTTGGAAAATGAGAGTACCCCTAAACATTTTTTTTAAGAAAAAAAAGCACTACACACATACACACACACACACACACACACACACACACACACATTTGTGTCTGAGCGCATCCATTTGCATAACACAAGCCAGGAAAGAGTTAAGCTGATTAAGCTGGGCAAACCATAAATAAATAAATAAACGTGTTATTAAAAAAAAATGGTGATCATGAAACCCTACAAAAAAACTTTGCCGCCCCCCCTCTCTTTTCAGGGGGGGGGTGAGGCAGCAGGGGTGAAACAAAAGATTTTTTTGGGGGGGGGTTAAAAGACAGGCTGTTCTAGGTATGCAAAAAATGTTTCCCCTTTTATATATATTGACAGCCAGAGGGGTGTTATTATTGAGAATATGGGCAAAGTTGCTGCCAAGGTTCTGCTGGTACTCGTGTTTAAAAAGAAACTATGGAAACCAGGGCTAGGAATATTAATTAAGTCCAAATTTGGAATTTCTCCGCCAGGAGCGGCTGCAGGCATTCACTGAAGCGACCTGTTGAGTCTGCCATTCACAACGGTGTTAGCAATTTAACAAACTGCCAAACTTCTCCCCCTCCCTAAAAAAAATAAATAAATTAACATGTTGTTGCAATAATCAGATTAAAAGGTTAGGTGTTGATACGATTTTTTTTTTCATTTATTGTACCCTTACCTTCTTTTCCCTCTTGTTTTAAAGGATAGGCAACTGGGTTTCTGTTTTTATCTAGGGGCTCCTTTGTTTCAGCGCAGGAGGAGATTCTGGAAAGCTTTTTATTTTTGCTTACAGCTGCAATGCATGGCAAAAACTGTAAAATATATGCTGCATATGCCAGGGTGCGCGGACCCCAAGATTTGCCTTGTATCTGTTGTTTTTTGTTTTAGTATTTTTTTTAAAAAAAATCCAATCTGTTTCTGAGTCACTCTGTCCTCTTCTTCCGCTTTGATCTGTAATTGGGGTTCTGATCTTTAATTTAGGTCCTCTGAGCCACTTTGTATAAAACAAAGTTCCGTACTCCCCATTCACCATAACAGGGATTCGAAAAACGGTTATACCTTTCCCTGCTTTTGGCAAAAGTGGATGAAATTTTCAGACACAGTTGCCTCTCTGGCCAGCCAAACTGCAGATAAGCAAGACCAGGGACTTAAAAGGGATGCACTTTCTTCCATAGCCCCTCATTGGGTGGGTGGGAGGTAGCGTTTTACACAGCATCTTTAAAAGCAGAGATATCACCTTGCCGACAAGGGTCCGTATAGTTAAAGCTATGGTTTTCCCAGTAGTGATGTGTGGAAGTGAGAGCTGGACCATAAAGAAGGCTGATCGCCGAAGAATTGATGCTTTTGAATTATGGTGCTGGAGGAGACTCTTGAGAGTCCCATGGACTGCAAGAAGATCAAACCTATCCATTCTGAAGGAAATCAGCCCTGAGTGCTCACTGGAAGGACAGATCCTGAAGCTGAGGCTCCAGTACTTTGGCCACCTCATGAGAAGAGAAGACTCCCTGGAAAAGACCCTGATGTTGGGAAAGATGGAGGGCACAAGGAGAAGGGGACGACAGAGGATGAGATGGTTGGACAGTGTTCTCGAAGCTACCAACATGAGTTTGACCAAACTGTGGGAGGCAGTGGAAGACAGGAGTGCCTGGTATGCTCTGGTCCATGGGGTCACGAAGAGTCGGACATGACTAAACAACAACAACAAACTTCTGAGTAGACATTGTTTCGGCAACTTCAGCCTGCAATCCTATGAGTTATTATCTGGGAATAAATCCCTCTGAATTCAATGGGGCTTACTTCTGAATATAGCACATTCTTTTGCATGCATATGTATAGAGGTAGCTAAGTTTGCTGATGATACCAAATTATTCAGGGTGGGAGAGACAAAAGAGTGCAAGTAATTCCAAAAGCATCTCTCCAAACTGGGTGAATGGGCAGCAGAATGGCAAGTCCCTTTCATTGTAAGGAAGAGTTAACTATGCTCTTGGAGGAATAGCAACCACAACTCACCAACCTTTTTTAGACAGGGGCACCCCTGGCTCAATTACCACTCTCAGTCCTTGTGTTATTGTATGTTACCTGTGTAAATAATTAAATCCCATGCCCTCCAACGTATCTCTGATGAAAATAGGGATGTCCCATTTAATAACAGTAACAACAATATTATTATTTAATTCCCCGCCCATCAGACTGCGTTGCCCCAGCCACTCTGGGTGGCTTCCAACATATATAAAACATAATAAAACATTGAACATTAAAACAACACTTCCCTATACAGGGCTGCCTTCAGATGTCTTCAAAAGGGTCCTTGACTTGGGGGTCGCATAACTCCATACTGCCCAACATTTCTCTGATGAAAACTGGGACATCCTACCATACCCTCCAGCATTTCTCCGATGAAAATAGGGACACCCTAAGGAAGGTGCTACCAAGGAGTATGGTGGAGTCTCCTTCTTTGGAGGTCTTTAAGCAGAGGCTTGACAGCCATCTGTCAGGAATGCTTTGATGGTGTTTCCTGCTTGGCAGAGGGTTGGACTGGATGGCCCTTGTGGTCTCTTCCAACTCTATGATTCTATGAAAAAGAGGACATTCTGGGGTCAGATCAGTAACCGGGATGGCTTCTGTCAATCCGGGACTGTTCCTTGAAAATAGGGACACTTGGAGGGTCTGAAACCCAAGAAATATTCCCCCCAAATCTTTGTTTTGCAGCTTCTGTCTCGACAGCCCATAGCTGAGATTGCTGATGGGGAGACACTTTGCTTTGGAAATTGCTACAGCTAGAAAATCTACTCATGTGCCGGGCACAATTCACTGGGAAAGTGGGGGGGGACACACATTGCAATTGAACGGCAGCTCAGTCTTTCGGGTCGAGATGTAGGAAGCCTCTCCATTGCATCCCTCCCTGGCTCCGAATCCAGCTGAAAGTGAGCTGGGCAGATGGCAAAAGAGATGCATTTCCTTCCCACGGAAGAAGGGAGGCAGCCTTGACTCGAGCAAGGCTATTTCTGGGCGACGATAATCCAAAAATGCACAGTAGGCAGAAGTTAAAAGGAAGTGCTCCCTTTTTAGGTTTTTAAACCATATCCCTTAATCCCGGGCAATGATTGACAATCATGATTTAGAGCACGAGGTCCCCCTTCTCTCTAATCCAGCAAGTTTGATGTTATGTGCATCTCTCGCGTGGCATTATTCAACTCCAAATAAATGGAGGCCTGGTGCAATTGATGCTACATTGCTCTGGTACTTTCTGGATACTTACAGATTAGTATCCATTCAGAGTATCCATCGCCGGATCCATTAAGGAAAAACAAAAGCAAATAGGCATGGGTGCAATTTAACAATTCCTTCAAAATGCACATACAATTAAAATGTCCCTTGCTTGGTGGAAGAATGCCAGTCTGGGAAGGGGTTGTGGGGGGGGGGACAGTAGGCATTTATACAAATTCAAATCGGAGAGAAGAGAAAGGCAATACCCATGGCTATAGTAACCCTGATTTGGTGCTGATAATATTGAGAACCACTAATCATAAACCTCACACATCTTTATATCTGCTGGCAATTAAAAATAAATTGTTTATTGGCGTCACGGTACTTCTGTAAGGCACAGGTGCTTGATCTGAGTTCCCACAAAGAAAGAAAAAGCATTTTTTTAAAAAAATAATAATATTATTTTGCATTAGTTTGCCTAGCACAGATGCCAAACCAGAGGAAGGGAAGGGGTTCAGTGATATCATTTTAATAGTACAGGTGAGATTAAACCTCCTTATCTCATGTGCTCAGCAGCTTTTAAAGGCCTGTTTGGCTTTGAGGGGAAAGACTGTAGGCCACAGTGGTTGCAGCAATGGAACAGAGATACTTGGTCCTGACAGAGGAAAAATATGGTTGCATACTTGAACACAGCCTAGAGAGCAGTGTTTTCCAAACTTGGGTCTCCAGCTTTTTTTTTTTGGACCACAATCCCCATCATTCCTGACCACTGGTCCTGCTGGCTAGGGATGATGGGAGTTGTAGTAAAAAGAAAACAACAGCTGGAGACCCAAGCTTGGGGAACCCTGCTGCAGAGCAAGGGCAAGGAGCCTGTTGCTCTCTGAGTCCCGTCAACCCCAGCCGGCATGGCCAATGCTCAGGGACGAAGGGAGCTGTCTTCACCCAGCAACATCTAGAAGGGCACAGCTTGCCTATCCTTGACCTAGAACCGTGACATTTGGATGCTGAAGACACTGTAGGGGTTGCAAGTGAGTAGGGACCGTAAGAACACAAGAAGTGCCAATGGCCCACCTAGTCCAGCATCCCAAATGTTGCAAACTTCCTTTGTAGGGGAGTCGTTCTGTCCCTTCCATAATTTGGGCAAACCTTTTCCAACTCTGCAATATCCTTTTTGAGGTGAGGCGACCAGAGCGGCACACGGAATTCCAAATGCAGCTGCACTACAGAGGAATATAAGCCATAGATTTGCCAGTCATTTCCCCCCTGCATGCTTCATTTATCCACCAGCAAGGCTGTTGTTGCTTTGTTCTGCCATTTCGCTAGACTCCAGTCAGACCACCGGAGGCTAAAGCTACAGCAGCAAGCTTGATCTCAGCTGGGGCTGAGCAGCTGGCCAGCTGGTTGCCAGCCCCTAGAGCAAACATGGGTCCCCAGCTGTTATTTCTCAAACGTGGGTCCGCAGCTGTTATTGGACAACATCTCCCATCACCCACAGGTAGCAGAACCAGGGGTAAATAACAATGGGAGTTGTAGTCCAGCAACAGTTGGGGGCTGATGTGGCTGACCATGGACTGACCGTAATGCTTTGACCCCAAAAAGGAGACACCAAAGGTAATTGTTCCTTTGGGGGTGGGATTAGGTTGAAGGCACCCCCTCACACCTTAAATATTGCCACTATTGCATTGTTATATGGGGTTGAGACGCATGGGGTTGTTGGTTGACCATATCTAGGATTATATGTATCCCTTAGGGAACACAATGTGAGAGACTGATAAGACCCTAGTCAGTGGTGTCCAAACTTTTTTCAAAGAGGGCCAGATTTGATGAAGTGAAGGACCATGAGGGTCGGCCAGATTTGATGAAGTGAAGGGCCATGAGGATTGAAGTTGTTGACTTTTTTTAAAAAAATAATTTTACCCCAAAGTTGTTCAGCTTTTTTATTTTATTTTTAGGATTGAAGTTGTTGAGGTTATTTTAGGATTTTACCCTGGGAAATAAACTGTCACAGGGGCCAGATTAAACTGGATTAGGCCCCCGAAACGGACTTTAGACATGCCTGCCCTAGGTGTGAGCATCCTGGGTGAGAGGCAGGGTGGTTGCAGTACCCTGGTTTAGGGAGGGAGGCGAGATGCTCTTATGGGTCTAAGAGCTCTCCTGCCACCTTCCCAAAGCCCGGGGAGCATCTACCTGGCTTAGGGAGGGAGGCAAGATGCTCACACGCATGATGTCAGGACATCGTGACATCACCCGATGTCAGGGACTGGACTGAGGAGGAATGGTGGGGACCGCCCCCTTCTTCCTGAACCTTCCTGAGAAGAGGGGGAGAGTGTAGATTTAGAACAGTGGTTTGCAGAAGGTCATAGTTCAGAGGCTGCAGAGGGGAAAAGCTGGGAAATATTGGGAGAGCAGCAGGAGGAAGCACCCAGGGGAGAGACAGCTGACAGACACAGTGTCTTTGGAAAGCATTCCTGACCTCCCTCTCCGAGGACCAGGCATGCATTGAGAGTAGTAGAACAGAAAGCTCAGAGGCAGAAGTCACTGATCAGCCGGTGCAGGGATAGAATCATAGAATCATAGAGTTGGAAGAGACCACAAGGGCCATCCAGTCCAACCCCCTGCCAAGCAGGAAACACCACCAAAACATTCCTTTGATTATGGATTATGTAAAATAGAAGGGACTAAGGGGGTGGGACTTTTCTTGGAGCAACGCCATTGTCTAAGCGAGACCACATTCCTAAATCTCTCTCTGTGAATATTGAATAAACTACTTCGGTAAGAACTCTTCTTGTTTATCTGCCTCTTGGCTGCCACTATGGGAGGGATAGGATTCCTTGAAGCCACACACACACTGCCCTCACAAGCTGGCACCTCTGGCCCTTGTGCTATGGAGTTCCGAAGGGCACCACTTTGTCTCCAAATGCTGTTTAGTCTCTATACGAAGCCAGTGGGAACGGCCATTTGGGGGTCTGGAGCATGGTGTCAATACATCAATGACACACAGAGCTACTTCTCCATACCTGGACCGCTGCCTGAATATTGTGTTGGTTTTATCATTTACTGTATCTGTACATGTTGTATTATACCACATTGATATTTTATATAGGTGAGCAGTACATACATTATTTTTAAAAAATGAATGAATGAATGAATGAATGAATGAATGAATAAAATACACATTGAAGCTGACTGGTTAAAACACAATACTTTAGTTTTTCCCTCATGTGTAATATAACAGTTAAATACCCTGTATTTTCTTTTTAACCAAACCTTCTTTTTTTTGTAGCATAAGGCCAGGCCAGGCCGCACAGAACAGGATGTGAATAGCACCTTGGACAGCTCATGAAGGGAGTTCAAGCTGCCAGTCAGAGGCAGCCTGGGGTGGACAGGAACTGATAAAATGGGTTTCTTTTGTACTAGTCTTGAAACAGAGGTGATAAGAAGAGTCCTCCTGGATCAAGCCAATCACCCACCTGGTCCAGCATCCTGCTCTCACAGTGCTGAACCAGATGCCTGTAGGAAACGTCTGCAGCCATTAGTGAGTCGGATGCATTTGCTACACCCTTGCTCTTCTCCCTGAAAGATGGGAGACAGATCCGAGGGCTGCGAGACAAACGCACAGACATGCAAGTGAGTTTGATCACACGCTTCCTGTTTGCCCTCCCTTCAACCTTCCTCCTCTGCCCCTCTGGCAAATGTGGGGAAAACCTTTTTCATCCAGAGGCCCCACATTGCCTTCTGGGGGCTGCATGATGGTGGTGGTGGTGGGGGGGGGGTTTGATGCCAGTGCCCAAAGTGGGCTGGGTGATGGATGGGGCTCTTCTCTCTGTTTAGCAGGCCACATTCCAGCTGGATGACCCTTCACTTCCTCCAAAAGATCTCTTCGTTTTTGTTTTTCACACGAGCAAGACATATTATCATACTTCAAGGACACATCCCAGCCAGACAAAGGCACTTGAGGAAGATGGTTGCAAAGGAGTGGCCTGTTTCAGTTGTGGTTCCCCATCTGTCAAATGTGCTCCCCAGCAAGGTTTGCCTGGTGCCTTCACTGACATATTTTTGGCACCAGATAAAGACTTTTTCCCCTCCCAAGGCTGTCAATGGTGTTGTTTTGTTACTAGTGTGCTGCCCAAGTTTCCTGTGATTGTTACAGGACTTGTCATCTCCCCCCACCCCCAGTTTTATGGAATAATGTGTTTATTTTAAATGTGTTGTAGCACATTTGAGTAGCAAGCAACTAACGAGTACTGAGCGGGATTCAGCTAAGTAGTTGCATGCATGGAATGAGGTTTGCTTGTGCAATGGGATTTCCCCCCTCCTCTCCTCCACCTCCGCCCCCTAAATCTGCTCTGAACCGTTGGCAGAAACCACAGACCGAGTTTAGGGGATGTGCAGGGGCGCATGGGGAGAGGGGAAAATTTATTGCACGGGCTTACAGGTGTCACGTAGGCAAGAAGGTGACCTGACCGCAAAATGGGCAAGAACCAGTTGACGATGAACCTAATGGCTGAATGTTAAAGGGAAAGACAATTTCAGATAAGGTACAAAGTAGGTTCTGATACATACAGTAAAAAAAAAAAAATGGGTTGAGTAAGTTGAGAGCCAGTGTGGTGTAGTGGTTAAGAGCGGTAGACCCGTTAATCCTGGGGAACCGGGTTCGTGTCTCCACTCCTCCACATGCAGCTGCTGGGTGACCTTGGGCTAGTCACACTTCTCTGAAGTCTCTCAGCCCCACTCACCTCACAGAGTGTTTGTTGTGGGGGAGGAAGGGAAAGGAGAATGTTAGCCGCTTTGAGACTCCTTCGGGTAGTGAAAAGCGGGATATCAAATCCAAACTCTTCTTCTTCTTCTTCTTCTTCTTCTTCTTCTTCTTCTTCTTCTTCTTCTTCTTTTCATGGTTGGTGAGAGATGGTGGGGTGCTGGGGTGGCAGAAGGTGGTTGGGTGGAGGATGAGCAGCTAAGATGACATATGTTTTTTGTGGGAATGTTCAGGGTGGCAGGGGAGGATATATTGTTTATTAATTTCCTTCCTAACTTGCATTAGCAAGTTCTTTTACTTAGCCGAGTTTACATTCCCCTTTACAGCAGATAGCTGGTTGCAGGCTCGTGTGAGCCTCTCACTATTATACAATTCAGTCTGTCTCAGATTGAATTGTACGTTCCTGGTAAGTTCCCTTGAATCCCTCTTAAAAGAATAAAGAACCACAGTCTTATTCATAAGTAACAAAAAGAAAGTTTACTCACGATCAGGCAGAGCACAGTGTGGTCCCTGAAGGCAGGCTTAAGGCTTAAAATTTCAAACATATACAAACAGGTTTACCCCATATGGGGGAATAATCCCAATGGCTGCAGGCTTGCAGTCCTGCAGTTCACACGACGAAAGGAAGATGGAAAAAAGAGAGAGGTGTGCTGCGTGACTTGTCCTTTTGTTACCTGGACAGGTTAAGGTCACACCTACCTTCTATCACATGCAAAGGAAGGATGTTCCAGGCCAGGAGGAACAGAAGAAGAAGAAGAGTTTGGGATTTGATATCCCGCTTTTCACTACCCGAAGGAGTCTCAAAGCGGCTAACATTCTCCTTTCCCTTCCTCCCCCACAACAAACACTCTGTGAGGTGAGTGGGGCTGAGAGACTTCAGAGAAGTGTGACTAGCCCAAGGTCACCCAGCAGCTGCATGTGGAGGAGTGGAGACACGAACCTGGTTCCCCAGATTACGAGTCTACCGCTCTTAACCACTACACCACACTGGCGTACACCAGGAAGTTTCGACTGGTTGAACCAAACATTCCCTTGCATGTCCACTCTAGGAAAACAAGGAATGTTGTACTTGACTGCTCCCAGTGGATTACATCCCACATTTTTCTGTATAGTGTGTGTCCTAATGGAAATGCTCTCTCGCATACTCTTTGGACTCTGTCCAGTAATTTATTACTAGCTGGGAATTCAGTGTGAATTTCCAAGGGGGATTTCCCATATAAAGTGACCCTTGCATACCCCACTTACTGCTACATTGAATTCAGATGATGATTATCATATTGCAAACTCATTGTGAACAGAAACCGGTCTTTTATTGTTACTCCGCAAAAAATAAAATAGTAAAAATTATTGAGCAGCAGAAGAAGGAAAAACATTATCTTATTATGAGTTGAAAAGGTAACAAGCGAAGGGTGGATGTCCAAAATTTGGGTAGCCTTTCCTTGCCATTGCTGCTGCACTTGGGCTGGACTTCAAATGAGAAATCTGTTTTGCAGCACATTCCATGGCAAATTCCCTCCAGATAAACTCATCCTGTCGACACGAGCCAGAGTGGCGCCAGGAATTTATCCTTGGAACTGAGTTTCAGTAACCTTAATGGCTGGCTAGAGAGAGGTCTCTGTTGGGGGAACAGAATGGTGTCCAAGGCTGGACACAAGGCTGGTAGCTCTCTTCATTTCACAGATTGAGTGTTCAAGGTTTTCCCAGCAGAGGAAAACATGGCATCTTCCAGATTCTCTTCAAAGCTTGGAGCTTGGAAACAAGCTTACAAGAGGAGCAGGCTGTGCTGATGGCCACTAGCTTAGCTGTTTTGTTTTTGTGTGCGTGTGTTTTTAAGGATTAGGAACATAGGAAGCTGCCTTATTCTGAGTCAGACCATTGGTCCACCTAGCTTAGTATTGCCTGCACGGCTGGCAGCAGCTTGCCAGAGTTTCAGGCAGGGGACATTCCCACCCAGCCCTGCATGGAGATGCCGGGGGTTGAGCCTACCTGCAACCGCATGTGCTTTGTCATTGAATTAGGACACTTCCCCCTAGACAGGTTCATGATAAGACAAATGGTTACCAGGTATGATAGCTTTATGGAACCTTCATGTTCAGGGGTAGTATACCTGAATGCAACTGCTTGGCCACTTCTGAAAACAGTCTTTCTTATGTTTGTATGGAAGGAATGAAGAAAAATATGGAAGGGAAGGGAGAAAGAAGATTAATTTAACCATGAAATCAAGCAGAACCAGTGTTGTATGTGTACAGTGGAAGCACAGAATAGCTGTACAATGGAGGTCTTGGTCACCATATCTAGCTTCCCAAGAATCTCAGTTTTTAAAGTCCTTATGACTTGTGAGAGCAATTCCAGGTGTCGTCTCAGAAGCCAGAAAGTGCTGCCGCCCAAAGGGTGTGGCCCCAGTGCCCTGGTTAAGCTCATTGCCCCTCT
Source organism: Lacerta viridis (assembly GCA_900245905.1). Taxonomy (NCBI): domain Eukaryota; kingdom Metazoa; phylum Chordata; class Lepidosauria; order Squamata; family Lacertidae; genus Lacerta; species Lacerta viridis. Next base: position 199,619 of record OFHU01004725.1, read on the forward strand.
CCCTGACCAGCAGCAGGAGGAGAAATGATGTAAAATAGTAAAGGCTGCAGGAATAAAATAGGAAAAAAATCTTGTGTTAGGTCACCAAACACCAACACCAAGGGGTGGCTTCCATCTTCAGTAAAATCCAAAGATAATACCTTTCCTGGACTGGACTTATTTCACCTACAGGTGGAAGAATCATGTTTTTGAAGAACCAGCAAACAGATCACTCACTGTATATAGTAATGTAGCACTTCAGGGAGAAAACTAGACTGAAGCCTTTTGACTGACATACTAGTTTTCTATATGCAGGGAATGCATTCGGAACATGCACCCTTACTCTCATCAGTCCCATACCCTCCAACATTTCTCTGGTGAAAATAGGGAAATCCGACCTGGTAATTCAAATGGCCTTAGGTAGATATGGCAAAGCTTTTGACCCTATCCCATGGGAACCAGAAGTACTGTTTTGGGGGGACAGGGGGCGGGTGGGTGTGGGGGACTCCCTGGTCCTGAATGGGGTAACTGTGCCCCTGAAGGACCAGGTGTGCAGCCTGGGAGTCATTTTGGACTCACAGCTGTCCATGGAGGCGCAGGTTAATTCTGTGTCCAGGGCGGCTGTCTACCAGCTCCATCTGGTACGCAGGCTGAGACCCTACCTGCCCGCAGACTGTCTCGCCAGAGTGGTGCATGCTCTGGTTATCTCCCGCTTGGACTACTGCAATGCACTCTATGTGGGGCTACCTTTGAAGGTGACCCGGAAACTGCAATTAATCCAGAATGCGGCAGCTAGACTGGTGACTGGGAGTGGCCGCCGGGACCACATAACACCGGTCCTGAGAGATCTACATTGGCTCCCAGTACGTTTCCGAGCACAATTCAAAGTGTTGGTGCTGACCTTTAAAGCCCTAAACGGCCTCGGTCCTGTATACCTGAAGGAGCGTCTCCACCCCCATCATTCAGCCCGGACACTGAGATCCAGCGCCGAGGGCCTTCTGTCGGTTCCCTCACTGCGAGAAGCAAAACTACAGGGAACCAGGCAGAGGGCCTTCTCGGTAGTGGCGCCCGCCCTGTGGAACGCCCTCCCATCAGAAGTCAAGGGAATAAACAACTACCTGACATTCAGAAAATACCTGAAGGCAGCCCTGTTTAGGGAAGTTTTTAAACTGTGATATTTTAAATGTATTTTAATGTTTGGTGGAAGCCGCCCAGAGTGGCTGGGGAGACCCGGCCAGATGGGCGGGGTACAAATAATAAATTATTATTATTATTATTATAACCATATATGGCATTTTGAAGGATTTGTGGGGGGATTCCTCGAAGCGGTGGGGGGGGATATTTTTGGGAGTGTGCTTTGCAGGGCTGCATGGATAAGCCCTTCACTTTGGCACAAATTAAGAGTTCCGTTAATTTTGAAAAGTAGGCCCCGTCTAAGAGTTGGTGTCCTTCAAAGCCAACTTAATGTCCTAATCCATGTTGGGCAAAGGTCTCCCAGTTCATCCCGAGACTGTTCCTCCACCCCCTGCTCTGGGGCTGTCATTCCTGTCCTGTTAATTTGAGCAGAAACCGTAATTAGATGTAAGTGGTCTTGTTTCTCACACAAATGAATGGCAGCATCTGCAGGGAGGCAACTTGTTCCAAAAACTTTTGGCTCCCAGCAAGTTCAGCAGCACAGAGCAAGAGCCAGAACCCAGACTTCTGTCGGCCTAATTTCATATCTGTGAAAAGCACAAGAGCAAATCCCACATTCCAAAAACCTAAAGGAGGGTGTGGTGCAAGCCCCATTCATTCTACGTCGTTCTGGATTAGCCACACTAAGAACACACTTTCTCTCTGTGTGCATAAAAGATGCAGATTTCATGTGCCCCACCATTCTTTTGAGGGGGCACCCTTTCCCCCAAGAACATGGCATCTAAGCCTCCTCAAAGCCCCCTTATCTTAAAGCTCCCCATCTCTATGACACCTGCGGAGATTCCACTAATACAGACCTAACCAACCTGGTGTTGTCCATCAGGTATTTTGGACTACAACTCATATCAACCCTGGCCAACATGGCTGCACTGGCTGGAGAATATAGGAATTATGGTCAAAAACAAAACGAAAACTGGGGGTGGGCACCAGGTTGGCGCAGTCTGCCTTAAAGAGACTGGCCTCATGGAGACCTCACACAGAACACATCCCTAATCTGGAACCTCTGACTCTTTCCCCTGTTTGGCTGTGGTGGGTCTTGCTGATGAATGGTTTCCATCTTTGGTCTTGGTTCCTCCAGTTCATGTCTCTTCCAAGGGCAGGCCTGGTCTTCATAGAACCCTCTCCGTTGGATTGTGTTCCCTCTTGAAAGCACCATGTGGTCAAATTGTGACTTTTTAATGCTTGTGGTCAACTCCCTCCTTGGCCTAACAGTAGGAGAATCCATCCATCCATTCACCCAAAGAGCCCCAAAAGTGGTTAAGAAGGAACATACCGTATTTTTCACGCCATAGGGCGCACTGGACCATAGGACGCACCTCGTTTTTAGAGGAGGAAACAAGGGGGGAAAATATTTTTCTGGTTTTCCTCCTTCTAAAAGCCCTGTTTTTTGAGGATCAGCTAAAAGTTTTGCAGCTTTTTTTGCAAAGGGAAAAACCCTGTTTTTTGAGGATCAGCTAAAAGTTTTGCAGCTTTTTTTGCAAAGGGGGAAAAGCAAAGAGGAAAAGCCCATTTTTATGGGGTTCAACTCACATTTCTGCAGCTTCTAAAGGAAAGGGAGCCTTTTCTACAGTTTCCAGACAGATAATCTAATCAGCCAGTCACATGCAGCTGGGGAAACAAACAACCTCCCTCTGCAGCACATTCAACAATGGAGGCGGGGCTGAAAGGGAGCCTGGACTCTTATCTCTCTCCCGATCTCTTGCTGATCAGCTGCTGAGCAGGGTCCTTTCAACCCCCTTTTCTCTTTGTAAAATAAAAAGCATGATCCTCTTTTGGCCCCTGGGCAATTCAGCTCCAGGGACCACCATTCGCTCCATAAGACGCACAGATATTTCCCCTTACTTTTTAGGAGGGAAAAAGTGTGTCTTATGGAGCGAAAAATACGGTACTAACTTTTCTCCTACTGAGGCCCCATCCGCACTATAAATGCAAAGCATTACGATACCATTTTAAACAGTCATGGTTCCCCCCCACCAAAAAAAAAAAAAAAACCATGGGAGTTTTAGTTTGCTCAGGGTGCAGAGAGTTGTTAGGAGACCCCCATCCTCCTTGCAGCGCTACAATTCCCGGAGTGGTTTAACAACCAACACCTCTTCCCATTTAACTCTGGGAGTTGTAGCTCCGTGAGAGGAATTGTTGGTACAACTAAAACACACACAGTCAATGCCAATATGAACCCCCCCCACACAAATAATCAACCCTATCATGAACAGCACTAAAAACGCTCAAAACCATTTAAAAGCACCCCTCCTCAAATAGTAGAACACCCATCCTCAGAAGACCCGGCCACAATAGCTAGTGGCCAAAGACCTGTTTAAATACAAAATCTATGCCTGCCAGTGAAAGGAAAGTGTGGGGCAGGTGTCTTGTGGAAGGGAGTTCCACAGTCTGGGAGCAACAGGGTTTCCCTGTTTAGGGAAGCTTTTAATGTTTAATAGATTATTGTATTTTAACATTCTGTTGGAAGCCGCCCAGAGTGGCTGGGAAACCCAGCCAGATGGGCGGGGTATAAATAAATTATTATTATTATTATTATTATTATTATTATTATTATTATTATTCCCAAACTTGGGCCTCCAGCTGTTGTTGGACTACAACTCCCATCACCCCTAGCTAGCAGGACCAGTGGTCAGGGTTGATGGGGGCTGTAGTCTAAACCCCAGTTTGGGAAACCCTGACCTGGAACAATAAACCATGAAGAAAGAGTCAGGATGTCTGCAGTTTGTGACACTGGTGTTCCTTTGCTAGGATATTATTCGGGGGGGGGGGAGGATTAATGTGGCGAGGATTTGGCCCACGGGGTCAGTTCTTTGCCTAGAACTCAGAATATCCTATATCCCTAAGTGGTCCTGATGTGTGTTTTATTTGCCACGCATTTCCTTAAATGCTAAGCACACATTGTGCCCCCCCAAAGCCCAAGGCGTTTTAATTCCCTGCGATTCTGTTAGAAATTTAAACAAGAAAGGCGAGCTGTGAGGAATCCTGTAGACTTGAGAGCCATCTTAAGTGGCAGATTCAGGATGGCATTAAGGGAAGTGGGTGGGTGGGTGGGCTCCATGTTAATTATTGGAAGAGAAGTTGCCATTTGGATTTTCTACCTCAGGCGCTGAAATACTGTGGACCAGCTCTGCTTGAGAGATTACTTTTACCTCAGGTTTCCCCCCCCCCAATGACGCGTTTCATCCTCCGCGCACAAAAATACCCCACAAAGTGTGTGAAATAATGACAATACTCCAACTATTCTTACTTTTTATCCTTTGGTTATTGTAATTACAAGTAATTTTGCGAAGGATTTTCTATTTTTAAGAAATCGCACTTTTGTACTTGATCCAGCTAACAGGATTTTCCTACATTACTTCATAAAGAGAGCCCATCTTTTTTAAACTTCTAATGTTATTTCTTATTCATTAGTACATATGCCTGGAGGGTATGTTCATAAATGGGTTAAAGTTACAAAGTTATGCTTATAAAAAGCGCATGGTAATTTGGAATATCTGGGGGATTTATTAATTTTTGAAATCTTAAAAGAGCAAAAAGCTAAAATGAGATTGGATTAAGTATGTTCTTGCAAGCCCGTTATTCTAAACACCCTTAAGGACCACAGAGGAGGGAACAGAGGACATTATGCAAATGGGGATCTATCTCTAAGTGCCCCGTAGGCTTGCTGATGTAATATTTTACATGGTTAGTTAAGTACATCAAGCAAAAAGGTTGACCTTGATAGACTGTAAAAAAAAAAAAAGGTATTTATTCCACAGCCACCAATTGTTTTTTTTGGAGCCTCGTCGCGTCGCTTGCAAACGCGCAAACACTTTTGCGACTCGGTCGCATTTCAGAAAACGGGCGAGCAAAACAAAGAACTGCCCACAACAACCGTTTCTCTTTCTCTCTCTCTCTCTCTCTGCGTGAGAAAATGTGTTTTTAAAAAGACAATTCTTTTATCTTTATCGGAATGCTGTTTATGGTGCCGCTAACCCGGGGCAATGTCTGAACGAGGAAATGTCATTTGTAATGGAAGCCGGGGCTGAAATGAATATTCATAAATCTTTGAAATTCACACAAAACACTTGAATTCCACCCCCACCCCAGGTTTCTCAGTTCACAATTGCAATGTGAAATTTTGAAACTCACATTCAGATGTTGGTTTTTGGTTGTTGTTGTTTTTTTTTACCTCAGATAATTGATTTTTTTTTTTACCTCAGATATTTCGAGCTGGGAAGGCACAAAGCACGGAATCACATGAGGTACCAACTGATAAATAAATAAAATATCGCTGTCAGTCTACCTAGCGCATGCAGTCACATGTGAAATCATTGGGTGAGATCCAACTACGTCCTACTCAGAGTAGACCCATCAGCATCAATGGATGCAAGTAATGAAAGCCCATTGATTTTAATGGGTCTGCTCTGCACAGGACTAACTTTGGATCTCGCCCACTGCATGTCACGTGCCAAATATCAACTGCAGGAATGGAATACTAAAGCCAGGTTCAATTTTTATTTTATTTATTTATTTCACAAAATTTATACTCTGCTTGATTGTAACCCCCCCCCCAAAAAAAACCTCAAAGCAGTTTGCAAAAGATACAACAATAAAATGAAGAAAAATATACAATGCTGTTTTAAATATATACAAAAGCTAAAATAGCCTACTCAAACAGATTAAAATGACCTCTGAAGTATATGAAGCAGTGTGCATGCACACGAAAGCTCATACCAATAACAAACTTAGTTGGTCTCTAAGGTGCTACTGGAAGGAATTTTTTTTTTTTATATTCTGCAGAGTATCTGGTCAATAGTCAACTTGATAGCAAATTGATTTCAATTGTCTAATGTTTTACAACTTTTTATATGCTGTAGGCCAGCCAGAGTGGCTGGGGAAACCCACCCAGATGAGTGGGGTATAACAACAACAACAACAATTATTATTATTATTATTATTAATAATAATAATAATAATAATAATAAGGCTATATAAGGTAAAGGTAAAGGCCCCTGGACAGATAAGTCCAGTCAAATTTGACTATGGGGTGCAATGCTCATCTCAGTGGCGGAGCTTCATGCTCTGGCACCGGGGGCGTGGTGCGCCACCCGCAGGGGCGGGGTGCTCATCGCGGGCATGGGGGCAGCTGTGGTGGAACCCCACCAGGATCACGCTGCCAGGGTGGTGCTCTCCCCCTCTTCCCTCTTCCTCCGCCAGTGGCTCATCTCTGCTTTCAGGCCGAGGGAGACTGCCTTTGTCCGCAGACAGCTTTTCTGGGTCATATGGCCAGCAGAACTGAACCGCTTCTGGCGCAACGGGACACTGTGGCGGAAACCAGAGCGCACAGAAATGCCGTTTCCCTTCCCGCCGGAGCAGTACCTATTTATCAACTTGCACTGGTGTGCTTTCGAACTGCTAGGTTGGCAGGAGCTGGGACAGAGAAACGGGAGCTCACCCCGTCACTGGGATTCGAACCGTTCACCTTATGTTCGGCAAGCCTAGACCACACATGGGGGCCATTGGGAGAGGGCAGTTTGAAATATTACCTTTCAAATGTTCAATGGAATCAGGAATGATGGGAGTTGTAGTCCAGAAACATCTGCAGGGCTGCTCAGGTTTCACAACCCTGTCTAAACGAATTCCAGACGGGTAGCCATGTTAAGCCCGTTGTAACAAAAACAACAAAGAGTCATGTGACACCCTAAATATCTCCAGTTTTGTTTTGTTTTTGACTACAATACCCAATATCCAGGGGCGTCTTACTCATAGAGGCTAGTGGCACGGGACGCCAAGTTCTGGATGCAGCACCTCCCGGCATCAGCTCGTTGCCCTCACCCACCTCCGCCATGCCGCGCTGAAGCAGCACCGCGCCCAGAGCCTCCGTCTGCCGTGGCCACTGCAGCATGAATGGAGCCATTGCGTCCAGCCTCCACCTCTTCCCCACCACAGGAGCCACCCTCCAGCTGCTGCCCGCTTCCTCCAGCCCTGCCAGCAGTGCCGTCCTCCCTAAATAAAGGTCGGCAATTCTGGGAGACCGGGGGGGGGGCGCACTGGAGAGATCTTTGCACCACGGCGCTGGATATGCTTAAGATGGCCCTGCCACTGGGCCTGCTAGCTTGGGATGATGTTATTTGTAGTCCAAAAACACCCTGGGGACCTAGCACTGCCCTAAGGGCTAACGGATCTGCATGGCGTAGGCTGCATTCAGAGAGCACTTTATCCTATTTACCTGCTGTTTCCTTTCCCGATATTTCCCACGTTCCACGTGATCTTTCACACAGCATAACACCACTTCCGGAAATCTAGTGGAATCCAGAATTTCAGCACTCATTTCCATATTAATTGTTTACCCCTACCCCCCCCCCCAAATAATTCCATTTGCAACCATGTTAACTTGGAGGATTGTGGGTGTTTTGCATTGTAATGCTACCTGACGAAATTTGGGCTGGTATCCTGACACACATTCCCTTCCTACCATTTAAAATGCAGCATGGCACGTTGGTATAGCAACCGAAGAGCTGCAGTTTCATAATGCAACAGGCAGCGCAGCGCAAAAGGAACATTAGAAATTGGGACCGAAGAACTAGCATTATGACCGGTAAAAAACAAGCATGATAAACTCGACGTCTGAATGCTGCCGTAAACTTTTGGGATGACATCCGAGTTCGTCAAACGTCTAAAGTGGGCTTGCAGTCCAGGAAAGTTAATAGCAATAGACATTGCTAGAAAATTTTCTTTCTTGCTCATATGTAAGAGTCTCCTTGTTGTAGTGTTCAGGAGGGGATCCTAAAGGTTTTGCTTCAAGTAGGCACGCTTAGGATTCATGTCAAAACAAAATAAACATTCCTTTCCAGTAGCACCTTAGAGACCAACTAAGTTTGTTCTTGGTATGAGCTTTCATGTGCATGCTGCTCCAGAGAAGCGGACACGGAGCAATGGATTCAAACTACAAGAAAGAAGATTCCACCTAAACATTAGGAAGAACTTCCTGACAGTAAGAGCTGTTCGGCAGTGGAATTTGCTGCCAAGGAGTGTGGTGGAGTCTCCTTCTTTGGAGGTCTTTAAGCGGAGGCTTGACAGCCATCTGTCAGGAATGCTTTGATGGTGTTTCCTGCTTGGCAGGGGGTTGGACTGGATGGCCCTTGTGGTCTCTTCCAACTCTATGATTCTTCTTCTTCTTCTTCTTCTTCTTCTTCTTCTTCTCCTTCTTCTTCTGCTTAGCAGGTCTTTGGCCTATTGGGGACTGAGAAGAGGACCAGCCCAAGATATTTTGGCACCTGAGGCAGACCACAAAAAGACACCCCCTCCCCACTGGGGAAGAAGGGATGAATGAAAATCTAAGAAAAGCAACAAGTGGGGGGGGAGGATAAAGATCTACATTGAGATCCACTGCCCCTGTGGATCCTGCTGCCTGAGGCAGTTGCTGCATCTTGCCTCATGGGTGGGCCGGCTCTGACTGAGAATACCACTGTTGCCTACATTCCCAGTCTGTATAGTTCTAACTTGTGTGTGATATCCTTTAAGAGCAGAATGAAACCTGTTTTATCCACATACTGCCTGAGATTTTGGAATTTCTGTACAGCAAGGATGGGGAACCTCTGGTCCCCCAGGTGTTGCCAGCTCCCATCATCCTTGACTTTCGGCCAGCGCTGGCTGGGACTGATGGGAGTTGGAATACAACAACATCTTGGGGGTGGGGGGCACAGATTCCCTACCCCTAGTGTATAGATTCATCAATATTCTTCCTTGCCTTTGAAAATGCAATTCCCTGCTCTGAGTCTCAGTGGATAAGGTGGGTAAATATTAAACAACAAACCAAACCTGCATCAGTAACTCTGACTGTAGAGATTATGGTGCTTCTCTCACATTTCCCCCTTCCCTCCTCCCTCCCAAATGCCCCCACTCCAGTTTTCTATACACATGCATATATTTGTGAATTTTAAATTCAGAAGAGAATCGACAAGGTCCTTTGCTGAATATGGTGTGTTATCTTTTCCACGGGGGCGTCTAAAGGGAGAGATTGGTTGATGTGGCACCTACGGATTACTTCAGGCTACAAAACCTTGCTTGTTCTGTTTAGCATTTCAGTGGTTATCACCGAACTGAACTGGAGACTCTGCAGACGGACACTGCAATGCACAGGGGCCCATAGTATTGAAAACAGACGAAAAGCAGATATTTAGCCAGTCCTGCATGTCGATATATCTGAAAACCTTTTAAAGGCAGCATCACACTCTCTAGATCCTGTGGGGCACAAAAAGTAATGAGTGTTAAGTCCCCTCTCCCCATCACTCCCACTGCAAAAGCAACTTCTGAGTGTCCCAATCGCTCTTGAAAAGGCATTGTGAGCTGCTAACCTATGATAAAAATTATTATTTCTATTTATACCCCAACAGAGACTCTGTTAGCAGGAGTGTCCTACTCTTGTGTAGGACCCTGGCAGAGACACATGCCTGGCTGGCATGTTCTCTCCTTGCTGGTGGGTCGTTCGGGAGCTTCAAAAACTTCCTTCTGCCTGAACATCACAGCGACTGATACCAGGAAGCATCAGCACACTGAAGGATCCACAGAGTCTTCGCAGCATGCGTAAACAGACCTCAGCAACTCAGCATTGTGGCTAATCTACTTTATTTACATATAAACACACACGGAGCACTGCAACATGGCTCCCTCTCTCTCTAGCATCAGACAGCAAAGAGAAAGAACAAAGGACAATAGTCCCACTTCACGGAACACAGTAACACAAACATCCTGTCCCCGTCACTTCCCACGGCTTATAGATAAAATGGGAACAGCTGTAACTGTCACCAGATGTGCAGACCCTCCAAGTGTCCCTATTTTTCAGGGAGAGTCTCAGATTCATAGAAGCCATCCCGGTTTCTGATTTGATCCCAGAACATCCTGCTTTTCCCTAGGACATCCCTATTTTCATTGGAGAAATGTTGGAGGGTATGGATGTGCACAACTGGTTCCCAGGACAAGACATTTTGCTGCCCCCTCTCCACCCCCCCCCACAAAAGCAGATCAGAATAGCAACCAAATCTTATTCGACACTGATGACAAGGCAGTGTCCTTAGGTTGCTCCCAACCCCCAACCATCTACTGTTGGTGTATTGCCAAAATAAACTTGAAAGGAGCCTTGAAGCATGGCCTCGAAGCACATCCTTGTGAGGCCACACCTAAAGCATCTGCTTAGCAACGAGAATTCTCCCCAGCAACAGGTGCCTTTATCAGGACATGCTGTGGAGAGATGCAAGAGGCAGTCAGTGTTGGTCAGTTTGTCGGCCAGAATATGTGAAAGTCTGTGAGCCTGTCTCTCCGGCCGGATGGCTAAAGGGAGCAGAGATCTGTATATAACTCTAGTTTCTTATTTCATTTGTAGACCAGTAGTGTTAATGCCACTTGTTATGCAAATAATAAAGACTTCAGAGAAGAACTGGAGGCGGTTATTCCTGTTACGGGAATTCACCAAGAGAGGGCTGGACTGCTGCTGCTGCTCCTGCCATGAAGACTCAGAAGACTTTCTGAGTAGCCCTGCTGAGATGGAGAAAGGAACCCCAAAAGTTGGAACTCATGCACTAACATCTACTGCCTGAAACAACTGCTTTTAATCTTCGTTATGGAAGAGCTGGCCCTGCCTGAGACTTTTCGTAGCTGAATACTCCGCAAGAAACATTTATGGGGGCACCAATCGTCTTGAGAATTCCTTCTGTTCACCACCATGGTAAAATCAGGAGGAATCCGGTATACTTGATGCTTAGAAACTTAGAAACAAAGCAAAACAAAAAAAATCTTTCCAGTAGCACCTTAGAGACCAACTAAGTTTGTTCTTGGTATGAGCTTTCGTGTGCATGCACATTTCTTCAGATGCTTAGAGATCATCAAAGCTGGATATTGCTTAGGGGTTGTAGCTGGAGCTCAAAAGTGTTGAAAACCACTGATCTAGTCCAATCCACTGTGATGCAGGTATATGCACCTATCCCATATGAGGATTGAACCTACAGTCACATCCTCTTTGTATCAGCTGCTTGGACTGGAAGACAAGATGCCAGGAGAGCCTTGCTGACTGTTCACACACATGTATTCACTGGCACAGCACACAACTGTACACTAAGGCATCACCTGGAGGTTGTTCCTTGCAGGGAAGGTGCACCAACCTTCCACTCCACAGGTTCAAATCTGTCGATCCACTTTGACCCCAGCGATGTCTGCCCTATGATGCGTCATCCTGTGGTTGGGGGCTGTTCTGTCCCATGAAATAGATCACTACCCGAAGGAGTCTCAAAGCGGCTAACGTTATCCTTTCCCTTCCTCCCCCACAACAAACACTCTGTGAGGTGAGTGGGGCTGAGAGACTTCAAAGAAGTGTGACTAGCCCAAGGTCACCCAGCAGCTGCATGTGGAGGAGCGGAGACGTGAACCCAGTTCACCAGGTTACGAGTCTACCGCTCTTAACCACTACGTGGTCTTGGTAGACCATAAACTTGACATGAGTCAACAGTGTGATGCAGCAGCTAAAAAAGCCAATGCAATTCTGGGCTGCATCAATAGGAGTATAGCATCTAGATCAAGGGAAGTAATAGTACCACTGTATTCCGCTCTGGTCAGACCTCACCTGGAATACTGTGTCCAGTTCTGGGCACCACAGTTCAAGAAGGATACTGACAAGCTGGAACGTGTCCAGAGGAGGGCAACCAAAATGCCTTATGAGGAACGGCTTAGGGAGCTGGGTATGTTTAGCCTGGAGAAGAGAAGGTTAAGGGGTGATATGATAGCCATGTTCAAATATATAAAAGGATGTCATATAGAGGAGGGAGAAAGGTTGTTTTCTGCTGCTCCAGAGAAGCGGACACGGGGCAATGGATTCAAACTACAAGAAAGAAGATTCCACCTAAACATTAGGAAGAACTTCCTGACAGTAAGAGTTTTTCATCTCACCCACTTTTCTGCTGCGCTTCCAGCTTCAGACTCCGTGGGTGGCACACTTCTGGCGTTCTTCTGAGAAGGCCACAGTCCACCCCACTTCTAACACCATGCATTGTCTTCCACTATTTCTGTATGAACTCACTACACGCTGAGTTAATGAGGGGTAAATCAAACTTCATGTTAACAATACGCAAAGGGATATGCTACTTTGAGTTTTGTTTTGTAATTGATACAGGGGGAGATGCCTCCATTTGGCAAGTGACAAAAGAATAAAATATTGGAAGGGATATAAAAGTTGTTCCAAGCCACAGAGGATTTTTTTTTTTTTAAAAAAAGGAAGGAAAAATAGGAAACATTGCAGAGACTGAAAGCTATAATAACAGGTCCTCGACAGTATCCATTCAGTGTGCTTTCTCTCTGTTGCTTTTTGAAATATTGCCTCTCTTCTTGAGAAAGATTATATTGTATTTACAGGGCTGCAAAAGGCATCGTCTCCCAAACCCTTCCGCGGTGAAATAAATCTAAAACGAAAACATGCTGCGCAGTCGGCTCACACTGCCTTAAAAATTACACATCAAGAACCTTTTTTTCTAGTGACAAATACTTTCAAGGCAAACAAACTGAACAGAAATTAAAAAATCTCTGTGGGGCATAAATATGCAATTACACTCACACGGGGAGCATTTTATCAGGTAAACCAATCCTACTTTGTTAATTGAAATGCTGCTGTACAGGATTTCTCTCTTTCTGCCTCCCCCCCCAACCCTTTTCCTGACAAAAGGCCTTGAGAACACACACACACACACACACACACACACACACAAACTCACTTTTGTGCTGCAGCTGCTGTTCCACACATTGTACATCTCTTCTTTTACACCCCACTTTTCAGTAGGACATGGGGTGTCGTGGTTCTGTACTTCTCACTAAGGCCACTCTGAGGCATTTTCTTGCCTCAGGCGAAGGGCAAGATGGCATCACCTTCTTCCATATTACAGAAACCAACTGGACTGGCAGCTGAACCTTCAATGCTGGCCATGGGATATTATCCCCCAGCATATCTAGTTATAGGGCTGTGGTGCACAGAGCTCTGTGCGTTTCTCCAACAGAAACGTACACCAGGATTAAAATAATATCCATTCCACTTTTCAGCTGATAAAGTTTCCTGGAACAGGTAATTTATTAATAATTAAATAAATATACTGCTTTCTTGCCAAATGTCAGTAACTTTATCATTCCCTCTCTCCTGCTTAAAGGTAAAGGTAAAGGTACTCCTGACAGTTCAGTCCAGTCGCGGACAACTCTGGGGTTCCAGCGATCATCTCGCTCTATTGGTCGAGGGAGCCGGCGTTTGTCCGCAGACAGCTTCCAGGTCATGTGGCCAGCATGACTAAGCTGCTTCTGGCGAACCAGAGCAACGCATAGAAATGCCGTTTACCTTCCCGCCGGAGCGGTACCTATTTATCTACTTGCACTTGATGTGCTTTCGAACTGCTAGGTGAGCAGGAGCTGGAACCGAGCAACGGGAGCTCACCCTGTCACAGGGATTTGAACCGCCGACCTTCTGATTAGCAAGCCCTAGGCTCTGTGGTTAGACCACAGCATCACTCGCGTCCCTCATCACAAAAGGAAAAGGAATTGGGAGGGAGGAGGAAGCACAAACAACCTTGAGCTCAGTTACAGTTTGAAGCTCTTTGCATCAAACATCTGGAATAGAAAGATGTAGAGAGGAAGAACCAAATGCTACTGGTCTGTTTTTCTCCTATTGTCTGTGGCAGCTGCTTTTGTTGGGGGCTGCCATGTTATTTTCAAAAGAATGCTTCAGTAATAGTACCACTATATTCCGCTCTGGTCAGACCTCACCTGGAATACTGTGTCCAAGTTCTGGGCACCACAGTTCAAGAAGGATACTGACAAGCTGGAACGTGTCCAGAAGAGGGCAACCAAAATGGTCCAAGGCCTGGAAACGATGCCTTATGAGGAACGGCTTAGGGAGCTGGGTATGTTTAGCCTGGAGAAGAGAAGGTTAAGGGGTGATATGATAGCCATGTTCAAATATATCAAAGGATGTCATATAGAGGAGGGTGAAAGGTTGTTTTCTGCTGCTCCAGAGAAGCGGACACGGGGCAATGGATTCAAACTACAAGAAAGAAGATTCCACCTAAACATTAGGAAGAACTTCCTGACAGTAAGAGCTGTTCGGCAGTGGAATTTGCTGCCAAGGAGTGTGGTGGAGTCTCCTTCTTTGGAGGTCTTTAAGCGGAGGCTTGACAGCCATCTGTCAGGAATGCTTTGATGGTGTTTCCTGCTTGGCAGGGGGTTGGACTGGATGGCCCTTGGGGTCTCTTCCAACTTTATGATTCTATGAATTCCATGGTATTCTTGGGAGAAAATTGGTGGCTTCCACAAAAATGGTGGCCTGCACATGTGGCTGCCCCCAATTTCCCCAGAGTGATAAATTTAGGGTATCCTGGTAAGATAAGGTAGAGGATGCTAAAATTAGCTGTGCTGCCACTGTTATTATAGAAAGGTGCACCCTGCCCAATACAAATGTGAGTAACGAAAACATATCAGCTTGTTAGTCAGGTCCAAGTTGTTTAACAACTTGGGACCAATTTGCTTACGAGATTGGGTCGCTCCCTATGCGTCCACTAGACCTCTTCAATCTGCAGAACTATCACTGTTACATAACACCCATTACACATCTGTAAGAAATGGTTATTTTAGTGTGGCAACACCTACACTTTGGAACTCCCTGCCTATTGATATCAGGCAGATGCTTGCTAAAAACTTTTCCTTTTTTTGTGCAAGCCTACCAAGATGTTTGGAAAGTTGATACAAGATTTAATCTGTGTTTGGTTTGTTGTCGTTTTAACTTTTCGAAAGTCTTAAATTAGGGCTGCCATATTTCAAAAAGTAAACCAGAACAACCCCCAAAAGTTGATCAGCTTTTTATTTTTATTTTTTAAGACAAACCCCAAAGTTTGGGCAAAAATGCCCCCAAAAATCCAGAGCAAACCATCGGGATAATCAGGACAATATGGCAGTGCTGCTTAAATTATTGTTTTATCTTTTTCGTAAACCCCTTCCAGGTTTTTTTTTGCTTTTACAATCCAGAGGTGCATAGATTTCCTGAAATAATACAAACAGATGAATTCATGACGCTCGTTTAGGAGGAGCTGAATGGTGTCACTTGGGGATCAGTCCCCCCCACCCCCATTTGTTCCAGCATGAACACACACCTGAATAGCGTTCAGGAGGTGGCATGCGCTGTCCTGTGGGAAGGGGATGTTTCCTGGCCCCTGCATCAGCTTGGTTTTTCGGCCTTTGTGTAGCGTCGTCTGCCGTGGGTAACAACATTCTGTTCCGGTTTGTCACATTTTGGGAATGCTCAAGTCCAGAAAAATCACTGCTTGGCAGGCTGGTTAATTGCATCAATGCGAGCAGAAAGACCAGCTGTGCTTTATGCTCATCCATCTGCAAACGTTTGTAAGAGTCCAGTTCTTTTTGACAACTGCTGAACCCAGGCCAGCAAAGTCTTCTGCCGCTCCAGCAATGCTCAAACACACACACCCCTTGGTAGTGGCAACAACGCCACCGTTTAAATTTCCCACAATGCCTGGGGCAACGCTATGTCGGGGCATTGTGGGAAATTAAAATGGCAGCTACCAGTTGGATGACATGCACCTTTGGCATGTTCCAGAGTGCTTTTTTATAAAAAAAGACACATTTAAAAAAAGTTAAAGGGGAACCATTGGTTTGCGTGCAGAAGTGTAAAGGTAAAGGGACCCCTGACCGTTAGGTCCAATTGGGGGCAACTCTGGGGTTGCGCTGTTCATCTCGCTTTACTGGCTGAGGGAGCCGGCGTACAGCTTCCGGGTCATGTGGCCAGCATGACTAAGCCGCTTCTGGCGAACCAGAGCAGCGCACGGAAACGCCATTTACCTTCCCGCCGGAGCGGTACCTATTTATCTACTTGCACTTGGTGCTTTTGAACTGCTAGGTTGGCAGGAGAAACACTATTTATAGACTAATACAAATGATCAGAAATTGCAACCAAAGTCTCTAAATCTTCTTCACCAGTCGCGGTAGAATAATTCAAAAGTTCGATATATACATAATCTGTCACCAAATATCGCTGGAACAGAGTTTCTGGATAACCAATCTGTTTAGTTCAATGCTTCATCAGCCAATCTTGATCCATTCTTCATCAGCCAGACTTGTAAGAATTAATATGAGAAGGATGCAGTTCAATTTCTTATCAAGCTGAAGCAACAATATACATGTGATGAAACCTGTGTCTGTATAAAATAAAATGCAAAATACAGTATATGCAACTAAAATACATAACCAATCTTACGTGCATGACAGACAACGCCGCTGGGAAAGGCCCGTGAATGTGCAAGCAAACTGAGAGCCAGTCACAGAATCATAGAATTGCAGAGTTGGAAGAAGGGACCCCAAGGGTCATCTAGTCCAACCCCCTTCAATGCAACCCAGACCAGCTGGCTCAGCCATCATGTGATGCATACTGACACTGCCGTTACTGTTTAAGGGGTATAATAGTTCTTTCAATGTATGGTGTGGGTGACTCAACTGGCAGTCCCATTGGGCTTCTCCTAGTTCAGGAAGTTTTTAATGTTTGGTGTTTTATTATGTTTTTATATCTGTTGGAAGCTGCCCAGAGTGGCTGGGGCAACCCAGCCAGAGGGGCAGGGTACAAATAATATTATTTCAGGTGGTTCGTAATCTAACAGACGTTTCTGAGCACCATTCAAAGTGTTGGTGCTGACCTTTAAAGTCCTAAACAGCCTCGGCCCAGCATACCTCCACCCCCATCGTTCAGCCTGGACATTGAGTTCACCTTTGAGGACCTTCTGGTGGTTCCCTCACTGCGAGAAGTGAAGTTACAGGGAATCAGGCAGAGGGCCTTCTCGGTAGTGGCATCCTCCCTGTGGCACACCCTACCATCAGATGTCAAGGAGATAAATAATTACACAACTTTTAGAAGACATCTGAAGGAAGCCCTGTGTGATGGCCTGGGAGTCAGACTCTGATGCTGAACCTGAGGGATCCCAGCCTGCACAGGATTCCCCGCCTCCAGAACCAGCTGAGCCGGGGCCAGGGCTTGAGCCTGAAGGATCCCCACCTGTGCTGGATCCCCAGGTGCAGGCATCAGCAGAGTCTGCTCTGGCTCCTGATGGGAGGGAGGACCCATTGCCTGCAGGTGCTCCACTCCCAGCCTCTTCAGAGGAAGCTGAGGCGGCCCCTGGGTCCAGTAACCCACCAGCCTCTCCTGAGCTGCAGAGGCTCAGGGCAGAGAGGCGAAGGGAGCTAAGTGCCTACAGGAGGAGTGCTCGCCTCCAGGCCCGGAGGAGAGGCGAGTCTCCGGAGGATCGGGGCCGCCCTAAGCATAGGGCCAGATAAAAGCCAGCCAGACCCAGCCCAAGTTGCGTGAGCAACTTAGTTGCAAGCGTGTGCTCAACCTGCAACCTTGTGCCTGAACCTGCCTTGGACCTCGACCTGCTCCCTGCCTTGCTCCCCGCCGGACTGACCTCCTTTGGACCCCTAGACCCAGGACTGGACTTGGACCTCGCTTCACGGACAAACCCTTGGGGCCAGCACACCCTGTATCAGGAGGTTTTTAGTGCTTGATGTTTTAATGTTTTTAGTTACAGGTAGGTAGCCATGTTGGTCTACCATAGTCAAGACAGAATAATTTAAAAAAACAAAAAAAAACCTTCCAGTAGCACCTTAGAGATCAACTGGGTTTGTTCTTGGTATGAGCTTTCGTGTGCATGCACACTTCCTCAGATACACTGAAACAGAAGTCACCAGACCCTTATATACAGGTGAAACTCGAAAAATTAGAATATCGTGGAAAGGTTCATTTCTTTCAGTAATTCAACTTAAAAGGTGAAACTAATATATGAGATAGACTCATGACATGCAAAGCGAGATATGTCAAGCCTTTATTTGTTATAATTGTGATGATTATGGTGTACAGCTGATGAGAACCCCAAATTAACAATTTACAGAAGAAGAAGAAGAAGAAGAAGAAGAAGAAGAAGAGGAGTTTGGATTTGATATCCCGCTTTATCACTACCCGAAGGAGTCTCAAAGCGGCTAACATTCTCCTTTCCCTTCCTCCCCCACAACAAACACTCTGTGAGGTGAGTGGGGCTGAGAGACTTCAGAGAAGTGTGACTAGCCCAAGGTCACCCAGCAGCTGCATGTGGAGGAGCGGAGACGCGAACCCGGTTCACCAGATTACGAGTCCACCGCTCTTAACCACTACACCACGCTGACTCTCCCGACATTTCTAGCCTGCTTTTAGCTAGGAAAGTCAGAGTGGAGTGGTCTTCATTTAATATCACACTTGATTTTATTATTTTTAGTATTCTGGGATTTGATGATGTTAGGCTGGCTGTTACAATGCCATATGCTGTTTTGTTTTCATTTTGCTCTGTTAGCTTATGGCTGTTTTAAATTTCCTATTTGTGAGTGATTGGATTCAGAAGATGTTGTTTTTTAAAAAAATTTTCTTTTGCTTATAATTTCTCCATAGGCGTGAGCTGTTTTGGGAGGATCTCTAGGTTGTTGTTGGTGTGTGTGTGTGTGTGTTTGTGTATATATATATATATATATATATATATATATATATATAGGCACAGAATTAATTAACAATGAAATAAAACGCATGTGCGCAGTGCAGAGAGGAGCAGGGGAGCTCTTTCTACACCCTCCCCAAAACTCAATGAAACTGCTTGGGAACAGGATCTGGTCACACCAAGCACAATGCATCTTAACATTGTTGTTTAGTCGTTTAGTCATGTTTGACTCTTCGTGACCCCATGGACCAGAGCACGCCAGGCACTCCTGTCTTCCACTGCCTCCCGCAGTTTGGTCAGACTCATGTTGGTAGCTTCGAGAACTCTGTCCAAACATCTTGTCCTGGAATATTGTGTCCAGTTCTGGGAATGACAATTTAAGAAGGATGTGGACAAGCTGGAAGGTGTGCAAAGGAGGGTGACCAAGATGATCTGGGGTCTGGAAACCAAGCCTTATGAGGAATGGTTGAGGGAGCTGGGTGTGTTTAGCCTGGAGAAGAGGAGACTGAGAGGAGATATGACAGCCATCTTCAAATATCTCAAGGGCTGTCACATGGAAGAGGAAACCATCTCGTTTTCTCCTGCTCTGGAGGGTAGGATTCGAACCAATGGCTTCGAGTTACAAGAAAGGAGATTCCGACTCAACATCAGGAAGAACTTTCTGACAATAAGAGCTGTTTGGCAGTGGAACAGACTCCCACGAGAGGTGGTGGACTCCCCTTCCTTGGAGGTGTTTAAACAGGTTGGATGGCTATCAGTCATGGATGCTTTAGCTGAGATTATTGTGTTGCAGGGAGTTGGCTGAATGACCCTTGGGGTCCCTTCCAACTCTATGATTCTATGATCTCCTATCATCCATGCCTGATTCTTTCCCATGCTGGCCGGGGCCGATGGGAGTTGAGAGCCCAAGAACATCTTGAGGGCACTAGGCCCTGCCTCAAGACCTTGAAGATACTTTCCCCTGTAACCTGAATTGCCCTGCGCAAACACTCGCCCATCCATCCCTTCCCCAGCCTGTGTTCTTAAGTGAATTTCTTTGAACCTCCTGGGCTATCTGTTTTGACCACACAAGCGTGAGTTCTGGCTTTGATGGTACAAGCAGATTCTTGCTTGACAACTCCAAGAGCAGGTGTCTGTTTCAGATGTGGTGAAAAGAGACACGCAGAGAGGAGAACATTTGCCCGAGGATCATGTTTGTAAGAGTGATCTTCCCACAGTGTTACAGCTAAACAAGATGTCAAGTGCTGACAGCTCCTTTTGACGAAGTTAACCTTGAAATGAACCAGAATTTCAGTTATGAGCCGTCCTGTAATTCGATGCTAACTAAATGTACTTTGAATGGAACGGCGTAATTGACATGGGAATTGTTTGAATGACGCTGGAGAGCCAAGTGCGTCGCCGCTGGCTGGCTTCTGCCTAGTGTCAAGCTCCTTTGCTTAGTTACGGCAAACTTTCTGAAGAGGAATGCAAGGCACACCATTTACAACAGCGGCGGCACGCTGTTCCTCTCTTTGGTGGTTTCTTTCTTTCCTTTTCTTTTTATATATATAAAAAGGAAACATTTGGCTTCGGAATAAAATAAGCACATTAACTAACTGATCCTTCCAGTTCTTGGGCTCCTGTACCCAGTGAGAGTTCGAACCTAACAGAAGATTCTATTGCCGAACTAGTTTGGCAAGTGAAATTATGGGGAACCAGGCAGAGGGCTTTCTCAGTAGTCTTGTCCTCTTGTCAGGTGTCAAAGAGATAAATAATCATATGACCTTCCATGGACATCTGAAGGCAGTCCTGCTTGAGGATGCTTTTAGATGTGTGATGTTCTGCTGTGTTGTTGTGTTTCTGTACATATTATGTTGGAAGTTGCCCCGAATGGTTGGGGCAACCCAGTCAGGTGTGTGTGTATACCACTGTCTCTTCTGACCTTCATTGTGTGACAATGTCCCTCCCCTCCCCGAGGAATTAATGACACAGACACGTTATGCAAATTTTAATGGGCGTAAAGGCCACAACTTTATTGGTTACGGATGTTGAGCGGTATTGGCTTAGGCATTGGACCCTATCAGCTACATCCAACCCCAGCCCCTGTGTTGGAAGTCAGTGAAGGGTTAACCACCGGCAGGGTCGTCTTAGGGAGATCGGCCGCCGTGGCACGGCGATCCCTCCGGCGCTCCCGGGGTGCTGCCTCTCTGCCGCCTCCCGCACTTGCTGGAGCGTGGCGCTAGAGCAGCGTGGGACTCTGTGCGCCCTTCCAGTGCTCCCAGGATGGGAGTCGAGGGCAGCCAGCTCGCAGCCCGCCCGGGAGCGGCATGGGCCGCAGCGACTGTGCTGCCAGCGTGTGGACGCCTGGCCGCCAGCCCGCCTGTGGGGGCGGGGGCGGGTTGGGGAGGGGGGCTCCCGGTATGCCGGTGGGCTCGTGGGGGCGCCCCTGGGGGGGCCGGCGCCCTGGCACACCGTACCATTAGCCCCTATGGATGAGACGGCCCTGGCCACCGGTAAGGAACCCCAGTGATGAACATCGCCCGGAATTCCTCCTGTGATCACCGTTAGGGGTGTGCCTTAGGCCCTCAGCTCCCCAGGCTTCGGACAGGGCCACGTCCCCAGAATCCTTTAACGGAATACCCTTCCATTGAGGGGCAGTTGATAACACTACCTTCCCTCCCCACTTCATATGGAAATTTCCCAATGCCTAATCGCCACTCGAGCCTAATGGGCTGGCCGCCAATGCCCTCACACCCACAACCAATTCCTAATGCCCCCTATTATATCTGCCAACCAAGTATCATCCCCTGTTTCTGAAAGATGCACGCCATCCTCATGACACAGGGCAACCTCACAGCGCCTTATTTCCGGGTCACTGATCACCTGACCCTTCAGCATCATCACCTTGCGCACCACAGCAGAGTCCAAAAGCCTCCTTGCATTGTTTAACGCGATGGGGGCAGCGCCCATCACGCCAATTGCGCCTCTGAAGTAGCGAAGACCATAAAAGTAGTCTTGTCTTCTTGTCAGGTGTCAAAGAGATAAATAATCATATGACCTTCCATGGACATCTGAAGGCAGCCCTGCTTGAGGATGCTTCTAATGTGTGATGTTCTGCGGTGTTGCCGTTGCTGTTGCTGTGTTTCTGTACATATGAAAGGAGTACAACAAGGCTGTATATTGTCTCCCTGCTTATTTAACTTATATGCAGAATTCATCATGCGAAAGGCTGGGCTGGATGAATCCCAAACCGGAATTAAGATTTCTTCCCCTTCTATTTGCCAGGAGGTGATGGGACCAGTGGCCATGATCTTAGTTTTTTTTTTGATGTTGAGCTTCAGACCATATTTTGCGCTCTCCTCTTTCACCCTCATTAAAAGGTTCTTTAATTCCTCCTCACTTTCTGCCATCAAGGTTGTATCATCAGCATATCTGAGGTTGTTGATATTTTTTCCGGCAATCTTAATTCCGGTTTGGGATTCATCCAGCCCAGCCTTTCGCATGATGAATTCTGCATATAAGTTAAATAAGCAGGGAGACAATATACAGCCTTGTCGTACTCCTTTCCCAATTTTGAACCAATCAGTTATTCCATATCCAGTTCTAACTGTAGCTTCTTGTCCCACATAGAGATTTCTCAGGAGACGGATGAGGTGATCAGGCACTCCCATTTCTTTAAGCACTTGCCATAGACAAGACAAGGAACTTGCCATGAAGAACGAGCAGTTCCCATCCCTGTTTGGTTCCCCCAGTGTTGGTGGGTGGAAATAAGAATCTAGAGTCCTTGAGGTCCTTTGTTTAAGCCCCTCCGAAGCAACGAAGAAGGACTAAAGCACCCTTTGAAGATAGACAAGCTTCAAGCACCTCTCTCAAGCACTTTGCAGAATGGAGTGCTCAGGCGTTCTGAATATAACTTTATGCTATCTAAAGGGCTTCTTAAGCTTAATCAGGAGCGCTGGCTAGAGTTAGCAGAAGATACCCCCCCCAAACCAAATGGTTAGCGGAATAAGATGGATTTCAAAACGATCCTGTCACACAGATCCATCCCTGTGGCCCTGGAGGTTGAGAGCGAGCTTACCACAGAAAGCCGAGATGTTACGGCGCAGCTGATTTAATCGTTCATTAAACATTAGGGAGAGGCCAATTATGCTGTTCAAGAGTGAGATGTTTTACGCGAAAATGACAAAAAGATACATGTAATCATTGAAATGCCAGTTTACAATCAGATAGGATGTGAAATAATCCCTTTAGCAAGCTTAAGCTTTTACATATTAATGGAACGGAATTGGGGGCGAGTTGGGAAGATGGAGGGCCGGCTGGAACGTACTCAGGAAGGTCCTAATCATGAATCGAGTGCCTGTGATGTTGCAAAGTAAGAATTAGCACATTTATTTTGAAGTCTGCGGCAAAGATAGTTGTGGGAAATCTCCCCCACCCCCTTGATAAGGAAAAAAAAACTGTCTGCTTTATAGCTCAGCGATGGGCATGCATTATTTGAGTGTGCTGTGCGCACACACCCAAAATCTCCTCCCCTCCCACCGGCGTCTCCCTCAAAGTCAAAACACAGGGTGACACCAGACAACTTGTTAACAGAGGAGCCATAGCTTGCTTTCCTTCTCGCAGTGCAAACCTGGCTTCGAAAACAGCTGCATCGAAAATTTAGGGTGGAATTCAGCATTGTGCTATTGCAAACATTCCGTCAGTGTAAACATACCAGTTGCTGGAAGCCATGGGACGGGAGAGGGCTCTTGTGCTCGGATCCTGCCTGTGGGTTTCTTACTGCAGGCATCTGGTTGGACACAGTGAGAACAGGATGCTGGACTAGATGGGCCAATTGCCTGATCCAGAAAGGCCCTTCTTATGTATGCTCTTTAGGGTCCCCAAAGGGCAACCCAAATGATCAAGGGGATGCCAAGACACAAAGGGCCTCGGCAGATGTCCTTTTTTTAGCATGAACTGATTGATCTGTAAGCCACCTTGGGTCCTGGTCTGGGGGAAAGGTGGGATATAGATGATAATAATCAGTGCTCTGGAAGGTAGGACTCGAACCCATGGCTTCAAGTTACAAGAATGGAGATTCCGACTCAACATCAGGAAGAACTTTCTGGCAGTCAAGAGCTGTTTGGCAGTGGAATGGTCTCCCTCGGGAGCTGGTGGACTCTCCTTCCTTGGAGATTTTTCAGCAGAGGTTGGATGGCCATCTGTCAGGGGTGCTTTAGCTGAGATTCCTGCATTGCAGGGGGTTGGTTTGGATGTCCCTTGGGGACCCTTCCAACTCTACGATTCTATGATTCTGTGATTCTAGAAAAAGGTGTGCCAGAACTCACCAAGAGTGCCTCCCTCTTTCTCTTAGAATGGCAATGGTGGCCACCTGAGATGTGCTGGAAAAAATCCCTGATAACAACAACAACAACAACAACAACAACAACAACAACAACAACATCATAAATGCTCATGAAAGTATTGGGATGGTTATGCAGGATCACACTTTCTGTTTTTGTCTGTGAAAGTACTGCTTCCTTTCTGTTGGGAATGACACTCGCTCGGAGACTGCGAACTACAAGACCCCTGAGGGTCTCCCAGGACGCCCTCTCTGGCTGGCATGTCCCTTCATGCCAGAGTGCCTATATCAAAAGCATCAATTCTTCGGCAATCAGTCTTCTTTATGGTCCAGCTCTCACTTCCATACATTACTACTGGGAAAACCATAGCTTTAACTATACGGACCTTTGTCGGCAAGGTGATGTCTCTGCTTTTTAAGATGCTGTCTAGGTTTGTCATTGCTTTCCTCCCAAGAAGCAGGCGTCTTCTAATTTCGTGACTGCTGTCACCATCTGCAGTGATCATGGAACCCAAGAAAGTGAAATCTCTCACTGCCTCCATTTCTTCCCCTTCTATTTGCCAGGAGGTGATGGGACCAGTGGCCATGATCTTAGTTTTTTTGATGTTGAGCTTCAGACCATATTTTGCGCTCTCCTCTTTCACCCTCATTAAAAGGTTCTTTAATTCCTCCTCACTTTCTGCCATCAAGGTTGTATCATCAGCATATCTGAGGTTGTTGATATTTTTTCCAGCAATCTTAATTCCGGTATTATTATTATTATTATTATTATTATTATTATTATTATTATTATTTATTGTTGTTGTTGGTTTTTGAATTGCTGTTTTCATCAGCTCTCGTCCAGGGAGAGGAACAAATTTTGTAAAAACAGAATAAAAAAATTCCTTCCAGTAGCACCTTAGAGACCAACTAAGTTTGTTATTGGTATGAGCTTTCGTGTGCATATTTGAAGAAGTGTGCATGCACACAAAAGCCCATACCAAGAACAAACTTAGTTGGTCTCTAAGGTGCTACTGGAATGAATTTTTTGTTTTGTTTCGACTATGGTAGACCAACATGGCTACCTACCTGTAACTAAATTTTGTAAAGTGTGTTTCCCTCAGGATCCCATGTCCTCCCTTTCTCTCTCTCCTCCCTCCCTCCTCTAAACAGCATTTGAACAATGACAGAGAACACCATGGTGCAGAGACAAGCTTCGATGCACTCTTTTTTGCTAACCAAGGTTACTTGCGAAACGGTCAGCTCGGCTCCTTCCTCTCGCTCCCTGCCGGAGGGATGCCATGGTTGTTGCTCTCGCCTTGCATTGCTGCTGGGCAACGGACCCAAATGGCACTGGAGGGGAAAAAATGTATTCCAGAGATAATATTGAGGGGAAATGAGAAGAAGAAGAAGAAACTGGCAAACAGGAGTGGTGGGTTCCCCCCCCCCCTTTGCGTCTATGGAAACACCTGTTGAAATGGTTGCTGCTTTGGGAAGAGCGGGACGAAGAGAGACAGCTGTAAGGGAGCCAGCGGCAGTGGGAGCCTGCTACCAGGATGGTCCTGTGCCAGCCAAAGATGTGCCAGGCTATTTGGCACCCTGTCAGATATCTGGGTTTCCACTCTGCTTGCCAGCTTGCAAACACAGGGAATTCTTCAGCATTAACACTGCGGCTAGCCCCATGCCCACAACCCTCATGTTGGGTGTTTATAATCCTTGATGTTGGCTGGGTTTTCCTACCCCCACCCCACCCCACCCCACCCTCCTTTGCCTGCCCTCCCCAGTGAAAAAGCAAAGGTAAGTCCCGAACACCAACCCTATAGCATTGTAGCGGCAATTGGTACAGAAACAAAAGCATCACTCTAAGGTTTTTGGCAAGGGCCCTTGCGAATCTGCTGGGTGCTTTCCCTTGGTTTCCTGCCTCCCTCTCCCCAAAAGCAAACAACGGTCTTTATCTCCTGCAAACACTTTGCTAACCTGCCCGCTTCTTCAGTGTTACACGTCTTAAAATTCTGGAAGCAAAAGAGCTCGACTTTGAGAAGTTGTGTGTTTGTTTTCCCCCACAATGGCACGGAGGTTGTCATAAGAAAAGTCATCAGACTGGGTGGTGGGCCTTTGGAGGGAGATAGGAGTGTCATCTGCTCAGCAAAAAAAGAAATTCAAAGGCATTAGGGAGACTTCCTGAATGCTTCTGTCCCGAAGCTCAAACAAGGGGAGGCTGTGGGGTTGAAAAGGGTCTTATCGGTGAAAAGAAATTCTAGGAAAGAGAGTCTCGAGAATATTTTTTTAAAGAAGAAAACCCACTGTAGGCTACATGACCACTCTCCTGCTCTGCTGGGACTTGAGACAAAGGAAATGGAAGCAAGAACGAAGTAGCTCTCTTCAGGCAGGTCAGGACCCTGGACAGCTGCCCGTGGCCCTGCTAGCTGAGCTACAGAAGGCGGTGTTTCAGCAATGAACTGGGGACATCTGAGGGCTTCTGTAGGCTGGAAAGGCCTATGCCGCAGTTGGCCTTGTCTCCTTGAGAACCTGGCTGTGCTGTTTTAAAAGGTCCATGTCTGATTTTGCAGGCACTGACTTGTACTCTATGGAAGGGATGGATGGCGATGTTACAGGGGGATCATTCTCTGAGCCTGCAGATTGCAGAAGAGCTACACCCTCAAATCAGGAGTACATACTAAGCCTCCTAATAATAATAATAATAATAATAATAATAATAATAATAATACCCCACCCGTCCGGCTGGGTTTCCCCAGCCACTCTGGGTGGCTCCCAATAGATTTTAAACAGAATAAAACATCAAGTAACCTGGATTAAGTAAACAGGATTTCTTAATCATCTATATCAGTGGTTCCCAAACTTTTTCCAGCCACTGCTCCTTTGGTTGCATAAACTCATCTCCAGTGGTCCCTACCCTACTCTATAAAAAGCTTTATTCAGAATAGTGGTTTGCACGACCTACTAAGGAAGACAATAATGCCATAAAATTCAAAACAGTAACAATTAATTGCACATTTATTCAAAATCCAATTAGTTTAATGAAGCAAAATGGATGATCCAGCAATACCAGCTTTGCAAAGCCTCATAATTACAACTCCAGCACCACTGCCTCTCTACTGCCCCCTAGGTGATAATGCCCTCCACCCTGGGGTGGTACCACCCACCTTGGAAACCCCTAATCTATATCTTCCTGTAGGCAGTGTGAGGGGCTGATTTGGGGGTCATGGCAGCTATTGCCCTTGATGGAAAGTACCATGTCGCCCTGCAGATGTGGAGCACCATCAAAACATCAAGATCGCTTCCCCTTTGAAAAACCCCTTTTCAAGTATGCTTTCCTTTAGTAACCCTTCTCTCTTTCTCTCCTTGGAACGCTCCCATCAAAGATAAGTGAGGCCTTTCCCTTTTCTGGCTTCTTGAGGCCAGGATTAGCACCTGTATGCATCCACTCCTGATGTCTACCTTGCAGGTGCAGGTCAAAGAACCAGCAGCCATCCTTCAATTGGCTCCTCGATAATAGAGCTGTTTCACCCTATTGCCACCAACCTCCTTGTTCCGCTTCCTCTCTGTCTACCAGCTGAGCCCCAGAGGGCGGGAAGGAAGCGGGTCTCTGTCTGAACTTTTAAGTTTAGCAGAAGAAGAAAGCCACACTCTCCTTAAACGGACGGGCGGATGCTGTAAATAACGAGTGGGACTTCGATTACCACGTTGGATGTATTGAGTTTTCTCTTCAAACAAAGCAAAACAAAAACCAGGAGAAGGGGAGGGAGGAAAAAACTCTTCCCCCCCATCATATTTCACTTTGTGGCTGATTTTCTGGGCTCTGCTGTGTGTTCTTCCTCAGAAAAGTGTTATGAGAATCAATATTTAGACAGAATAAGCCTTAATCACAACAGAGTTATGCCTCATTAAAGAGGGATTCCTTTTTCTGCCTTCAGATGGTGAGCAAGAGCAAACATGTGTCTTGGTTTCCTATTTGGGATATTCCTCCTCTTGCTTCTCCTTCTGTGTAAACAAGAAAAATAAATTTTATTTTATTTTTGGTTTGCAGGAGAAAAACGTCTTCTAGTTCAGTGTTTTTCAACCACTGTTCCGCGGCACACTAGTGTGCCACGAGATGTTGCCTGGTGTGCCGTGGGAAAAATTGAAAAATTACTTTATATATAGTCAATATAGGCACAGAGTTAAATTTTTTTAACATTTTCTAATGGTGGTGTGCCTCGTGATTTTTTTCATGAAACAAGTGTGCCTTTGCCCAAAAAAGGTTGAAAAACACTGTTCTAGTTCACCCTCGGTTGCCAGCTGGGATGTTAAGAAAACATAGCTGAGGTAGAATAGAATAGAATAGAATAGATCTTTATTGTCATTGTCCCCTTGCGGGAAACAACGAAATTCCTCGGTTGCTATATCAACTCAAATAAGGCACTCCACATAATTTAAAAATACTAATAAACACAGTACAATACAGGACAATATAACAAATAAAATAAGATGACTTCAGAGTCCAGAGTTTCCATTTAAAGCCAAAATTGCTCTAGGAAACAAACTGTTCTTGAGACGAAACAAAATCAAAAATTCTTTCCAGTAGCACCTTAGAGACCAACTGAGTTTGTTCTTGGTATGAGCTTTCGTGTGCATGCACACTTCTTCAGATACACTGAAACAGAAGTCACCAGATCCTTAAATATAGTGAGGGAGTGGGGAGGGGTATTGCTCAGAAGGGTGGTGGGAATGGGTGATCAGCTGATAGGTATGGAAAACCTGTTGACGACTCTTAACGGCTGTAATTAGTCTTGCAGGGAAAGGCAAGGGGTGAGATGGCTAAAGATAGCTTTGTTATGTATAATGAGATAAGAATCCAATGTCTTTGTTCAGACCAGGTTTCTCCGTGGTTTTAAGTTTGGTGATTAGTTGTAATTCAGCCACTTCTCTTTCCAGTCTATTTCTGAAATTTCTTTGTATTAAGACAGCTACTTTGAGATCTTTTATAGAATGTCCTGGGAGATTGAAGTGTTCTCCTACTGGTTTCTCTGTCTTGTGATTCCTGATATCAGATTTATGTCCATTTATCCTTTGGCGTAGGGTTTGGCCTGTTTGTCCAATATAGAGAGCTGAAGGGCACTGTTGGCATTTGATTGCATACACAATGTTGGAAGATGAGCAATTAAATAGTCCTGAGATGGTATGTTTGATGTTGTTGGGACCAGTAATGGTGTTGTCCGGGTTTATGTGGCAGCAAAGTTGGCATCTGGGTTTATTGCAGGCTCTGGTACCAGTGTCCATGTTGAGTCCTGTTGTAGTATTATTGTGGGTGAGGAGCTGTTTGAGATTGGGTGGCTGTCTGTAGGCGATGTAGGGTCTTCCTCCCAGAGCTTGAGAAAGAGAACTGTCATTGTCTAGGAGAGGTTGTAGATCTCTGATGATGCGTTGTACTGTTTTAATTTGGGAGTTGTATGTGATTACTAGTGGTGTTCTGTTATTTTCTTTTTTGGGTCTGTCTTGCAGCAAGTTCTCTCTGGGTATCAGTCTGGCTCTGTTGATCTGTTGTTTAACTTCATCAGGTGGATATTTTAGTTCTAAAAAGGTTTGCTGTAGATCTCTTAGGTGAGAGTCTCTGTCTGTAGAGTTGGAACAGATGCGGCTGTAACGTAGGGCCTGGCTATATACTATGGATTGTTTGGTGTGTTTGGGATGGTAGCTAGAAGCATGTAGATATGTTTGTCGGTCAGTTGGTTTACGGTATAAGGTGGTGTCTATGTGTCCATCCTGTATTTTTATAGTAGTGTCCAAAAAGTGTATTTCTTGCATAGATTGGTTCATTGTTAGGTTGATGGTGGGGTGAAAGTCATTGAATGTCTGGTGGAAGGTGTCCAGGGTCTGTTGGCCATGTGTCCAGATAATAAAAATATCGTCAATGTAACGCAGGTACAAGAGAGGTTTGAGTGGGTAGGAGTTTAGGAAACGTTGTTCTAAATCTGCCATGAAGATGTTGGCATACTGTGGGGCCATGCGGGTGCCCATTGCTGTGCCGCTGATCTGAAGGAACAGATCCTCACCAAATTTGAAGTTGTTGTGGGTAAGGACAAAATGACAGAGTTTGGTAGCAAAGTCCGCTGTGGTTTTATCTGAAATGGTGTTCCTTATAGCTTGTAAACCATCGCTGTGTGGGAGTCTTGGATAAGCTCAGAGATTCAACATCCATAGTGACATTATAATAGTAAAGTTAGGCGGTTATTCAAGGGTGGTATTTGTCGTCATCATGAAAAATCTGTGGTTCACATACGTAGCTGAGGCTCACTGATGGCATATGGTTTCCAGATACCAGAGTTACATAATAATTGGACTCAGACCCCACTGTAATGAATACAAAAAAGAACTGAAGATGATTGTTAAGGAGCTACCCTGGACACATCCAAGAACAGTATTTTCAGGTAGACACATAGCAGAAGTTCCTGGACCAGGAACTTCTGCTATCTGTCTACCCAAAGGATACACAAACCAGGAATGTGTCCAGGACGCTCCTTAACAATCTTGTTCAGGTTATTTTTTGGCATTCATTACTGTGGGGGTCTGAGTCCGGTTATATGTAAAAGGTGGTATCTGGAACCAGTATGCCATCAGTGCTCCTCAGCTACGTACGTGACACCACAGATTTTCTGAGAAAACAGCTACAATCTTTGAATAACCTTCCTAACAATACTATTCTAGTCACTGGGTTGTGGAATCTCTGTATACCTATGGCATCCCACACAACGATGGTTTACAAGCTATAAGGAACACCATTTCAGATAAAACCACAGCGGACTTTGCTACCAAACTCTGTCATTTTGTCCTTACCCACAACAACTTCAAATTTGGTGAGGATCTGTTCCTTCAGATCAGCGGCACAGCAATGGGCACCCGCATGGCCCCACAGTATGCCAACATCTTCATGGCAGATTTAGAACAACGTTTCCTAAACTCCTACCCACTCAAACCTCTCTTGTACCTGCGTTACATTGACGATATTTTTATTATCTGGACACATGGCCAACAGACCCTGGACACCTTCCACCAGACATTCAATGACTTTCACCCCACCATCAACCTAACAATGAACCAATCTATGCAAGAAATACACTTTTTGGACACTACTATAAAAATACAGGATGGACACATAGACACCACCTTATACCGTAAACCAACTGACCGACAAACATATCTACATGCTTCTAGCTACCATCCCAAACACACCAAACAATCCATAGTATATAGCCAGGCCCTACGTTACAGCCGCATCTGTTCCAACTCTACAGACAGAGACTCTCACCTAAGAGATCTACAGCAAACCTTTTTAGAACTAAAATATCCACCTGATGAAGTTAAACAACAGATCAACAGAGCCAGACTGATACCCAGAGAGAACTTGCTGCAAGACAGACCCAAAAAAGAAAATAACAGAACACCACTAGTAATCACATACAACTCCCAAATTAAAACAGTACAACGCATCATCAGAGATCTACAACCTCTCCTAGACAATGACAGTTCTCTTTCTCAAGCTCTGGGAGGAAGACCCTACATCGCCTACAGACAGCCACCCAATCTCAAACAGCTCCTCACCCACAATAATACTACAACAGGACTCAACATGGACACTGGTACCAGAGCCTGCAATAAACCCAGATGCCAACTTTGCTGCCACATAAACCCGGACAACACCATTACTGGTCCCAACAACATCAAACATACCATCTCAGGACTATTTAATTGCTCATCTTCCAACATTGTGTATGCAATCAAATGCCAACAGTGCCCTTCAGCTCTCTATATTGGACAAACAGGCCAAACCCTACGCCAAAGGATAAATGGACATAAATCTGATATCAGGAATCACAAGACAGAGAAACCAGTAGGAGAACACTTCAATCTCCCAGGACATTCTATAAAAGATCTCAAAGTAGCTGTCTTAATACAAAGAAATTTCAGAAATAGACTGGAAAGAGAAGTGGCTGAATTACAACTAATCACCAAACTTAAAACCACGGAGAAACCTGGTCTGAACAAAGACATTGGATTCTTATCTCATTATACATAACAAAGCTATCTTTAGCCATCTCACCCCTTGCCTTTCCCTGCAAGACTAATTACAGCCGTTAAGAGTCGTCAACAGGTTTTCCATACCTATCAGCTGATCACCCATTCCCACCACCCTTCTGAGCAATACCCCTCCCCACTCCCTCACTATATTTAAGGATCTGGTGACTTCTGTTTCAGTGTATCTGAAGAAGTGTGCATGCACACGAAAGCTCATACCAAGAACAAACTCAGTTGGTCTCTAAGGTGCTACTGGAAAGAATTTTTGATTTTGTTTTGACTATGGCAGACCAACACGGCTACCCACCTGTAACTGTTCTTGAGACGGCTCGTTCTCGCCATCATTGTTCTGTACCTCCGTCCCGATGGCAGAAGCTCAAAGAACCGGTGACCAGGGTGCGATGGGTCTCTTGATATATCTAATGCCTTTCTGTGGCACCTGATGGTATAGATACGTTCTAAGGTAGAGAGTGAACAGCCAGTAAAACTCTCTGCTGTTTTGATAATTCTTTGCAACACAATCCTATCCCGAGAAGGTAGAAGGAATGAAGGAAGGTCTTTAGGGAGTTATCTATGTTCTCTCTCCATTGTTGGAGGAAGAGGATGCTGGACTAGATGGGACTTTGGTCTGATCCAGCAGGACTCTTCTTGTCTTCTTGAGCTGCCCTGGACAAATAGTCCAACCAGCCCAATATCGTATCCTTCAGGAGTGGAAAGTCTCAGGCCCAGCAGGAAGTCTGAAAGCAGGACCTGATTTCAACAGCACTCACCCAACAGTTAAAGTGTTTCATCGGCTACTTACTCCCATGGATGTACAAGCATGATTTTGTAGCATTTGCAATGTCCTCCAGGACCATAGATACAACCTCATCTGCAGTTGTAAAGCAGTGTGAAGTTTCAGGTCAAGTTCTCATGCTAAGGTAAAGGTAAAGGTAAAGGGACCCATGACCATTAGGTCCAGTTGTGTCTGACTCTGGGGTTGCGGCGCTCATCTCGCTTTACTGGCCGAGGGAGCCGGCGTACAGCTTCCGGGTCATGTGGCCAGCATGACTAAGCCGCTTCTGGCGAAACCAGAGCAGCGCACGGAAATGCTGTTTACCTTACCGCCGGAGCAGTACCTATTTATCTACATGCACTTCGTGCTTTTGAACTGCTTGGTGGGCAGGAGCAGGGACCGAGCAATGGGGGCTCACCCCGTTGCAGGGATTCGAACCACCGACCTTCTGATCGGCAAGCCCTAGGCTCTGTGGTTTAACCCACAGCGCCACCCATGTCCCTCATGTTAAGGTAACAGGCACCAAATATTCCAATGTCTTAGTGGTAATATAGGCAGAAGCTTGGAATGGCCAGCAGTAATGTCTTCTTAGAATCTTAGATATACAGTGGTACCTTGGTTTAAGAACAGCTTAGTTTATGAACAACTTGGATTAAGAACGCTGCAAACCCGGAAGTAGGTGTTTTGGTTTGTGAACTTTGCCTTGGAATAAGAACATGTTTCGCTTCCTGTTGAGTGTGTTCTGTGAGGGATCCTATTCCCTCCCCTTTCAATACTTCCTCAACAGAGACACTCCCTAAGTGTCACTGACAACTAGGATGAATCCTTCAGTGTTTCATATGGGAGTTGTCTCTGGGGTACCTCAGGGCTCTACGTTTGAAAACCTCTTGCCACCTATGGGATCTCCCTACCAGGGTTCCCAACTACTGCAGTTTGCCTTCCCTTTAGGCAAATACGTGGCACACTTGGCTTCACTGTCCAGCCCTCTGTATGACAGGAGAATAAGCAAACAGTTTCCTCTTCCACAGGAAAGCTTTGTTCTCTCCTCTTAGTCACACCTCTTAAGGTACTGATACACTGCCACAGTCAGCGAACGTTTAAGCACATTTAACTTTATTAGGTAACTTGAAAACATGGATGTCTCGGGTTATTACTGGTACAAATCTTCTTCTCATGTAATTCAGCTTTGTTATAATATTTCCTGCATCCCTTTAGCAATGGTAATGACCTTTCCTCCCATTCCCCAAAGCCTAACCTCGCATTTTCTCTCTCTAACCCTCCACCCCCAACTGCCAAACCCCCAACTGCCTTTCAATGGTTGTTCCCCCTCCTTTTAGAATGCCAACTAGCTCCGCCTCCCAGGGAATACCTACCTAACATGGGAGTCATAGGTTAACCCATGATGAACCAGGCATTATTCCGCCACATGTTCCATTTGCAAATTGCTGCTATGGGAAAGCACGCCTTGGTTTAAGTACGCTTTGGTTTAAGAATGGACTTCCGGAATGGATTAAGTTCGTAAACCAAGGTACCCCTGTCATATTCTTAGATCCCCCCCCCCTCCAAGCAAGACTCTTCTAATTGCCTTGAAATTGCACTTTAAGCAAACCACAGTGACAGTTTAGGGAAGTGAAGACCCCCAACCCTAAGGAATTTTTGAATGCTACTGAAACTCTGTTTGCTTCTCTACAGTTCTGTCAAACATGAATGGTAATTTTTGGCCTAGCCAAACCCTGCAAATTCTCACTAAATGTTGGCTATGGCTGAAAATTGGTAAAGTCCATCTATATGTATAATCTGGTAACAACCACAGGGTTATAGACTAAATGAAATTAAATCAAACCTGTCAATAACCGTGGTGTTTGAAACAACTAGAGGTGTATCCCTGTTGCTAGATTCTCACTTCCATGTGTCAATGTTTTGTGTTTTGTCTAATATTGGACTACATGTTTGCATCCTTTTCTGCCTCACCATGATGACCAGAAACCTGTTATTCTCCAATAAAAGGTAATAGGTAAAGGTAAATGAACCCTGGATGGTTAAGTCCAGTCAAAGGCAACTATGGGATGCAGTGCTCATCTCCCTTTCAGGCCGAGGGAGCTGGCGTTTGTCCACAGACAGCTTTCTGACTAAACCGCTTCTGGCACAATGGAACACCGTGATGGAAACCAGAGCGCACAGAAACACCGTTTACCTTCCCGATGCAGTGGTACTTATTTATCTACTTGCACTGGTATGCTTTCAAACTACTAGGTTGGCAGGAGCTGGGCCAGAGCAGCGGGAGCTCACCCCGTCGTGGGGATTCGAACCGCCGACCTTTGGATCAGCAAGTCTAAGAGGCTCGGTGGTTTAGACCCCAGCGCCACCTGCGTCACATCTGTAGATTCTGCATGAAATGTTCATCCCCTGCAGTTGTCTATATCGACAAAGAAGGGGTAAATATAGTGAATGATAAAGTGGAGTTAGATTTAGTACTGTTTAGTTAAAAGTTTTGAGATCCACCCTCTTCAGTAATACCGCTGAATATATATATATATATGTATGGAGAGAGAGAGAGAGAGAGAGAGAGAGAGAGATATTCATGCATGCATTACTAAGGAAGGTCAAAGGCAAAACATTTTGCTAAATTGTGTTAAATTTGACTCTGTTTTGTCATTCACTTGCTTTCCATATATCCTTGTTTAGTGTTTGCTAGCAAAGAATGGAGATTCTGACTAAACATTAGGAAGAACCTTCTGATGTTAAGAGCTGTTCAGCAGGGGAAAGGACTACCTCAGAAGTGGTGGTTTTTAAACTGTGGTTGGATGGTCATGTGTCTGGGATTGCTGAGCTGTGATTCCTGCATTGCAGCGGGTTGGACTAGATGACTTCTAGGGGTCCCTTTCAATCCTACAGTTCTGTGGTTCTATTATCCTTCTACGATCCAGAGCCTACTTGCTTGCAGTGCAGTTCAGCGGCTCGTAGGGTGTGATAATGGGTGTGTGCATTCATTCTATGTTTTGAGAAAGGCAAAAGACTTAATAACGTGCCACAATTAAATTATATAATTGCTTCCCTTGCCCCCCCCCCCCGCTCCCCAGAAGAGAATGTTTTGCTGTGTGGTGTAGGAAATGAAATGCATAACTCAATCTTGTCTTTCTTTTCCCCCCTCTCTAAGAGAGAAATAAAATCTGTATTTAAATGGCTGTGGAACATTGTGCATTTAAAGTGCACAGCAAGCCGTTCCCTAAAGCACTCCATAGGATATGTAAATCTTTTGATCTCTCACAAAATGCATGAGTTTCGTAAAGAATAACGAGCGCTGGCTTGGGAGGAACAATATTGACTGTCACTGCAGTGAGCTCAGGCCCAGCCATTATGCGTGTGGCTTTTTGCAGTTTAACTGCAAGGCAGAGTCCTGTGACTATTTCTAATGCATTCTAATAGCTGCTAAAAGAGATTTTATTTCATAATAGATGCATTCTTTCTTTTGGGTGTGACAAGCTCTTATTTCAATTTGTTCCTTTACGTTTCTTCCTCTTTCATTATAAACATCTGTAGGGGTGGGGAAGAAGAAGAAGGGAGGGGGGGCGGTGGCGGAAATCCCACATTCGAGCAGAGTAGGAGTTGGAAGTCAAAACAATTAAGAATATTACGGTACTCAGTTGTTAAACCGAAATAGGAGAGGTGGAGCAACAGTGATAGATTACGTGGCCCGGTCAAAACCAGGAGATGCCTCCAGTACCATTCAAGACGTCAGTGGATCAGGAGGGGATGTAACCCCCCGTGGTTTCTCGGTGACCCAGAAACTACAACTAATCCAGAATGCGGCAGCTAGTCTGGTGACTGGGAGCAGCCACCGAGACCATGTAACACCAATCCTGAAAGACCTACATTGGCTACCAGTACGTTTCTGAGCACAATTCAAAGTGTCGGTGCTGACCTTTAAAGCCCCAAAGGGCCTCTGCCCAGTACAGTGGTACCCCGGGTTGCGGACGTTCGAGTTGCGAACGCCCGCAACCCAGAAGTGTTTCTGGAGCGTGTGCGAACCGCGCGCGACCCCTCAGATGCGCAGAAGCGTTCTGCGCACTTCGCGCATGTGCAGAAGCGCTGAAATCACGTAACCTGGGGTACCACTGTATACCTGAAGGAGCGTCTCCACCCCCATTGTTCAGTCCACCTCTAAGGGCCTTATGGTGGTTCCCTCCCTGCGAGAAGTGAGGAGGAGGAGGAGGAGGAGGAGGAGGAGGAGGAGGAGGAGGAGGAGTTTGGATTTGATATCCCGCTTTATCACTACCCTAAGGAGTCTCAAAGTGGCTAACAAGTGGTGTAGTGGTTAAGAGTGGTAATCTGGTGAACCGGGTTCGCGTCTCCGCTCCTCCACATGCAGCTGCTGGGTGACCTTGGGCTAGTCACACTTCTCTGAAGTCTCTCAGCCCCACTCACCTCACAGAGTGTTTGTTGGGGGGGGGGAAGGGAAAGGAGAATGTGAGCCGCTTTGAGTCTCCTTCGGGTAGTGATCAAGCGGGATATCAAATCCAAACTCTTCTTTTTCTTTGGACATCACTACTTCTTCTGGGATTGAATTCCATAGTTTAACTATGTCCTGAATCTCCTGACATTGAACTCCGCTGGATGTCCCTGAGTTTTAGTATTATGAGGGGTGGGTTGGGGTGGGGGGGATCATTATCGTCCTTCTCCACACCACGGAATTATTCCATACGTCTCTATATTGTCCTCTTCTACTTGCCCAACACTTGGTACACGTTTTGAAGTATTGCAAAAGGAGCGGGAAAACCACATATAATTTAGAAGGCGGAAATGTTTGTCTCTTAACGCCTTTCCCCCCTTTCCTGTGCTTTGAGGAGGTGGTAATATATTGGAAGTGCGAGTGTAACCTGGGGAGATTATTCATGTCACATGCTTGCCGACTTCTTGGCTAGGTAGCTTTCAACAAAAGGAGGATATTCAGTTACATTCATCTTGGTTCTTAATAAACTAGTAAATCTCCCATTGTTCTCTGTTGTTCAATTATAAAAGCCATGTGTACGAGACTCTAGGTACTTTAAGATAACCACAGCTGTAAAGATAGACAGAGAGAGAGAGAGAGAGAGAGAGAGAGAGAGAGAGAGAGAGAGAGAGAAACTCTCTAAAAACACTTTATAGATTTGCATTGCAACAAAAAAATTCCATTGTTTATCGCATTTTGATGAAAACAGTTTTGTGAATTGAAATGGTTTTTCTTAGGAAATGGCCGTATAGAT
The DNA here is from genome assembly GCA_900245905.1 of Lacerta viridis. Classification (NCBI taxonomy): domain Eukaryota; kingdom Metazoa; phylum Chordata; class Lepidosauria; order Squamata; family Lacertidae; genus Lacerta; species Lacerta viridis. The sequence continues at coordinate 237,701 of OFHU01004725.1, forward strand.
TGCTCTTTAAGCGTGGCGCACAATGCACACTTTTCATTCATCCAGGTAATGAAGAAGTGTGGAGGGGGTTATAAACCTCCCAGGAAGCCCGGGCCGAGGGGAAGATGCAATGAGCCAATGAAACCGATTTGAAAACTACCTTATAAAGATGTTTCTCAGGATGCATTTGTCCCCAAATGTTTTTCTGTTACGGAATAAATGTAGATAAAGATATAAATATATATTCATTCATATCCTTAGGGCTGATAGTCCCTCTCAGCACAAAGCCATTGAAATTCAATTTGCATTATTTTTCTCTCTTCTTTTGGTGTCTTGTAATATCTATATCCATACCTATATCTGAATGGGTGGCGCTGTGGTCTAAACCACAGAGCCCAGGGCTTGCCGATCAGAAGGTCGGCGGTTCGAATCCCCGACGGGGTGAGCTCCCGTTGCTCGGTCCCTGCTCCTGCCAACCTAGCAGTTCGAAAGCACGTCAAAGTGCAAGTAGATAAATAGGTACCGCTCCGGCGGGAAGGTAAACGGCGTTTCCGTGCGCTGCTCTGGTTCGCCAGAAGCGGCTTAGTCATGCTGGCCACATGACCCGGAAGCTGTACGCCGGCTCCCTCGGCCAGTAAAGCGAGATGAGCGCCGCAACCCCAGAGTCGTCTGCGACTGGACCTAACGGTCAGGGGTCCCTTTATCCTTTAATATCTATATCCATACATATATCTGAATGAAATGAATGAACTTTAGCTACTCTTGCGCCTTAGGCGAGACCACCTTCTGGCACCCCCCCCCCACGCCAAAGCCTGCTTTAGCGGGAGGTGGGGGTGGTGGAGAGGCAAGCAGCAGTTTCTCTGCTGTAGCGGAGAAGCTGCTGCTCGCCCGTCCCGCACCCCGCCCAAGCTTGACCAGCGCCCCCTCCATTTTGGTGCCCTAGGCAATTGCCTAGTTTGCCTTAATGGACGCGCCGGCCCTGTCTGATACCAGCGACCAATGCCGAGATGGTCTACCAGGTTTGTCTGGTGTGCATGCTGCTTTATGGTAGTGAGACATGGGTGACTTTCATGCGCCAGGAGTGATGCCTCGATGCCTCCCACATGTGTTGCATCATGAAGATTTTGGGCACGGCAGGGCAGGGCAGAGTCTCAGACAAAGATGTGCTCTCCCAAGCCCACATTCCCAGCAGGTCTGTGCTGTTGTCTCAGCGACGTCTCTGCTGTCTTGGTCATGTCCACAGTATAGAGAATAGCAGGATTCCCAAGGATGTGCTCTACGAGGAGCTGGCTTCAGGCACCAGGCTCGTTGGTAGACCAACTGAACATGGAAGAAGAAGAAGAAGAAGAAGAAGAAGAAGAAGAAGAAGAAGAAGAAGAAGAAATTTATTTATACCCCACCCATCTGGCTGGGTTTCCCCAGCCACTCTGGGCGGCTCCCAACAGAATATTAAAAACACGATAAAACATCAAACATTAAAAACTTCCCTAAACAGGGCTGCCTTCAGATGTCTTCTAAAAGTCAGATAGTTGTTTATTTCCTTGACATCTGATGGGAGGGCGTTCCACAGGGCGGGCGCCACCACCGAGAAGGCCCTCTGCCTGGTTCCCTGTAACCTCACTTCTCACAGGGAGGGAACCGCCAGAAGGCCCTTGGAGCTGGACCTCAGTGTCCGGGCTGAACGATGGGGGTGGAGACGCTCCTTCAGGTATACTGGGCCAAGGCCGTTTAGGGCTTTAAAGGTCAGCACCAACACTTTGAATTGTGCTCGGAAATGTACTGGGAGCCAATGTAGGTCTTTCAGGACTGGTGTTATATGGTCTCATTGGCCACTCCCAGTCACCAGTCTAGCTGCCGCATTCTAGATTAGTTGTAGTTTCCGGGTCACCTTCAAAGCACCAACTGCGGTGCGGAACCACAGCTCTAATCAGGCCCAGCACCCATACTCAGCGGTGTGGGGTGATGGGAGTTGTAGTTCAACGACAGGTGAGGGCCAAAATTTTCCTACACCTGGCTTTGTCTTGATGCTGCAACCCACAGTTACAAATACTTCAGTCGATAACTAATCTTTTGTGGTCTGAAACTTCGGGAAGAAATGTCCCCAAGAATACTGGAAGCAGCAATGGAAAAGGAGCCAAGAGGTCTGGCTCCAGAAGTGCCAGAAAAAAGGCAGTTGCCAGTCCCTGGGAGGGAATCCAAAGCAGAACATCTTGTGCCTACTTGGTGCTAATTCAAAATTTTAGCTACCAAGGCTCCAGAACACCCGAAAGGCACTTTTCTAGCTGCTGAATGCGCCGTCCCTGCAAGTAACGTGTAACACCCTGACTTGGCCTCTGAGCTTGAAATCCCCGAAGCCGTAGATCTGCTCACACAACTTCCTCGCAATTATTTACGAGTTCTTTTTTTTTTCTTCTAAAAAAATAGCTGCTCTGGAACAGATGGATGGAATGGGGAGGGGGGGCGGGAGAGAATGAAAGAAGCAAAGGCGCCCACAGGAAATAATCAAAACGATGGAAATGTAAAGTAGCAGAGCATATAGATGAATACCTGCTCTGAAATGCCACCCAGCATCCAAAACGTGTGATTTCCCCCAGGGGAAACCTCTTATCAAGGACTGCGGAGCTGATCAAACCAGTTTCTCATTAAACGAGAGTCGCTGCCTCTCCCACGAACCTACCTTGCAGGGTCGTTGTGAGGATGAAACAGGGGTGGGGTGGGGTAGAAACCATGGCACACATGCTACCTTGAGTTCCCCGGGGGGACGGCAAAATATAAATGCAATCCTAAAATAAATTTTAATGCGTGAGTGAACATGTTAATAAAGCAGTCCAACCCACCTAAATGGGAAGCAAAGTAAGGAAAGGAAATGTTTTAAATAGTAACAAAGAGAGTAAATGCGATGCAGTGCTCAGATTGCTGGACTAGGACTTGGAAGACCACAGTTCGAATCCCCACTCGGACAGGAAGCTCACTGGGTGACCTTGGGCCAGTCACTCGCTCTCAGCCTAACCAGTGTGTTGTAGTGGTTAAGAGCGGTAGACTTGTAATCCGGTGAACCGGGTTCGCTTCCCCACTCCACCACCTGCAGCTGCTGGGTGACCTTGGGCTAGTCACACTTCTCTGAAGTCTCTCAGCCCACTCACCTCACAGAGTGTTTGTTGTGGGGGAGGAAGGGAAAGGAGAATGTTAGCCGCTTTGAGACTCCTTCGGGTAGTGATAAAGCAGGATATCAAATCCAAACTCTTCTTCTTCTAACCTACCTCACAGGGTTGTTGTTTTGGAGATAAAATGGGTGGAGGCGGGGGAAGTATGTTCTCCCCCTTTACCATAGCTCCTTGGAGGAAAGGTGGGATATAAATGTACCGGTAATCAATGAAAGATATTGGCATGAGATATTGGCAGAGAACCATGGGCATTTGTTTATTTCTGCCACCTCCCAGCCACCTGCCCTCTCCTTTTGCCCAGTCACTGCCCAACTGCGTGAAGAGGTATTTCTTTAATCTCAGGTCGGCGACGGAGGTGAGGGGCTTGAAGGACACGTATTAAGCATCTCTCAGCAATCCTGCCGTCCGAGAGCGGAAGGTCAGGCGATTTGACTCTTCCCAGAAGCCCTTGAACAATGCAATTATTCAGGAAGGAAATTTCAAATTATTTTCATTAGACTTCTGTTTTTCCAATCTAACCAAAGTGATTAATTAGGGATTAAAATATTTACACTCTCCGCGCTGCCTTGGCACAGCGCTAGAATATTTAAGCATTCTGCTAAAGGGGTCAGCTATTTTCCAGGACTCCTGGTATTCTTTTTTTTTTTTTTAAGAAGCATCCCCCCCCCCCGGGAGTGGAAGAGGGACACTTGTTGCGGTTGCATTATAGAAGCTGAATTTCAGAGGAATCTTTTCCTCTGTGGCCAACATTTGCACTTAACCACACCATAACTCTGGAGCAAAGACCTAAGAAAAATGCGGGCTCTGTTTCTGAACATATCTGAACATAACTCCCGAGGAATCAGTTTACCAGCTATGAAAGTTCGCTCCGACCGTCTTTGGAACCTGTCAGCAAACTTTTAAGACTTGTGGGAAGTTTTTTTTCCCTCTTAATGGATTTTATTAGAAGGAGGGGAATGTGCAAAACATTTAAATGCCTTTTGTATACAAAAGGAGTGTCAGCAGGCCGCTCCCAGCAGAGGAAAGCTGTTATACTCATTAATATCCAAATAATATCTAGCTTTTGTAAAGTTAATAAAAGGAGACTATCGCCTCTACCACCACAACACAGAGGTCTGTAATTGTTCTCTGCTCTCTCTCACAAGGGGATCCATTCAGCTGACACGGAAATTTCAGCCGGTCTTGAAATCTTCCCAAACCATTCTTTCAACGAAGGGGTCGTTGAATCGTGCCGTTTCTTTGCAATTAAAATATTTGCTGCAGTTAGCAGATTCCAGGCTTGCTCCTGCTGCTGTTACATGGAGAGCTAGTGGCATTTCAAAGCGATACTAGGGACACCATATTGCATTTTGTACTTGTCCTATTTCACACACACACACACACACACACACACACACAACTTCCGGGTATTTTCTACACATGCACAAACCATAGCTGTCAACTTTCCCCCTTTTTTAAAGGGAAATTCCCTTATTCCGAATAGGATTCCTCGCAAGAAAAGGGGGAAATTGACAGCTATGGCACAAACACACACACTCTGCACATGCACAAACACCCAACCCCAGAGATTAACTTGTGGGATGCAATGATGTAATTGTCTAGTATTCTTTCTTTCTTTCTTTCTTTCTTTCTTTCTTTCTTTCTTTCTTTCTTTCTTTCTTTCTTTCTTGCTTTCAAAAAGCGCACATTGATCCAATCACTGTTAATTAATCTAAAGATTTCACAGTTTCCCTTTCTTCTTGACACACATTTCATGTCCCTATTCCATGTGGTTAGCCTCCGACCAAATGTCTGAAGCATTGATCGATTGAATAACTACCGTAGATTCTGCTTACAACTTTGTAACTTTGAATGTTATTGTTATTCATGCTTGAATACTGTGTTTTATGCTGTTTTATGTTGTATTACAATTAAGTGTTTTAAATTTGCTGTTCCTGGGTTTCTGAACTGGGAAGGGCAGGGAATAAATAAATAAATTATTATTATTATTATTATTATTATTATTATTATTATTATTATTATTATTATTACAATAGTATTGAGCTGCATTTAACCTGCTGAACATTTTCAGCCACCTCTCACAATATTGTGCCAGGTGGTCTTGTTAGTTAGGGGACCTTACTTCCCGCCATGGCTGGTTCACCAGCTACAGCAGTTCCTGGATCAAAATAGAATCACAGAATCGTAGAATTGTAAAGTTGGAAGGGACCCCAGGGGTCATCTAGTCCAACCCCTAGCAATGCAGGAATCTCAGCTAAGGCATCCATTACAAGATGGCTATCCAACCTCTGTTTAAAAACCTCCAAGCAGTGGGAGTCTGCTCCACTGCTGAACAGCTCTTGCTGCTAGAAAGTTCTTCCTGATGTTTAGTAGGAACGTCCTTTTTTGTAACTGGAAGTCATTGGTTTGAGTCCTACCCTCCTGAGCTGGAGAAAACAAGCATGCTCCCTCTTCCCTGTGACAGCCCTTGAGATATTTGAGGACGGCTATCATATCTCCTCTCCGTCTCCTCTTTTTTTGCAGGCTAAACATGCCTGGCTCCTTCAAGCACTCCTCATAAGGCTAGGTTGATGCGGCCTAGAATAGCTTTAGCTCTTTTTGCTGCTGTATCACACCGTTGACTCACACTATTGTCTGCATTTGGGCCTTCAATATTTCTCCTTTTAGAAACTCCCATCCTTCTTGGACTCCCTTCTCCTTGAGTATTTCTGACCACGGGATCACAACAGTAGCTCCTTCAGCTTTTCGAAATTGGCCTTCTTAAAGTCCAATATTCCACTCTGGTCAGACCTCACCTGGAATACTGTGTCCAGTTCTGGGCACCACAGTTCAAGAAGGATACTGACAAGCTGGAACGTGTCCAGAGGAGGGCAACCAAAATGGTCCAAGGCCTGGAAACGATGCCTTATGAGGAACGGCTTAGGGAGCTGGGTATGTTTAGCCTGGAGAAGAGAAGGTTAAGGGGTGATATGATAGCCATGTTCAAATATATCAAAGGATGTCATATAGAGGAGGGTGAAAGGTTGTTTTCTGCTGCTCCAGAGAAGCGGACACGGGGCAATGGATTCAAACTACAAGAAAGAAGATTCCACCTAAACATTAGGAAGAACTTCCTGACAGTGAGAGCTGTTGGACAGTGGAATTTGCTGCCAAGGAGTGTGGTGGAGTCTCCTTCTTTGGAGGTCTTTAAGCGGAGGCTTGACAGCCATCTGTCAGGAATGCTTTGATGGTGTTTCCTGCTTGGCAGGGGGTTGGACTGGATGGCCCTTGGGGTCTCTTCCAACTCTAGGATTCTATGATACTCCATTGCATTTCTCTTCCTTCCTGTTCTTCTATTGACTCCTCTACCCGACTCCCTACCCCAACAGTTGGTCCATATTCTCTGCAAACTGAGCATATTTAGTCCTCACTGGGCTGGACTGCAGTTACCCACTTTAAAGTTGTTTCTCCACTGGGTGATTCATTCCACAACAGATCAACGCAAAAAAACACACCATGCTTTGATGGCGTTTCCTTCTTGGCAGGGGGTTGGACTGGATGGCCCTTGTGGTCTCTTCCAACTCTAGGATTCTATGAAATGGCTCTCCCCTGCCCATGTCTTCTTTGCATGATCTTCCCTGCAGAATCTGCCTGGTCTAGATGGACCTCGGTCAGCTGCCACAAGGGGATTCTCAAAGCATCCAGACGCAAGGTGCAATAAATAAATAAATACATAAGAATGCAAGTGAATCACGGCGAGAATACCAAGTGTGCCTCTATGACCTTTGAAGTTAAGGATAATCAATTTGCTTCACATCTCAATCCTTTCCCGCCCGCTCTGCCGCATCAAAAGAGGTCAGATAAGTAATAAAGCGCAGAGTAACACACAGTCAACTTGGAGTTTACCTGCTGCTGTGCTCCGGAAGTGCGGCCGTGTCGCTGAGGAGCACTTTGCCTTTATTTTATTAAACTGAGCTCCGAAGATGCCTAGCTTGTTGTTGCCTTCTACGATGGGCTCGATGGGAACCAGAGGGCTGGGGTGGTGGGGGCAGAGGGTGTCATTCCTCGCAGCCTCATGCCGTAGCCTCTGCAACTTTCCCCGAGATGAAAAAGGAGGGGAATAACAGGATTTGCATTCCTTTCCCCCAGAATGAGGCTGCTGCTGCAAGCAAACGTTTCTCGGTGCTTAATATATGTCGCCAATATTATCAGGCGCGCCAACCCATTTCCTGACCGGGACATCTTTCCCCCAGGGCCTGGAGTTACCTGCCATTTCCTGATGTTACTTAATCGTTTTAGCCCAAGCTGCTAACTGACTGTCAACTCCGGTATTTATTTAGTTACCTTGAATGCATTTCCAATGTTGGCGCAGCGCGCTGTTTGTCTATGCGTCTGACAAGAAATTCTTTGCATCTTTCTTTGGAAAGGGGGTCACCAGGGCTGAAAGACCAGATTTGTTGTTTTGTTGTTTAGTCATTTAGTCATGTCCGACTCCTTCTTTGGAGGTCTTTAAGCGGAGGCTTGACAGCCATCTGTCAGGAATGCTTTGATGGTGTTTCCTGCTTGGCAGGGGGTTGGACTGGATGGCCCTTGGGGTCTCTTCCAACTCTAGGATTCTATGACTCTTCGTGACCCCATGGACCAGAGCACGCCAGGCACTTCTGTCTTCCACTGCCTCCCGCAGTTTGGTCAGACTCATGTTGGTAGCTTCGAGAACACTGTCCAACCATCTTGTCCTCTGTCGTCCCCTTCTCCTTGTGCCCTCCATCTTTCCCAACATCAGGGTCTTTTCCAGGGAGTCTTCTCTTCTCATGAGGTGGCCAAAGTACTGGAGCCTCAGCTTCAGGATCTGTCCTTCCAGTGAGCACTCAGGGCTGATTTCCTTCATAATGGATAGTTTGATCTTCTTGCAGTCCATGGGATTCTCCTCTAGCATCATAATTCAAAAGCATCAATTCCTTTGGCGATCAGCCTTCTTTGTGGTCCAGCTCTCACTTCCATACATTACTACTGGTTAGACCAGATTGCTCACTGCATTTTCTCCAACATATTTAACAGCATGGAAAAACACCTCCCCTTTCTGGCCATGTTTCCATAGTTCCTCCCCTAAAATGTTCACATTCACATGAATTGCCCCTCACTTGCCCCGGTCCTCACTTGCCATCAGTGACTCCACCATGGTTTAGGACAGTCTTGGAGAATAAAGACAACAGTACAGTGTCCAATAAGTATTTCTTGCGTCAACACTGGTGTGGCATTTTTTATTTCAACGGTGAGGGAGAAAGTGATCAATGACAGCTGAGAGGGGCGGCTTCCACTGTCTGCTCCTCTTCGGCCGCCTTTCTTCTCCCTTACCATCTTCACATACCCTCCAACATCACTCAGATGAAAATAGGGATATTTCCTCCCAGCACCATTCAAAGTGTTGGTGCTGACCTTTAAAGCCCTAAATGGCCTTGGCCCAGTATACCTGAAGGAGCATCTCCACCCCCATCATTCCCACACTGAGGTCCAGCTCCGAGGGCCTTCTGGCGGTTCCCTCCTGCGAGAAGCAAAGCTACAGGGAACCAGGCAGAGGGCCTTCTCGGTAGTGGCACCCGCCCTGTGGAATGCCCTCCCATCAGATGTCAAGGAAATAAACAACTATCTGACTTTTAGAAGACATCTGAAGGCAGCCCTGTTTAGGGCAGTTTTTAAGGTTGGAAGTTTTATTCTGTTTTTTGTGTTCTGTTGGGAGCCACTCAGAGTGCCTGGGGAGGCCCAGCTGGATGGGCGGGGTATAAAACAACAATAACAACTATTATTATTATTATTATTATTATTATTATTATTATTATTCCCCCCACCCTCCTTTATCCCCCCACTGCTGCACAGAGCATTTCCTCCACCGTCCTGAGAAAAAGCCTTAATCCCAAATTTATTTTATTCCTTGGCAAATTTACAAAAAGGAAAACACACGCCAATGAATACATTATAGAAAGGGGCAAGATCAGATGTGGGCACATAAAAAGTTTAAAGATAAAATAAAGCCAAGACTCCTTGCGCTCTTTCTCCCTGCCCAGGGTGGCCCTGCTCTCTGCCTCCTCCTCTGAGCCGACATGTCACAAGACGCTGGGCGTAAGTAGCCGCTGCCTCTCCTCCTCCTCCTCCTCCTCCTCCTCCTCCGTGCCCACTCTCCAACAGCCACTATGAGCTGCCCAAGGAAGGAGGCCAACAGTGGCAGCCATGGAGAGGCAACGGGATGCTCTCTCGCAGCCGCAGCCGCCACGGCTGTCACTTGGGATAAGCGCCGGGTCGTCCTCCTCCCCAAGCTCAGCAGTGGCAGCACTGGCAAGGGAAGTAGGGACGTTCCAGGATCAAATCAGAAGCTGGGATGGCTTTCGTAATTCCGGGACTGTCCCTGGAAAATAGGGTCACTTGGAAGGTATGCCTTCAGCCAGGGCACCTGATTTAGGTTTGATGAGGCCCTCAGCTACTGAAGGTAATGGGGCCCTTGTATGTCCAGCTGTCCTTTGTCAACAACAAATTGTCGCTGTTTTTTGTGTTGAATATATGCTATATGGTAATTTATGGACCTAATAGGTATCTAAGCCATTTGCCATGTTGCCATGCAACCAGTCCATGCAGAATGTAGGCACCCTATATATAGAAATGAGCAAACCAGTGATATTTTAGGGAGCAGGCTAGCAGGCGGGGCCCATTACTTACATCATAGGAGCCTACACAACACAAAACACTGTTGCTGTATGTAGGTTTTATTTTATTTGTTTTTTTTTATATTTTGGAAATGCACATCCTGTTTTTTCCCCTTTAATTTTTTTGGGGAGCCCCCAAGAGAGTGGGGCCCTAAGCTAGAGCTTGTTTAGCTTTTACATAAATCTGGGACTGCCTTCAGCGCATGAGGGCGTCCCCAGGCTGCATCCAGCTGCCTCAGGAAGCGGCGGCGCCATCCAGTGAAAATGGGGGAACCAGTGAAAATGGGGGCGCCATTTTCAAGAGGCAAAACGTTTTGCGCCAGCCTTGGCCTTCTGAAATGAAAGGGAAAGGCTCTTGAAGACAGTGTGGGAACCAGCAGGGAGGAGAAGGGAGTCACACACTGCTGACGGCAGAGAAAAAATTGTGATTTCATCCCTGATTTTCCGTGCTCTTTTCCCAGAGGGAATGATCAGATCCGTTCCTTCTCGATGCCACAACCCAAGTGGCCACGGGCTGAGCAGAACAGGGAAGTTCCTTGGACGGCTTCGGAAGAAACGAGGATCTTTTTAAATAGAAAAACCTGCTCCTAATCAACTTTCCGTACAAGCTATCCCTTCACAAGTCCCAAACCAATATAATTAGCATTATCTAAATTAGTTATCACACAGGGCCTCCTTCTTTCTTGGGGCAGGAAAATGAAGACGAGGAAGCAGGTTTCATTTTGATGTTATAGGTGTAGCTATAGGCTTCAGCAGAACTATATGCTTGGGCACATTTTAGTAGATAATATTTTTAATCCTAATTAAAAAAAAACCTCTTCTCTCACATAAATATTAAGATTCATGAATAACTTTATTTTCCTTTAGAAATCAACTGATTTCCATATATCTATACTTCACCTATCTTTGGAACGTAGCAGTTTTTAATTTCAGCTCCCATATAAACAGATTTGCATTATGTTAAGGTGGCATTAAAGTTTTTCGGCGTTTAAAGTTTTCAACCGAGTTGAATATTAAGACTTTTTTCCCCCCTGTAAAGAAAGTCTATAAAGTTCAGGCATTGGCTTTAAAAGGTAATGTTTGTATCGCTGGGAGGAAAAAATCACCCCAATAAATTATAAGAAGAAAAACTGCAAAAGAAGAGCAGGACTATATGATCCCATCCCTTGGACCAGAACTTACACTGCTCACCTAAGTTCCCTTCTATCTTTGCAGCATTAAGGACTAGAAAGCTGCTGCTTCTTTTTACGGAATAAGAAAGCTGAATTCTGTGCCCTGTGGTTTTTTTTTTAATGATGGGTTCCCCACCCTATTTGTTGTTGTTGTTGTTGTTGTTTAGTCGTGTGCTACTCTTTGTTTCCCCATGGGCCAGAACACGCCAGGCACTCCTGTCTTCCATTGCCTCCCGCAGTTTGGTCAGACTCAGGGGGCAGAGCAAGGGGGCAGGGGGTGGTCCGCCTCGGGTACCGCCCTGGGGGGTGATACTCTGGGGGCGGACACCGCCCCCGCACGGAAACTTTTAAAAGGCGGCAACGCGCGAACAGCAGCACAGCGTCTGTGCTGCTGTTCGCCCGCTGCAGCCCGTAAAACTCGCCGTGCGGTGCGTCGCCGGTTGGAAGGGGTGCCGGCTGCTTGCGCCCGCCATCTTGGGTGGACTGCGCATGTCCACACATGCACAGTCCACCCAGAAGGCTGCGCATGCATCATGACATCAGGGCACATGCGCGCTAGGGAGCGACGCCCCGCCCCCAGTTGGGTGCCCTCACGTTTGCCGCCCCAGGCAGCAAAGCGGCTCCCTACGCCGCTGGTCAGGCTCATGTTGGTAGCTTCGAGAACACTGTCCAACCATCTCATCCTCTGTCGTCCCCTTCTCCTTGTGCCCTCCATCTTTCCCAACATCAGGGTCTTTTCCAGGGAGTCTTCTCTTCTCATGAGGTGGCCAAAGTCTTGGAGCCTCAGCTTCAGGATCTGTCCTTCCAGTGAGCACTCAGGGCTGATTTCCTTCAGAATGGATAGGTTTGGTCTTCTTTAGCCTGCTCTTATTTTTATGGGAAGCCATAACTGTTTAAAGTAGCTTTCATTGTATTGTGTGGATGGGGCTTGAGAGAAACAGAAATTGACAAATTTGCCCATTCCTAATCCCAGCCAACCTGACCGATGTCCAGCCATGATAGGAGTCGGTGTGTCACATACTGCCTACCCCATCCTTGGAGGACAGTGGTCAAGAGATCCTGGATTCCCTTAGGGGCATTGCACAAAAAAGTCTCCTTCCTCCCCGATCATTTTTTAAACAGTTATTGCTATCCTCCGCTCCTCACTTCCTTGTTTGTTTGCGAGTGCCTTACTTCCTGTAGTCCTAGCAACTGAATATTTTAACTCCTATCCTGAGTTGCAATCATTTAAAAAAACACACACACAAGAGTAATTAATTTTTACTCCATCATTACCAGAAAGCCATCTGCTGTGCTCTGCTGCAAGAAAGCGGCCAACAAGAAAGGAAAATGCACAGTTGTTTTTTCTCTGCCAAGGCCCCCTTTCTTGTGTGCTGCTGTTTGTGTTTGACAAGCACTTGTTAGCGCCAGGCCTGACAGAGGGAAGGAACGGGAGGACGGTGCTGCTGTCTGTCACACTTGCCGAGGTCCCCTTCGCCGAGTAAAGGCGCAGCAGACCTCCCCGATGTGCCGTGGGAGATGGCGCAAGGCTGCAAGGACCCGAGGGATGGAGGAGAGCAGAATCTGTGCTGCGTTTTAAAACGAACCAGCCTAATCTTTTTTTTTTCCAGTCTCTGATTTATATGCAGGTTGGAAGGAACACAGCTGTCAACTGAGTTGTGCGCTTCTCGGAATTGCACGACGCAGTTTCAGTTAAAATATGCACATCCCTAAGAATGTAGGAAGCTGACTGGGAGTGACTGGTGACTGGGAGTGGCCACCGAGACCATATAACACCTGAAAGACGTACATTGGTTCCCAGTACATTTCTGAGCACAGCTCAAAGTGTTGGTGCTGACCTTAAAAGCCCTAAATGGCTTTGGCCCAGTATACCTGAAGGAGCGTCTCCACCCCCATCGTTCAGCCCGGACACTGAGGTCCAGCTCCGAGGGCCTTCTGGCGGTTCCCTCACTGCGAGAAGTGAGGTTACAGGGAACCAGGCAGAGGGCCTTCTCGGTAGTGGCACCTGCCCTGTGGAACGCCCTCCCATCAGATGTCAAAGAAATAAACAACTATCTGACTTTTAGAAGACATCTGAAGGCAGCCCTGTTTAGGGAAGTTTTTAATGTTTGATGTTTTATTGTGTTTTTAATATTATGGTTGGGAACCGACCAGAGTGGCTGGGGAAACCCAGCCAGATGGGCGGGGTAACAACAACAACAACAACAACAACAACAACAACAACAACCTGGCTTGAGAGCAGTACATGTGAAAAGGATCTAGGAGTCTTGGTAGACCACAAACTTGACATGAGTCAACAGTGTGATGCAGCAGCTAAAAAAGCCAATGCAATTCTGGGCTGCATCAATAGGAGTATAGCATCTAGATCAAGGGAAGTAATAGTACCACTGTATTCCGCTCTGGTCAGACCTCACCTGGAATACTGTGTCCAGTTCTGGGCACCACAGTTCAAGAAGGATACTGACAAGCTGGAACGTGTCCAGAGGAGGGCAACCAAAATGGTCAAAGGCCTGGAAACGATGCCTTATGAGGAACGGCTTAGGGAGCTGGGTATGTTTAGCCTGGAGAAGAGAAGGTTAAGGGGTGATATGATAGCCATGTTCAAATATATCAAAGGATGTCATATAGAGGAGGGTGAAAGGTTGTTTTCTGCTGCTCCAGAGAAGCGGACACGGGGCAATGGATTCAAACTACAAGAAAGAAGATTCCACCTAAACATTAGGAAGAACTTCCTGACAGTGAGAGCTGTTGGACAGTGGAATTTGCTGCCAAGGAGTGTGGTGGAGTCTCCTTCTTTGGAGGTCTTTAAGCGGAGGCTTGACAGCAGGAATGCATGGTGTTTCCTCTGGCAGGGGGTCAGGAATGCTTTGATGGTGTTTCCTGCTTGGCAGACCTCCAAAGGGGTTGGACTGGATGGCCCTTGTGGTCTCTTCCAACTCTATGATTCTATGATTCTATGAACAACAACAACAACACAGTCATACCTTGTGTTGCGTACGCTCCATGTTGCGTACGTTCGAGTTACGCACCTCTGAAACCCGGAAGCCCTCCACGGAGCGCGTGCGACACACGAGTGCGCAGAAGCGTTCTGCGCACTTCGTGTATGTGCAGAAGTGCAAAAACCTGCGAACGTCCGGGTTTTTTCTTTTTTCTTTTGTCTGTTCGCATTACGTATGCCTGGGTTACGTGGCGCGACCCGGAACGGATCGCGTATGTAACACGGGGTACCACTGTAATAATACCAAGTTAGACCTTGCTCAGTATCATCCACACTGGCTGGCAGCGGTTTCCCAGAGTTTCAGGTGGGAGGCGGTCCCAGCCCAACTGGGAGATGCCACCGGGAATTGATCCTGCAATCCCCTCCTGCGGTTTCCAGCAACTTGGATTCGGAAGCCTTATTGCCTCCAGCTGTGAGGCAGGGCATAACCATCCTGGACGGTAGCCACTGAATTTGTCAAATCTGCTTATAAAACCAACCAAGCTGGTGGCTATCCCTGCCTCTTGTGGCAGAAGGTTCCAAAGTTTATGTGCTGCATGAAAAAGCTAGTTAAAAAAGAATCTGCCACATGTTTTGGTGTTATAAAAGGAAGGGTACTTTTCTCTTTCCACTTTGTCCATGTCACGCACCATTAAAAAAAAAAAAAAACTGCCTACAGCATTTCATGGCATAAGAGCCAACTCTTAGAGGCTGCCAGGGCTGAAGCCCCCACAATAAGATATTTGAGGGGGCCAGGCTCCCACAAAGTGGATGGGCATTCCCATTCAATTGGTGTGCGCGCACTGCATCATGTGATTGATTATTTGGGACAGGGCTTACCTGGGCCCCCACAATATTTCATTAAAGGAATGGTTACACAAAATTTTAGAATATATAGAGCTTGCATATCTTTCAGAAAAGATAAAAGATAATCCGAGGGAAAAATTCATTGAAGAATGGAACAACTTTTTGCAATACCTAAAAAAAAAGTGCAACATCAACACAGTATTAGCTCTGGAATAACCCCTGTTATTTCCGAAAATGACATAGGAGTAAAAAGACACACGAAATTAAATCATCATGAAATACAAGATAAAAAGTAAATGAGGTCGGTGTCATAATTTTATTTATGGTGAATAATTCTCATGTATAATTTAATGAAGAGGTGCATAGGGAAGCCAAAGATTGAAATTATTTAGCCAACAGATTGAAATTATTTAACAATTTAGCCACACCGTGGTAAACGGAAGAATAAGTTTATATTTTTTTAAAATAATCTATGTAATAAAAATATATTTTGTCTAAAATGAGTTTGGAAGATGTAGAAGCATTTTGGTATATGTATATGTATATGTATTGGTATATTGTATTGTAACTGTGTAAGTGTAACTGTGTGTGTGTTATATATGTATGTGTGATTTATGTGTAAATGTAAGTGTATAATGTATGTGTTTGTTAATTAAATTAAAAAATTAAATTAAAAAAAAATATGTTATTAAAGTTGGCACACCTGTTTCATGGCCAGGCAAGGGATAGACAAAGGTAGTCTTTCTGGTGTAAGCACCTGCAGTGCTCGAAATTTTGTTTTTAACCGGCCGACACTCTTCAGTAATGAGCCCCATTTGCCTCTCTTAATTAGTCACGGGGAATACTAATTAGCACGATACCTGGGGAAGGAAGCAAATTCCTTGAGCAAACTCCAGACTCCTCAAGTGACTCCAGAACAAATATCCGTCATATCTCAGAGCATCGACTCTTCTAAACGCCTGATGGAACTCAAGGTCCTCCTCTCAAACTTGACAACCAGACAAGGGGAAGATTCAAGGAGAACATTTTATGGCCTAAAAAAGGTAAAGGTAAAGGACCCCTGACAGTTAAGTCCAGTGGCAAACGACTCTGGGGTTGTGGCGTTCATCTCGCTTTACAAGCCGAGGGCGCCGGCGTTTGTCCGCAGACAGTTTTTCCGGGTCATTGGCCAGTGGGCCATCATGTGGCCACTAAGCCGCTTCTGGCGCAATGGAACGCTTCTGGCGCAATGGAACACCAGAGCAGAGCCAGAGCAGATGCCGTGGAACCTTCCCACCACCTTCCCACCAGAGCAGTACCTATTTGTCTACTTGCACTTTTAGGCGTGCTTTCAAACTGCTAGGTTGACAGGAGCTGGGACCGAGCAACGGGAGCTCACCCCGTCATGGGGATTCGAACCGCTGACCTTCCAATCGGCTATCCCTAGGCGCAGTGGTTTAGACCACAGCGCCACCCGCGTCCCCTTTTATGGCCTAGCTAGGGGTTATTAGAGGGGAACCATGAAAAAGTGGCTTTGTTGAAGCAATTGCCCATCGCACTCTGGCGCCAGACGTCTTCCTAGCTGGCTGCAAAAGCATCGCATATAGGATAGTGGGAGGAATTTCCTTCAGTTCATATTTAAAAGCGAACCTGTTGGATTTTCACTTTCTGAAACATTATGTCTTTTGAAATGCCCCCCCTTCTGTGAAATTTGCACTTCTTCGAATTTTGCGATGCGATTCTCCAAGCAAACAACGATTACGAAAATGCATATGTTGGGGGAAAGCTTGCGTCAAAGGTAATGTGTTAGTGGAAATGGCATTAAAAAATCTCTTACATTGGGGATAACTGCTTGCATATATTGTTTTGTCACAGTCAAAACAGCATTAGGAGAAATTCAGTTTAGAATGCTGATGAGTTTTGCAATTACCTAAGGACCCCCTTTCTCCATACGAACATGTCCAGACCCTGAGATCATCTTCTGAGGCTCTTCTTCATGTGCTCCTCCTCGAGAGGTCTGGAGGGTGGCAGTTCAAGAACGGGGCCTTTTCTGCAGTGTCTCCCCATTCATGGAATGCTCTCCCCAGGGAAGTTTGCCGGGCGCCTTCATTAAACATCTTTGGGCACCAGGCAAAAACATTCCAGGTTTTATGTTGTAAACTGCCCTGAGATCTACAGGTATAGGGTGGTATGCCTATTGTGGGGATTATGGTCGGATTTAGCCACGCTAAAACCTGGAAGGTTAGAGATGCAGCGCTGGCAAGCTACGGTGACAGGAGCGCCAGGATGGGGATGCACGTGTTGGCAGGGATAGGAGAAGAAAGGAGTGGTTGGAAAAGTACTGGAAAGTCACAAGATGAGCAGCAGGAGGGGCGCATGCAGAGAGAGGCATGGAGGAAAAGCATGTACGCAATGGAGGAGTTTGGGGGTGTCACTAAAGAAACCCAGGGCAGGAGCATTTCCTTATATGGTGTGGGTGTCCCACCTTTGGGTAAGGGTTTCCTTATTTGGTTCTTGAAACTGTGTCTGAGGGTTAATCATTAACCACTATGGAAGATTGCCAATAAAAGGGAGCCCGCGGGCGCTGCTCGTGGTCACCTTCCCGTTGATACCATCCTGTCCATCGTGTCGTTCCTTGCCAGCGCAACAGCATATTAAACAAACAAACAAACAAACTTGCTACAGAAAATGTGGAGAACTGAATTTAGGACTGGAAAAATGTGGAATGGGGAAAATCAAAACTGACATCCCTAACCATGGCTGGATAGTATGAAATGGTCCCCACACAGAGTCCATCACTGAGGGAACTCTACAACACACTGGAGAGCCAGTGTGGTGTAGTGGTTAAGAGCGGTAGACTCGTAATCTGGTGAACCGGGTTCGTGTCTCTGCTCCTCCAACAGTATGGTGTCGACAGTGGAATTTGCTGCCGATAGTGTGGTGGAGTCTCCTTCTTTGGAGGTCTTTAAGCAGAGGCTTGACTCGCCATCTGTCAGGAATGCTTTGATGGTGTTTCCTGCTTGGCAGGGGGTTGGACTGGATGGCCCTTGCGTCTCTTCCAACTCTCAGGATTCTATGTCCACATGCAGCTGCTGGGTGACCTTGGGCTAGTCACACTTCTCTGAAGTCTCTCAGCCCCACTCACCTCACAGAGTGTTTGTTGTGGGGGAGGAAGGGAAAGGAGAATGTGAGCCGCTTTGAGACTCCTTCGGGTAGTGATAAAGCGGGATATCAAATCCAAACTCTTCTTCTTCTTCTTCTTCTTCTTCTTCTTCTTCTTCTTCTTCTTCTTCTTCTTCTTCTTCTTCTTCTTCTCATATATTCAACATCATTATTTTGATAGCCAATCATTTTTCCGTTCCCATTGATAACGTTGGATGCAACCTTCCAAGACATTTCACAGAGTTTGAAGTCCACTGGCATATAGCAAGAATGGGGAATCTGTGGCCCTCTAGAAGCTCTTAGACTTCCAGTGCCCATTGGCCAATGGTCAGGGATGATGGCAGCTGTAGCCTAGCAACTTCTGGAAATGCTATAGGTTCCACATCAGTGAAATGGAGAACTGCCCTCTGCGTAATAGGGCACCCAACCACCCTAGTAACTAGTTGGGGATCTCCAGCCCCCTGACCACATTGTGTTCTGCGTTAAGAAGCTCTGCAGATCCAAAGGGTAGGAGGTGCTACATCTGGCTGGCGACCTTCCATCATTTTCCTGTCGCACAATATTGCATTGTGGGAGGTTTTTTTTTTTTTAAAAAAAAAAAAATAAGTATTTTAAATCTAGTGTATCCCATTCATAAATGAAGGCTTTATGTCGTCTCCTCTCCTCTCTTGGTTTCCGTAAGCACATTTCACTTGAAGTCTGCTTGGAGACCACACACACACACAAGCCAGGAAGAAATGAAACAATTGCCCAATTCACAAATTAACGTGGAGGTCAAAGCACTGATTTAGGCCGGTGCAACCGGCTCAGAGCTATTCACTCCTTTTGCCACATGATCCAGTCTGCCCTGAGCTGAAACAGCTGAGCCACTTTAATCCTCCTTAATTTGAGCGCAGAGCGACTCGCATGTGATACTAAGAACATTTCAAGAGTACACTGTGCCCATTTTGTTCAATTCGGCTCCTGACCTGAAATATATATTGACACACACATGGTCTTTGGACCTCGCTCAGAGACTCGGGGAGGAATTAAAATGCTGGGGACCTTCCACATGACTCAGGAAGTTGATGGTGCCTGCATCACCCGGGATGGGCTGGTTACCAGAAGGACCTGAAAACAGGACATACGTACACCATTCACTCCCAGTGGCACAGAGAAAAGGCAACTAGAAAGGGATAAGGAATTTCACCACTACCCAGAAGAAGATGGAAATATGAAAAGGGTCAGAGATGAATAGTAAAAGGTGTTAAAGTTAATTGAAATTTAAAAAACCACTTGAAGGGAGGGAGGGAAGTCTTAACTCGGCGGAGTTCTAATATTTTTGTATGTAACATGATATAAAGACATTTCAGTGCTGATTTAATAGAAAAACAATTACACACACACACACACACACACACACACACAGTGAAACTCGAAAAATTAGAATATCGTGGAAAAGTCCATTTATGTAAGCAATTGTTTTCATTAGCTACTGGAGTTTAATATATGAGATAGACTCATGACATGCAAAGCGAGATATGTCAAGCCTTTGTTTGTTATAATTGTGATGATTATGGCGTACAGCTGATGAAAACCCCAAAGTTGAAATTGTTAATTTGGGGTTCTCATCAGCTGTACGCCATAATCATCACAATTATAACAAATAAAGGCTTGACATATCTCGCTTTGCATGTCATGAGTCTATCTCACATATTAGTTTCACCTTTTAAGTTGAATTACCGAAAGAAATGAACATTTCCACGATATTCTAATTTTTCGAGTTTCGTGTGTGTGTGTGTGTGTGTGTGTGTGTGTGTATTATACAGTGGTACCTCTGGTTAAAAACTTAATTCATTCCGGAGGTCCGTTCTTAACCTGAGGAACCACTTTAGCTAATGGGGCCTCCCGCTGCCACTGCACTACCGGCCCACGATTTCTGTTCACATCCTGAGGTAAAGTTCTTAACCTGAGGTACTACTTCTGGGTTTGCTACAAAACTCTGAACATGAGTTCTAATGGTTGACCACCACTTGTGGCTTAATGTTTTCGTTGTTGGCTTCCATCTGTCTCAAGAGATAATGGAGTGCGCTGCCAGGGGTGAAGCAAAGCCGCTGTGTTAGCAGCACTGAAGTGACCACCCCGGGGCACAAGCCAGGGTAGTGTGTATGGCATTCCTGAGCTGCCCAAATTACAAGACCCCCTCCTTGGCCTCGCTGATGTGGTCCACAGGAAAACACAACCAGCTTGGCTGCAGGAGTTGCCAGAAGGAGGTGTACAAGGTGTCCGGATTTGTGCAGGATTTACTCCTTGGCCCCTTCTTATCCCAAAGATATCCCACAAGGGAGCAGAGGTTTGAGGCCAGAGTTTTCCTACTCCTAGGTGGGCTCCCTTTCCCAGGTGGGTGAGCCCCATTTGACCTTCACTTCCCTTTACAGAGGGATGTGGGTGGCGCTGTGGTCTAAACCACAAAGCCTAGGGCTTGCCGATCAGAAGGTCGGTGGTTCGAATCCCCGCGACAGGGTGAGCTCCCGTTGCTCGGTCCCAGCTCCTGCCCACCTAGCAGTTCGAAAGCACGTCAAAGTGCAAGTAGATAAATAGGTACCGCTCCGGCGGGAAGGTAAACGGCGTTTCCGTGCGCTGCTCTGGTTTGCCAGAAGTGGCTTTGTCATGCTGGCCACATGACCCGGAAGCTGTCTGTGGACAAACGCCGGCTCCCTCGGCCTATAGAGCGAGATGAGCGCCGCAACCCCAGAGTTGTCCGCAACTGGACCTAATGGTCAGGGGTCCCTTTACCCTTTACCTCCCTTTACAGAACATGCAGAAAACTCCTTCTTGACCATTGAACCCATTACTGGTGTGGGTGGGGCTGGGGAAACCCAGCCGGATGGGTGGGGTAAAAATAAATAATAATAATAATAATAATAATAATAATAATAATAATAATTGGTCTCGTTCACTCACTTATGGCTACATATATGATTATTATGCATGTCATCCTGTCTTGCTTTTTCATAAACCATTTTGATGCATGCAGAAGGTCCCAAGTAATAATAATAATAATAATAATAATAATAATAATAATAATATATTTTATACCCCACCCATCTGGCTGGGTTTCCCCAGCCACTCTGGGCGGCTCCCAACAGAATATTAAAAACACGATAAAACATCAAACATTAAAAACTTCCCTAAACAGGGCTGCCTTCAGATGTCTTCTAAAAGTAAGGTAGTTGTTTATTTCCTTGACATCTGATGGGAGGGCGTTCCACACGGTGGGCGCCACTACCAAGAAGGCCCTCTGCCTGGTTCCCTGTAACCACACTTCTCGCAGTGAAGGAACCGGCGGAAGGCCCTCGGAGCTGGACCTCAATGTCCGGGCTGAACGATGGGGGTGGTTCAATCCCCAGTATCCGCAGGCGAGGCAAGGAATGTCCTCTGCATGAAACAATGAGAAACTTCTGAAGAAACGTGCATGCACACGAAAGCTCATACCAAGAACAAACTTAGTTGGTCTCTAAGGTGCTACTGGAAGGATTTTTTATATTTTTTATTTTGTTTTGACTACGGCAGAGCAACACGGCTACCTACCTGTAACTGAAACTTCTGCAAGGTCAGTCTAGAGCAGGCACCCCCAAACTCAGCCCTCCAGATGTTTTGGGACTACAACTCCCATCCTTCAGCTAACAGGACCAGTGGTCAGGGACGATGGGAATTGTAGTCCCAAAACATCTGGAGGGCCGAGTTTGGGGATGCCTGGTCTACATGATGCTGAGCTCAGTAGCTGCTGCGAGGCCGTGTCCATTGCTGTGCTCTCACGGAAGAGAAGCAGAATAACCCCAAGACCAACATTGTCCAGCAAGTCCACTTCTAAAGCGTGAAGGCAAGAGGTGTCAGTGTGTGTTCATGTGTCTTCAGAGACCCGTAAGCCTTCTGAGAGGCCCTTTCAGATGCCGTCAGGTTTGTTCAGTGGCTTCTGCGCCTGCATCCTGTGCTGGGGTTGCTTATCACCCACGAGGGCGCTCAGCTATTCAGCGAGCTGCAGGAGGCGTCTGATACCGTTCCGTGGATGTGAAAGAAACCTATTGAGCACTAAAGGAGCAAATTATCAATAAAGGAAGACGGAGCAATGAAAAGGCTATAATAAAGTTCAAACAAAGTGTGCCTGTCAGTTCACAAGATCCGCATGCATGCAAAATTTTCCTGAAAATTACACATCTTACGGTCGATTACATCCTCCTCCTTGAGCTCAAGGAGCCGGTTCGGCGTTTTCATTAAACGTGGAGTATTTGGGGGGATGATAACGATAATTAATAGAGCAAAACCACTTAACATGCAGATAATAAAGTATACGAAGCATTCCTTCTAAAACTGTGACCCTCACCATAGGATATGGATTTGCTATTTTTGACAACATAATGAAAAATCTTCCCCCCTTTAGGCGACTCGATCCGCTCCCAAGTTCGTATCAAGATCTGCCTGCATGCGCACAAATCGAGGAGGGCGCTGGGGGAGCTGAATCAGCCGATTCGAGGCCCAAAGGGCAGGAACAAAGGAGGTTGGGCTTGTCCTATCAAAATGTCTGTCCATTTAGCCCGCTATTGTTTACTCTGACTGGCAGCCACCCTCTGGGGCTTCATGAAGAGAAAGGTCAATGGCTATTAGCCCCGATGGCTACATTCTACCCCCCACCATCAGGGGCACTATGCTTGGAACTATTCAGGATTCCAAAAGGCATCCAGTTGGTCCCTGTGAGAACAGGATGCTAGATTAGATGGGCCACTGGTCTGATGGAGCAACTAGGCTCGTCATAGAAAAATAGAGAGAGAGAGGGTGTCAGAAGCTCCTTAAGGCAGGGGAATCTTCTGGGTTTTTTTTTATAGGAAGTGACGTGATGGATCAGATGATTCGGAGCCCATCTTATCTCAGTTACTTCTTTTCTGTTGGATATAATCTTAGGTCACTCCCAACTCTAAGATTTTATGATTCAGCAGACGGTTACAGGATATGTAAAGGTAAAGGTTTGCAACCAGGAGCAGCTACTTCTGGGTTAGCGGAGCTCGTAACCCAGGCGTCCCCCAACTCGGCCCTCCAGCTGCTTTGGGACTACAACTCCTATCATCCCTGACCACTGTAGTCCCAAAACAGCTGGAGAGCTGAGTTTGAGGATGCCGGTTGTAACCAGAAGCGTTCGTAACCAGAGGTAAAGGTAAAGGTAAAGGGACCCCTGACCAGTCGCGGGCGACTCTGGGGGTTGCGGTGCTCATCTCGCTTTACTGGCCGAGGGTCATGTGGCCAGCATTGACTAAGCCGCTTCTGGCAAACCAGAGCAGTGCACGGAAACGCCGTTTACCTTCCCGCTGGAGTGGTACCTATTTATCTACTTGCACTTTGATGTGCTTTCGAACTGCTAGGTTGGCAGGAGCAGGGACTGAGCAACGGGAGCTCACCCCGTCGCGGGGATTCGAACCACCGACCTTCTGATCAGCAAGCCCTAGGCTCTGTGGTTTAACCACAGTGCCACCTGTGTCCCTACAGGATATGTACCGATTGGAAATAAAGTAGCATGTCTCGCCTGTAAGTTTTGCTGGGGGGGGGCAACAATATTAAAAGTGGGATTGGGTATAACAGCCATAGTGCTACCATGAGCACAATCATTATGGATGCACAGTCAAAACGATGTAATACTGCTTTTTGTGGGTGAGAGCAGAGCCGTAGCCCCTGGCAGAACCATCCAGATTGCGCCCCCTTGTTGTTGTTCAGTCATTCAGTCGTGTCCGACTCTTCGTGACCCCATGGACCAGAGCACGCCAGGCACCCCTATCCTCCACTGCCTCCCGCAGTTTGGCCAAACTCATGCCAGTCGCTTCGAGAACACTGTCCAACCATCTCATCCTCTGTCGTCCCCTTCTCCTTGTGCCCTCCATCTTTCCCAACATCAGGGTCTTTTCCAGGGAGTCTTCTCTTCTCATGAGGTGGCCAAAGTACTGGAGCCTCAACTTCAGGATCTGTCCTTCCAGTGAGCACTCAGGGCTGATTTCCTTTAAGAATGGATAGGTTTGATCTTCTTGCAGTCCATGGGACTCTCAAGAGTCTCCTCCAGCACCATAATTCAAAAGCATCAATTCTTCGGCGATCAGCCTTCTTTATGGTCCAGCTCTCACTTCCGTACATTACTACTGGGAAAACCATAGCTTTAACTATACGGACCTTTCTGGCGCCCCCTAGCCACAGACAAATTGGCTCATCTTTCTGCCTCTCCTCCAACCCCCCCCCCCAGCCCTGCACCCATTCAATTCCTCACACACTTCACCTTGTAACTAATTCTTTTTTTGTGGTGAATTCTGATTGAAGGGGGCCAAAACAGAGAGAGGACACCAAGATGGGGAAGGCTGACCAAGATGGTGGTATATAGCCGTCTCCCCACTTACGCGCGGGCTACGTTCCGGGTGCATAAGTTGGGGAGCACCCCACTTTAATAGAGAGGAGGGCATGGGAGCCAACTCCTGGGGATCAAGGTTCCTTCACCCCCCCTAAAATATTTGAGAGCCCCCCCCCAGTTAGTGGGCATTGCCATTCAAACAGTGTGCATATGCTCCATCTCGATTATACAGGGTGGTGCTTACCTGCCCCCCCCATATATTTTATTCAAGCTGGCACCCTTGAAGAAGGGTGTGCGAGAGGATAGAGAGAGAGAAGTGACTCTGGAGTAGGCAGGCTTTGAAGTTGGCGACTCCCCCCCCCCCGGTGCCCAGAGAGCCAGGAGCACGGGCAGTGAGGTGGGCTGGGCAGCGTCAGGAGCCGAGGCTGGAAAACCTTCTTGGCCCGGACCCCAAACGGGATGAGGTGGTGGGGTGTGCGCAGGCTCCCCCACCAGGCTGTCCTGCAAGCTCAATTATGGCGCCTGGCTGCCAGGAGGGCCAAGGGGTATGGGGGCAGCCGGGAACAGCTGGTGCCCAGTGCATCCTCTTCCCCGCTCCGCCTGGGCTGTGCAGGGGCATAGCAAGGGGGCGAGGGGGGCGGTGCGCCCCGGATTCCATAATGGAGGGGGTGACAAATTATCAAGGAACAATTTTTTTGAATTTTTTTTTTGAAAATGCCTGCTCCGAAGGTCTTATCTTACTATACTAGGGATTATATAGCTATATATGAAATTTCATGCATATCGGTTAATATCTTGACCCTCCTCCACCAAAATAGCTGTTCACTTGGCTGTTTTCCTATGTCATGAAGGCTGAAATTTCAGTTCAGTGGAGCACTTACTGTTCCCAACCCTAACCCTGTGGAAAGCCATCTAATTAGACTTTAATTTGATTTTGAGATGTTTTTAGGAGGTAATTTAATTATTGTTTGATTTTATACCAATGTTATGTATCTGATGTTAGCCACCCTGAGCCCGACTTTGGCCGGGGAGGGTGGGATATAAATAAAATGTTTTTTTATTATTATTCCTTTGTAAGAAAATATGAAATAACGTAAAACAATTTTTGTGGGGTGGGAATCAATGGGGGGTGGGTTGACAAGAATTTTTCTGCACTTGGTACCACCTGACCTTCCCATGTCTGGGGGAGGGGGTGACAATTTTTTTTTTGCCCCCGGGTACCAATTTACCTTGCTACACCCCTGGGGCTGTGGGCAGGGAGCGCTGGCCGGACAGGGTGCCCGGTAGAGGGTCCCGGCAGCCGTTTTTGTGCCCCCCTTGCCTGCGCCCCTGGCAGGGGCTCACCTCACCACCCCCTAGCTATGGTCCTGGGTGAGAGAGAACCTCACAAGGCCTGCTGGATCAGGCTGGGCATTGGCCCATCAAGTCCAGCATCCTGTTCTCACAGTGGCCAAGCAGGTACCTTTCCCGGGGAACCCTCAAGCAGAACCTGAGCACAAGAGCCCTCTCCCCTTCTGTGGTTTCTAGAAACTGGTATTTAGAAGCAATAACTGTTGGGTTTTATTTGAGTGATCAAAATTGCACCTGAGCCGGTATGATGCCAGTACTGTCTGTTTAAGAAACAGAAGAAACAGGTGCCAGTATTTTTTAACTGCGCAAAGCGTGGGTGTTACTCTGTGTTGAGAAGCAGTTTCTTGTTGGGAGTTTTTTGGGAGCTGAGAGGTGTGGGGAGGTTGGGAGTGTGAGTTCTTTGATAAAGCATATTTGGAGTTAGTTTAAAAAGAGTCTCTGAGAGAAGGCTAGCAGCTAATAGGGAGTTCTAACTACCTTTGCTTAAAATTAAAGTCTAGATTGTTGTTGTTCAGTCGTTCAGTCGTGTCCGACTCTTCATGACCCCATGGACCAGAGCACGCCAGGCACCCCTATCCTTCACTGCCTCTCGCAGTTTGGCCAAACTCATGTTAGTAGCTTCGAGAACACTGTCCAACCATCTCCATCCTCGGTCGTCCCCTTCTCCTTGTGCCCTCCATCTTTCCCAACAAAGTCTAGATTAGAAAAGCCTTTTTCTTTCACTCCTGGTGCCCTGCTTCAGCCAAGTCAGTTTCTGTTGCACGATTTCTTCTTTTGACTCTGCAGGAAGCGTACTTTTATGGGCCACTGTTAACTGGGGTGTGAGTTTTTCTATTGTTCAGTACCCAGTTATTTTCCCATTAATAACTGCCCCCAACTGTGGAGGCAGAGCATAGCCATCCTACCTGGCACCCATCCATAGCTCTCTCCTCCATGAATTTGTTTGGTCCTCATTTAAAACCATTCAAGATGGCAGCCATCACGTCCTCCTAGGGGAGCAAATTCCATAGTTTAACTGTGCGCTGCATGATTAAGACCTTTATGTTATCTTAAAGAAAATTATCCTGAATCTTCCAATGTTCAGCTCCATTAGATGTCCACCAATTCTAGTATCAGGGAGAAAAAACTGTTTTCTATCCGCTTTTTCCACGCCGCGCATAATTTTATTTAATTTTACATCATGTCACCTCTCACTTGCTCAGCTAAAAAGCCCCTGAGGCTTCCATGTTTCCTCTGGGGGAATCTCTCCCTCCCTCGATAATTCTGGTTGCCCTTTTCTGAACCTTCCCTTGAAATGGCGGGAAGGGCCATTCCATCCACAAGCTCTCTGGCTTCTATGGGATCTTTCCCCGCAGGAATCCGATTCCTAGATCAGGGCATCTGCCTTTGACACAGAATCCTGCTCTCTTCCTGGCTTGCTCACCATCCTGTTCCGCGAAGATAATGCATGGAAGGTTACAATGCACCTGGTTGTTGCAGCCCGTAATTCTCCTCTTCTCTGGTGGGTGGTGGGTGAGAGTTACTAATCCTGTCTCCTTGAGGTTAACTCAAAACAAGGATTAGGGTAAAGTTCCAGAAAATGTTAATCTTCCCCCTTCAGAGGAGTAAAGTTGAGTGCTGTTATCAAGCCCTGTTGGTACAGAACTCCCAGGAACAATGGGTCGATTTAACAAGGTGCAGGAGAAGAGGGAATATTGCTTTATGCACATACAGACCTGGACTACATACAGACTTCAGCAACTCTGGATGGCTCCCAGCACAATATTAAAAATACAATAAAACATCAGACATTAAGAACTTCCCTAAATAGAGCTGCCTCCAGATGTCTTATAAAAGTCATATAGTTGTTTATTTCCTTGATGGGAGGGCGTTCCACATGGTGGGCGCCACTACCGAGAAGGCCATGTGCCTGGTTCCCTGTAACCTCACTTCTTGCAGTGAAGGAACCGCCAGGAGGCCCTCGGAGCTGGACCTCAGTGTCTGGGCAGATCGATGGGGGTGGAGACACTCCTTCAGGTATACTGGACAGAGGCCATTTAGGGCTTTAAAGGTCAGCACCAACACTTTGAATTGTGCTCGGAAACGTACTGGGAGCCAATGTAGGTCTTTCAGGACTGGTGTTATGTGGTCTCGGCGGCCGCTCCCAGTCACCAGTCTAGCTGCCGCATTCTGGATTAGTTGTAGTTTCCGGGTCACCTTCAAAGGTAGCCCCACGTAGAGCGCATTGCAGTAGTCCAAGCGGGAGATAACCAGAGCATGCACCAGTCTAGCAAGACAGTCTGTGGACAAGTAAGGTCTCATCCTGCATACCAGATGGAGCTGGTAGACAGCTGCCCAGGACACAGAACGGAGAAATGGAAGTCCTGAGACCCTTCGAACCAGGAGTCAGAGTCGAAGCACCTACAGCTCACTCTGAGTTGTGCTCGCTTAGAAGTGAACCTCATCGCTTTTAATGGCACTTGCCTCCAAAGTAGGGAAGTCGAAGGAGCTCGATGAAAATGGAAACGGGAGCAGAAATAGGTGCCTTAAAAAAAAAAAAAATCCCCTGTTCTTCTCCCCTTGTGTGCCATGTTTTTGCGTGTCGAGGTCCTCAAGCCACCCCCAAGGAATTCACACTGGAGACATTAATTTTGTTTGGGTTTTTGGCAATAATTTAGGCCACAACTTTATTGAAATACAAATTCTGTGAGTGGTTGCATAGGCATTGGTTCAGACTAGCTGTCCGCCGGGACAGAGCTGACATCCAGTCAGCATCGGGAGAATGCCAAAGCGTGTTCTCTCCTAGAGAACACGTGTTGTGGTTGGGGCCTAGCAAGACACCCTGCTGGAGTTGTGGGGCGGGACTTAATTAGCTAGCCAAGGATGCTGATAGGGGCTTTTGGGGTTGTTGGGGAGAATTGTATGTTGCAAATTTTGATAGACAGTGCAGGGGTTATATATTCTGGGTGCTCGCAGCACCAGCCCCTCTTTGCTGCGTGCACCGGATCTCCCACCCGTCCCCCCCTCGTTTTGTAGGTGTGCGCTTTGACCTTGCTATGCCTGTCATGGGGTCGTCTGCTTTGTGGCAGGGGCCTGGTAGGAATTTTCCCATTTGGCTGATTGGCTGTGGCCATTGGGTTTTGCCTACTGCGTAGCAATTAGTCACAACTTGTAAGGTTGGCGGTTAGGCATTGGTTATTACGTTGGTTGGTGGAGGGGAAGTGGTTGGCCGTGCTGCTGCTGCGCGGGGAATTCCGTTAAAGGAATCCAGGGGCTCTCCATGCTTTTGTCCGTTCCCCTGGTCAGGGGCTAGGGCCACGCAAGAGCCCCTGGGAACATTAGGGGAGAGGGAGGGTCCTGGCCACCCCGACCCCAATCCTCTCCTCAATGTGTTTTCCCCTTTGCTGTCTTCCACCAGCGGATGGAAGTCAGCCTGTCCCCTGGATGGGACTTATAGTCAAACCAATGCCTAAGCAACCACTCACATGTTGTAATTTAATAAAAAAGTTGTGGCCAAAATTATGCCAATAACCTTAAACAAAATTCCTGTGTGCGGTGTGAATTATTTGGGGGTGGGCTTGAGGACCTCTACACGCAACTGGGGAGAGTTAAGGAGGCTGGGGGCAAAGCCTCCCTCTCCCCAGAGGTCCCAGGGGCTCTGGCCACGGCCCTATCCCCTACCGGGGGTTCGGACAAAGCATAAAGAGCCGCCCCTGGATTCCTTTAACGGAATTCCCTGTACCATCATCACCATGATTCTGGAGGTGGGCACCACCCATCCAGTAATCAACACAATAACCAATGCCTAACCGCCAACCTTACAAGTTGTGACAAGTTGCTACTGCAGTAGGTGAAAACCAGATGGCAACAGCCAATCAGCCAAATGGAAAAATTCCTACTGGGCCCCTGCCCCAAAAGCAGATGACCCCATGACAGGCAGTTGCAAGGTCAAAGCAGAGGCCTATGAAAAGAGGGTGGAGGGGGGTGATCCGAAGCTCGCAGCCAAGAGGAAGATCACCCTGTGTGCAGAGGAATATAAAGGACGCTGGTTGCTTTGCCCAGCAACACCTCCTGACCCTATTGCAGCAGGCCGGCTAGCGGTGACCAGGAGAGGTGTCTTGCCGGGCCCGGCCGCAACACGTGTTCTTACTCAAGATAGAACCCGATTTATTAGATTGCAAGCCTGTGGGTAAGGATTGCCTTAGGTTGGACCCCTATTCCTAGAATGCTTTAACAGCCAACCCCTTTCCCTATGGAGCTGTGGGAATTGTAGCTCTGTGTGGGGGTTGTCTCCTAGCTACTCTCAGCACCTGTAACAATCTACAGTTCCCAGGGTGCGGGGTGGAAACCATGAGGATGGTACTGCTTTAAATGTGTGATCCAGATGGGATCTCTCTGTGTATGGCAGGCTAAGTAACAGCAATGCTCTAACTGCATTGTGAGACTGGAAGGGAGGCGGAAGGGGAAGGGTGGATTAATTTGAAAAGCCAGCCTTTTGGTGCCAGCCAAAGATGTGGGGAGCATGGCTCTTTGCCCCCATCCCTGCACCGCAGAAAGAAGGGGAGCAAGCGAGTCTGATGTGAAGTTAAAGCAGTCGGGTGGAAGATGCCCAGCGAAGCGAAGTTTCCAGGCAGGCTGTACGTTTTCCCATCACGTCTCCAGGCTCCAGCCGTGAGATTAAGGCCATGTCAAAGGGACGGAGTATGAACTAGTTCTGTTTATTTGCTTGTTTGCTTCTTAAACATAGAATCACAGAACTGTAGAACCATCGCCGCTCTAGGAGAAAGAGGGAGGCATTCTTGGTGAGTTTCGGCACATCTTTTTCTAGAGTCATAGAATCATAGAGCTGGAAGGGACCCAGGGGTCATCTAGTCCAACCCCCTGCAGTGCAGGAATCTCACCCAACCTCTGCTTAAAAACCTCCTAAGAAGGTTCCTCACTCAGTCTCTAGATCATAGCTGACAACTTTTCCCTTTTCTTGCGAGGAATCCTATTCGGAATAAGGGAATTTCCCTTAAAAAGGGAAAAGTTGGCAGCTATGCTCTAGATCAGTTGGCAAACCTTTTTTTAAATATATATATAATTATAAATTCTTGGGCTTACCAGTTTTACTGATTTACTAGGGGAAGCTGCTCTGCTCACCAGCCACCCTTCCCTCCACCTCCTACGTGAACTAAGAAGCTCCAAACTCTGCAAGCTTTCTTCCTAAGGGGGTCTCCCCACCCCCATGGCAATTTTGCTTTCCCTTTTCTGAACCTTTGCCAACTTTACAATATCCTTTTTGAAGGCCAGCCTGGAGATGATGCGGAACGAACGTAACGTAAAGCAAGTGACCTGCCGCTGCGCTGTGTGTGACCTTTGCTTAAAAACAACAAGATTCTAGTCCATGTGCTTCTGGAGCTGCTCCTTTAAATAGGAAATGGTGGAGCTGCCTTACGCAGAGTCCAATGGCCTCTCTAGCTCAGTATTGTCTACACCAGGGTTTCCCAAACCTGGGTCTCCAGCTCTTGCCAGACTACAACTCCCATCACCCCTTGCTAGCAGGACCAGTGGTCAGGGATGATGGGAATTGTAGTCCAAAAACAGTTGGAGACCCAAGTTTGGAAAACCATGGACTATGCTAAATGGGAGCAGCTCTCTAGAGGTTTGGGGCAGGATTCTTTCCCAGCCCAACCTGGAGAGACTGGGAATTGAACCTGGGGAAGTTCTGCATGCATAGCAGGTGTCCTGCCACTGAGCCACGGCCCTCCCCTGAAACATCATCTTCCTAGTTTCCTTAAAGCCTGCTTGATTTGCAAGACCCCTCTTTGGGCTTCAGTCGATGAATGAGCAGCCTGAACAAAAAGGCCCTTTATTTGTTTTTGTTTCGTTTCACGCATAGCAAATATATAATTTTCTCCCTCTCCCTCTTAAATCGCAGTAATTGTCTTGTCACGATTAGGGTTCTCTCTCCCCCCCCTCCCCCTTCTCTTCCTTTCCCCTCCATTCGCTGTCATTTTAACATGGAAGCCCCGGGAAAGAGAATTCTCAAAAATTAAATTTCATGCTTGCATGTGTTTCTGTGATCTGTCATGTGTATGATCTCCGAGTGGAAAACTTCTCTAAAAATAAATGGATTACCCTTTTTACGACACCGTCTGATGTCTCTTCAGTAGATATCGCTGCCTGCCTCTGATCTCTAACCCGCCGCAATCGGAATGACAGGCATTGAATTAAAAGCCGCTGGGTGACGCCCTCCGCCTTTGTGGCCCCTTCCAGAGGGTGCCGGGCTGGTACAGCAGGCCTGCCACCCCCCCACCCCCCATTTGTAGACTGCAAGTACACCATCACTCTTTGGCAAAGGACAAATCTCTGACCTTTTCTCAAAGAGCATTGTAAATACCACACTCACTTGGCTCTTTGGAAAATATGATTTTTTTTTAATGTTGCCTAAGAACCACAGCGCCTTAAGAATTGGAAAGGGTCACCATGAATTATCAGGGCCCAAGCCCTTCCTTAGTGGTCGGATACCCCAGGCATCCCCTGACAACAATTATTGGAATACCTAAGGCCACTTATAAACGTGGACCACTTATAAACGCCATCTCCAACTCCTCAAAGGATTCCATCAACAGTGTCTCCGAAAATTTCTACACATCACTTGGGAAGACAGGCGAACTAATACCAGTGTACTGGAAGAAGCAAAGATCACCAGTGTTGAAGCAATGATTCTTCAACATCAACTTCGTTGGACTGGTCATGTTGTGCAGATGCCTGATTATCGTCTTCCAAAGCAACTACTCTATTCCGAACTTAAAAATGGAAAGCGTAATGCTGGTGGTCAACAAAAGAGGTTTAAAGACTCTCTCAAGGCAAATCTAAAAAATGTAGTATAAACACCGACAACTGGGAAACACTGGCCTGCGAGTGCTCCAGTTGGAGAACAGCCTTTGACCAAAGGTGTCATGGGCTTTGAAGACGCTCGAACTCAGGACGCAAGGGAGAAACGTGCTAAGAGGAAGGCACGTTTGGCAAACCCTCACTGTGATCAACTCCCCCCGGAAACCTATGTCCCCACTGTGGAAGGACATGTGGATCCAGAATTGGCCTTCACAGTCACCTACGGACTCACTGTTACAACCATGTTCATGGAAGGCAATCTTACTCGGCTACGAGTGATTGCCAAAGAAGAAGAAGAAGATCCATAACCAACTTTGAAGTGGTCATCTTACCACGTGACCCAGGCGTGGGGGAAAACCAAGAAGAAGAAGAAGAAGAAGAAGAAGAAGAAGAAGAAGAAGAAGAAGAAGAAGAAGAAGAAGAGTTTGGATTTGATATCCCGCTTTTCACTACCCGAAGGAGTCTCAAAGCGGCTAACATTCTCCATGATGCTCCGGATGCTGCCAAATGACAACTCCTGCAATCTCTGGCCATTGGCAGTGATGCCTGGGACTGATGGGAGTGCCAAAAAGATCCGAAGGGCCACAGGTTCCACACCTTCTCGCCGGAGCAGTACCTATTTATCTACTTGCACTTTGATGTGCTTTTGAACTGCTAGGTTGGCAGGAGCTGGGACCAAACAACAGGAGCTCACCCCGTCAGGGGATTCGAACCGCCGACCTTCTGATCAGCAAGCCCTAGGCTCTGTGGTTTAGACCGAGTCTCAAAGCGGCTAACATTCTCCTTTCCCTTCCTCCCCCACAACAAACACTCTGTGAGGTGAGTGGGGCTGAGAGACTTCAGAGAAGTGTGACTAGCCCAAGGTCACCCAGCAGCTGCATGTGGAGGAGAGCGAACCCGGTTCACCAGATTATGAGTCTACCGCTCTTAACCACTACACCACACTGGAGCCCTGTGAGCCCCATATGCCCGGAGCTGCTGAGTGGGACTATTACTTCCCTTGATCTGGAGACTATACTTCAATGTGGAAGAACCACTGGGAGGTGCTGGGGTTTTTTGGGGGGGGGGATAGGTGCAAGCGTACTTTTCAGATGCCTATGACTTAACTAACAATGTGCGCACAGCGGAATGCAGACGTCAGACTCTGCACAAGCTGACCTACTTTTATCATGAACAAAAGCAGGATTATATATATAAAAAAACATTTTTCTCTGTAACGTTTTCTTCTTCTTCTTCTTCTTCTTCTTCTTCTTCTTCTTCTTCTTCTTCTGGAAGGGGAATGGGAGGTTTTTGATGCATACAGGTACATCGGAAAGATAGCAACTTATGAGAGAAGTAGGTGAGGCAAGAACACTGGGAACATTTCCCCCATCAAACTTCCATCCTAACCTTTCATAAATTACTTTTTCAAGCTGCCTTGATAGCTCATAGTGGGGCATGAAGGAAGAGAAGATAACACAATGAGAACACACCTGCTGCAAGAACTACCAACAAAAGAAGAGTGGCAGATGAAAGTGATGGACTATGCCGAGTTGGAGAAATTAAGTGGGAAAATTCAGAACCAGCAGGACCAGACTTTCCTGAAAGATTGGAAGAAATTTAGGATATATTTGAAAGACAATTGTAATCAATTGACATCGCTTGTAGGGTTGCAAGAAGTTTTGTAAAGAGAACTATATGAATTATTGCCAAAAAGGACTAAGAATGAGTTTATTTAGGTTTTGGACTTTATAGCAATAACTATTAAAATAAAATGCAAAATCAGAAAGAAAGTTAGAAAAGCATTAGCCGAGGTTGACGGAAGTCCTAGGTTGCAACATCCAAAAGTTTGTTGTATTGTATAAGATGGGATGTTATGTTTGGAAAACATGTGCAAAAACCAATAAAATATATATATATATATATATATATATATATATATATATATATATAGATAGATAGATAGATAGATAGCAACACAGAACAGTTCTGCTGCAGCAGGCCAGTGGCCCATCTGGTCCAGAATCCTGTTCCTACAGTGGTCAATCGGATGCCTTTACTGGGGAAGCCTCAAGCAAGATTCGAACACAGGAGCCCTCTCCCCTCCTGTGGTTTCCAGCAACTGGGTTTCAGAAGCATTTCCACCTCCATCCTGCCTTGTAGCCATTGATAGCCTTCTCCTCCTTGAATTTTTCCAATTCTCTTTTTCAGCCACCACTGCCTCCTGCAACGCACTATTGGGTTATCTATCCATCCCTTCTAAAATTCTCCCTCTGACCTACCCTGCTGTCAGATCACTGTAATGTTAAAAAAGAATAATGCTGGGCTGACAAATTTCTCCGGGGGCCATTTTGCCAAGAAACACTCAAGGTATGTCCAGGCAACCACGGGGTTCTCAATCTGTGAGTTTGTGTGCCTCCCCGTTAATTAAACTTTGCAAACAGAATTTAATTTAGAGGCTTACTCTTTTCATTCCTGACTTTCAGGTTTGCCTCTTTAACCTTTCGCTGCGCCAAAGAATTCTCAGTCGTTCCAACCCGCTTTCTCTCCTTCGTTTGGCCCACGGACTCCCGTTCTCGTCGGAAATCTGGATGACGTATTGTCAAAACTCTTTTTCTTGTTCTTAATTATTATTATTTTATTATTTTTCAATGCAAAATGACAGCATAAATCATACATATAAAACAAAAAAAGAAAAGGAAAAAACAAAACAAAACCCCAAAACCAATAATATCCACAATACATAACAAAACATACATAGACTTTGACTTCCTTCCACTGTTTTGGGACTTCAAATTACCATTTCTTCATTTCTTTCACCCTGCAAAACTTCACTCATTACATACCAATATTTTTGCTCCAGAACAATGTTTTTTTTTATGTGCTTTTCAACTCAGTCCCATTCTTTTATTCATTTTTGTTCTGATTGTTCCCTTAAGACTGCTGTTAATCTTGCCAAATCTATATATTCACAAAGTTTAATTTGCCATTCTTTTGCTGATGGGATTCCCCCCCCACTTCC
Source organism: Lacerta viridis (assembly GCA_900245905.1). NCBI lineage: Eukaryota > Metazoa > Chordata > Lepidosauria > Squamata > Lacertidae > Lacerta > Lacerta viridis. The sequence goes on from OFHU01004725.1 coordinate 273,185, forward strand.
AATTTTTCCCTATAAGCATCCTTGTCAAAATTATTTTGATGCAGGGTGGTTTAAAAAATAAAAATAAAACAAGCGAGCGAGCGAGCAAACTAACTAGCCTTGTCACTGCTGGCGTGTTCATCTATTGCCATGGGTCAAAGTGCACCTGTTCCCATCGCCAGTGAGTGCACAGCATTGGACTGTTTTGTCCCCATTAGCTATGGAAGAAGAAGAAGAAGCTTTATCACTACCCGAAGGAGTCTCAAAGCAGCTAACATTCTCCTTTCCCTTCGTTCCCCACAACAAACACTCTGTGAGGTGAGTGGGGCTGAGAGACTTCAGAGAAGTGTGACTAGCCCAAGGTCACCCAGCAGCTGCATGTGGAGGAGCGGGGAAGTGAACCCGGTTCACCAGATTACGAGTCTACCGCTCTTAACCACTACACCACACTGGCTCTTTTCTCTCCAACTTTTCCAACCAATAGCCGAACTTTTCTCTCCAACGCACTCAAGGGGGAGTATGTGGTTCTCCTTTTCCTCATTTCATCATCATCATCATCATCATCATCATCAACAACTTTATTGCGCTAGCCAAAGGCCACAGCACCGTTCACAAAAGGAACAAAAAGAAATGCAGCAATAACCATAAACACATCAGGCCCTGCAGATACAATAAACCACAATCACTTCTCCCAAAAATTATTTGTTGCATACGAGAGAATAGTTCTCAGGGTTCTCAGGTAGAATGTGCCAGGTTAAATGTCCGAATCACCTTTGCAATTGACCGCTATTTTATTGAGTTCTTTTCTCCTGATCTTCTTAGCTGCCAACGCAGATAGCGCTACTTTATAAGTTGCGAAGTCATCAGTGTCACTCAGCACCCATTTCACCCTTTCCGCCCTGTTCGAGTGTGTTCCATTCGTGAGCAGGGGTTTTATAACTCGGTCTTTGGGTTCTATATATGGCGGGCATTGCAATAAATAGTGGGACAGGTCCTCTATGCAAGGTTGTCCACACAGGCAAAATCTCTCCTTGTACTGTACTTTGCCGTACCGACCACCCACCACCGCTGAGGGCATCGAAATCTTAATTCTGTAAAAGCGATTCTTAGTTCGGCAAATGGGAGCCATGGTAGTGCAGTGTTTAGAGTGTCTGGCTAGGAGCTGGGAGATCAGGGTTCGAATCCCCACTTAGCCATGAAACTCACTGAGTGTGACCTTGCGCCAGTCACCCACTTTCTCAGTCTAACACCTGTTGAAAACTTGTCGCTTTCCGTAAGTACATTTGGACACATTATTTAGTTACATTTGATTTAAAAGTTTTATTGATTTTTCTTGCCCCCCCCTTTCATAATGGCTTTATGTATATTTCTTTTTAGGGGACGCGGGGCTTGCCAATCAGAAAGTGAGTGGTTCGAATCCCTGTGACAGGGTGAGCTCCCGTTGCTCGGTCCCTGCTCCTGCCAACCTAGCAGTTCGAAAGCACATCAAAGTGCAAGTAGATAAATAGGTACCACTCCAGCGGGAAGGTAAACGGTGTTTCCGTGCGCTGCTCTGGTTCGCCAGAAGCGGCTTAGTCATGCTGGCCACATGACCCGGAAGCTGTATGCCGGCTCCCTCGGCCAGTAATGCGAGATGAGTGCCACAACCCCAGAGTTGTCCGCGACTAGACCTAATGGTCAGGGGTCCCTTTACCTTTACCTATATTTTTTTATTATAATTCTCACCATTGATACGAATCACCTTCTACACAAGAGTTTCAGTGCAATGCACAATGAAGGCTATGAAAAAGAGTTGAGAACATAAAAGCAGCAAACCCGTTAAAAAAACAACAACACAAAAAACTAATACCATACAAAGTAGGCACTTCTGACCAAGACCCATTCATCCAGTCAGAACAAAAATGTCTTCAACTGTTTCCAGAAAGTGCAGTTAGGGGGCAGCCATCATTTTTAAAACAACTCAGGGCCCAGACCTGAGTGCTGTCATATAGGGGGAAGCCCTTGGATATGGAGGTTAATTCATAAAGAATCTTAGAGCTGGAAGGGAACGCAAGGGTCATCTAGTCCAACCCCCAAAATACAAGAATCTTTTGCCTGAGGTGGGACTCAAACCTATGACTCTGAGATTAAGAGTCTCGTGCTTCACCACCTGAGTTATACCAGGGGATAAATTGGGAGGAGAAGAAGAGTTTGGATTTGATATCCCGCTTTATCACTACCCGAAGGAGTCTCAAAGCGGCTAACATTCTCCTTTCCCTTCCTCCCCCACAACAAACACTCTGTGAGGTGAGTGGGGCTGAGAGACTTCAGAGAAGTGTGACTAGCCCAAGGTCACCCAGCAGCTGCATGTGGAGGAGCGGGGAAGCGAACCCGGTTCACCAGATTACAGGACTACCACTCTTAACCACTACATCACGATGGCTCTATGCCAGAGTCACTGTCTTGCGCCCAAGATTGTGACGTCATAAGCAACGGCGCAGCATCGAGAGGAGGCCGAGTGCAGAGAGCAGTGCGGCTTCCTCTTGTGGGCTCAGGAGGAGCCAGCCACTGAACCGTACGGCACTCGGCTCGGCTATCGGCCTCCTGCACCCCTTCAACATTGAGGGTGCCTCGCCCCGTGCCAGCATATTTTATTGGGGTCAAAGATATCTCTGCCCCTAGGAGTTGGCGTGACTGCTCAGTGCTATAATTTGCAGCCGGTTCCTGCCAAACTGAAACTCGCCACTCGGAGGGGGGAACCAGGCAAACCTGGAGACTTCAGGCCAGGCCTGGCAGCGTGGTCGACTTGAATAATAACGCTGGCCACAGAACTGGGCATATGAAAGCAGAATCCTTCCCCGCTCCCCTGTTATCATTGTGGGTCTTATTAACTTTGCATGTTTAATTGGCTGGGATGATTATGCATTCCGCCCTGAACTGAAGGACAGAAGGGGAGGTATGTGTTGTACAGTAGGCGTGATATTCAGAGCCACTGGATTTCAGGAGAGGGAACAGAATGCTGGAAAATTCTCCCGACGCTAATCACGGTCCTGATTTGCTATGCCTGTTCTCTTCTCAGCAAAATCAAAGAGGACACATCTGAAAAAGTAGATAGTCTAATGAGTAAGACATTTGGTAAATAAGACCAATTAAAAAATCAAACGCGGTACACATCTGTAAAAGCAGATAATATACCAGGTAAGACATTTGGCAAATAAAACCAAATAATGATGTTGTAAACCTCAGCCCCAGCCGCATGTTCTGAAAGCGCATCTTTATAAGCGAGCGGTTTTATTATTGAAACCGTGCTGCAGAATATTTAAATACGAGGACGAGGTGGTTGAGCGTTTGGTAATGTGATCCTTCCCAGGTACACAGGGGTGGAAGGGATGTGGCTCGGTGGCAGAAGGCAGGAGACCCCAGTTCGATCCCCTGCACCTCCAGGCAGGGCTGGGAGAACTTCTGCCAGACCAGGGTTCTTGAAATTTGGGTGCCCCAGTGTTGGACTACAACTCCCATCGTCCCTGCAGAGCTAAAATGGATGTGGGTGATGGCAGGTGTTGTTGTTGTTTAGTCGATTAGTCATGTCCGACTCTTCGTGACCCCATGGACCAGAGCACGCCAGGCACTCCTGTCTTCCACTGCCTCCTGCAGTTTGGTCAGACTCATGTTAGTAGCTTCGAGAACACTGTCCAACCATCTCGTCCTCTGTCGTCCCCTTCTCCTTGTGCCCTCCATCTTTCCCAACATCAGGGTCTTTTCCAGGGAGTCTTCTCTTCTCATGAGGTGGCCAAAGTATTGGAGCCTCAGCTTCAGGATCTGTCCTTCCAGTGAGCACTCAGGGCTGATTTCCTTCAGAATGGATAGGTTTGATCTTCTTGCAGTCCATGGGACTCTCAAGAGTCTCCTCCAGCACCATAATTCAAAAGCATCAATTCTTTGGCGATCAGTCTTCTTTATGGTCCAGCTCTCACTTCCATACATTACTACTGGGAAAACCATAGCTTTAACTATACGGACCTTTGTCGGCAAGGTGATGTCTCTGCTTTTTAAGATGCTGTCTAGGTTTGTCATTGCTTTCCTCCCAAGAAGCAGGCGTCTTTTAATTTCGTGACTGCTGTCACCATCTGCAGTGATCATGGAGCCCAAGAAAGTAAAATCTCTCACTGCCTCCATTTCTTCCCCTTCTATTTGCCAGGAGGTGATGGGACCAGTGGCCATGATCTTAGTTTTTTTGATGTTGAGCTTCAGACCATATTTTGCGCTCTCCTCTTTCACCCTCATTAAAAGGTTCTTTAATTCCTCCTCACATTCAGTTGTTGTTGTTGTTGTTCAGTCGTTCAGTCGTGTCCGACTCTTTGTGACCCCATGGACCAGAGCACGCCAGGCACACCTATCCTTCACTGCCTCTCGCAGTTTGGCCAAACTCATGTTAGTAGCTTTGAGAACACTGTCCAACCATCTCATCCTCTGTTGTCCCCCTCTGTCGTCAGGTGTACTCCTACATTATTTCTAGTGTTCTTCAGCCTTGGGGGCCCAGATGTTAGGGGAGGAGTAAAAAAAACAAAAACAAAGGAAAATTATAAATAAAAAGGTATCCTGTTGACCTCTTAAATCTCATGGCTTCATTATCATTTATAGAAGGTTTATGGTGTTTAGAGTATTTGAAGTGCTAAGTCCGGGCAAGCAGGGATTGGCAGAGGGCGGAGTACGGTTGGTGGGGCAGTTCTTCTTCTTCCGACCCATCCTGTGCGCCACTCTCCAGCTCCGAAGCCTACACTGCCTCTGATTCTCACCTCCTGGCTGGTACAAGGTCCCTACAAACCACTACCCCCTCCTCCCGGGTCATTCTCCAGCCCCACAGCCCCCAATTCACCCTCGTCAGTGCCCTGCTGGTCCGTGAAACTAGGGCTGGATCTAGAAACATAAATAAAAAGTTTCAGGAAAACACACTGTAAACCTCAAAGTGGGAAATCATGTTCAAGAAGGATACTGACAAGCTGGAACGTGTCCAGAGGAGGGCAACCAAAATGGTCAAAGGCCTGGAAACGATGCCTTATGAGGAACGGCTTAGGGAGCTGGGTATGTTTAGCCTGGAGAAGAGAAGGTTAAGGGGTGATATGATAGCCATGTTCAAATATATAAAAGGATGTCATATAGAGGAGGGAGAAAGGTTGTTTTCTGCTGCTCCAGAGAAGCGGACACGGAGCAATGGATTCAAACTACAAGAAAGAAGATTCCACCTAAACATTAGGAAGAACTTCCTGACAGTAAGAGCTGTTGACAGTGGAATTTGCTGCCAAGGAGTGTGGTGGAGTCTCCTTCTTTGGAGGTCTTTAAGCGGAGGCTTGACAGCCATCTGTCAGGAATGCTTTGATGGTGTTTCCTGCTTGGCAGGGGGTTGGACTGGATGGCCCTTGTGGTCTCTTCCAACTCTAGGATTCTATGATTCTATGATTCAATACATAACAAGAAGCTTGCCCATGAGGAAATGTGGCCCTTGGACTAAAAAAAAACAACAGCCAAAAAAGAAGGTACCTTTTACCATATGTGTTGATTGATTGAATGAATGAATGAATGAATGAATGAATTCATCTTTGTGTCAGCCATCAGCCATAGCAATAAAAAAATATGAAATGCAGTGGCGCCTCGGTCTAAGAACAGTCCTGTTAACAAACCCTTCGGACAACGAACTCCACAAAACCGAAAGTAGGTGTTCCGGTTAGCGCACTTTGCCCCGGAAGATGAATGGAACCTAAACACTGGCGGCAGGAGGCCTCATTAGGGAAAGCGTGCGCCTCAGTTTAAGAATGCTTTGGTCTAAGAATGGACCTCCGGAACGGATTAAGTTCATAACCCAAGGTACCACTGTACAAAGAATAGACTTAAGAAGTCAATTATATAAAATACATTTTAGGATTTTGAATCAATGATCAAATAGTGGGTCTTATTCTGATTACCCCAGCTAAAAATCTTGCAACCTTTGCTGTCTGTCATCTGCTCATCTTGATCTGCCAAGAGAAAGGACACTGTGGCAGTGGTTGTGCGACCCGGAATGGACAATAAAAGAAGGTGATCATCTCATTCCTCAAGTCTTTATAAAGACTGCAAGCCAGAAGGGCGTGCGCCACCAATGGTAGTTGTGCAAGGTAACAAAAGCCTTCTGGGAAATGATATACAATGAACTGAAAACAATGTTTAAAATGACTTTTGTAAAAACAAACAAGCAACTAGCATGAGTTTGGCCAAACTGCGGGAGGCAGTGAAAGATAGGCATGCCTGGCGTGCTCTGGTCCATGGGGTCACGAAGAGTCGGACACGACTGAACGACTGAACAACAACAAAAACAAACAAAAAAACAAAAAAACCCAGAAGCTTTTTAATTGGGTATTGTAGGTACTGGCATCCCAAAGGAGCATTTTTATGTATGCGACAACAGCCGCAAAGATGCTACTAGCCCAGAAAGAAGGAGTCCCTTCCAGAGAGGAATGGCAAACCAAGCTGGGTTGGGTTACGTCAAAATGACAAAACTGACCAGAAAGCTCAGGAACCAAGAGGACGAAAACTTCAAGAAAGAATGGGGGGAAATCATAATTTATTTAGGAGACTGCTGCAAGCGGATGAAAACATTAGCAGGATTTGAATGACACCTGCAATGTAACAAACACTAGAGTTGGTCTCTAGGTGCTACTGGAAAGAATTTTCTATTTTGTTTCGAATATGGCAGACCAACACGGCTACCCACCTGTAACTGGAACTATGGACAGTATGTACAGATTCAAAATATAGATTACGAAATAATATGCAGTTGACAATAGGACCCATGGAGGGGGTGGTGGGAAGTTTTGAGATTCAGAGGAATCTCTCTATATGGGTATGCATTTGGTATTTTTTTAACTCTATATTTGTAAAATCAAATAAAAGCGATTTCAAAACAACAACAACACAAAAACAGGAGAGCCGGCCTTGCCCCTAGCATGGATTAGGCAGGTGAGCTTACCAGAATGAGCAAATGAGAGGACAAAGGGGAAGATGTGGACGACAGCAGGACAGTCAAGCCATCTGGTGGCTTCTGGCCGCTACCTGTTGCTCTGGAGCATTATGGGTAATTCCAGGGGTGGCTCCCTGGCCCCTATCCAAGGGGCAGAAGAAGGGGCTAGGGCAGAAGTGTCGCCACCCTGAGCACCACCGCCAGCAAAGGCACACTGCGCACGGCCCATCTTTTGACCTCGGCCATCCTTTTTGGGAAGCAAACAGTCCAAACCATTGCTTATTGTTGAGGAACTTTGTTGTTGTTGTTCAGTCATTCAGTCGTGTCCGACTCTTCATGACCCCATGGACCAGAGCACGCCAGGCACGCCTATCCTTCACTGCCTCCCGCAGTTTGGTCAGACTCATGTTAGTAGCTTCAAGAACACTGTCCAACCATCTCGTCCTCTGTCGTCCCCTTCTCCTTGTGCCCTCCATCTTTCCCAACATCAGGGTCTTTTCCAGGGAGTCTTCTCTTCTCATGAGGTGGCCAAAGTACTGGAGCCTCAACTTCAGGATCTGTCCTTCCAGTGAGCACTCAGGGCTGATTTCCTTCAGAATGGATAGGTTTGATCTTCTTGCAGTCCATGGGACTCTCAAGAGTCTCCTCCAGCACCATAATTCAAAAGCATCAATTCTTCGGCAATCAGCCTTCTTGAGTAACTAACATGGTGTTAATATCTATAAGCAGGGATTTATGAGCATCCAGTACTTTGGGGGGCGGAGACCTCCAGATGAAATTTAACACCTTTTGGGAAGTTTGTTTTCCCAACCGCCGCCACGCACACCTCATTCGGAACCTCAAAGGGAAAGATACTTGCCCCCCCCCTTTTTTGGTTTAGAGGATTTATAGCCTAGGTGACCCTGGGGAATTGCAGGTGTAAATAATCACTTAGGAAGCTGGTGTCCTTGTTCTCAATTAAAACAACAGCAACCTGGCTTCTGTCTCTGTTTGTTTTAGAGTAGGCGTTTGCAGGGGAACATTTCACAATGCGCTGGGTCCTCTGGGGCGGCCCAAGACGTTTTGCTGCCTGAGGCAGAGGACAAAGCGACACACACACACACACACACACACACACACACACACACAATGTGCAGAAACGGAGGGGACTGGCGGCCGAATCCTATACCAGCAATGTTTCGAGAAGCCTGTATATTTACCTTCCTGTTTCTAGAAGCCGTTTGAGCTGAGATCTCTCGCACAGTGGCTGGGGAAACCAAGCCAGATGAGCAGGGTGTAAATCATCGTCATCATAATAATCTGTATTGGAATTATTTTTTAAAATGTTCATTTAAAAAATGTTTCTATTCTATTGTTTTATTGCTTGCTGCTGTTGCCAAATTGGGCACCTTTGGAAGCAAGGGCAGAATATTATGATGATAATAATAATAATAATAATAATAATAATAATAATAATAATGGCTGGAACCTCTCTTCCCACCACCCCCTAATATTGGGACTGATTGGTCCAAGAAAGAATTTGACATTCATTTGAAATTTTAACATTTAACTCCTGCTATCTCTCCCACCCCCCAAATGCCACCACTGAAATTCAGTGATGTAGAAGAGATGGGGAGCTTTGTCACTTTCAACTTATATTCTTGCTCTTTTTCCCCCAGCCTTAAGCTCAGTGCACCCCATTTTCCACATTGGTTTACAATAATTTATTTCCTTTAAAAAAATAAAAGCATGCACACAATTCATATGAATTTTCGCATGTATTTCTCCCAAGGGGCACATTTTGTACACAGTTTCCCCTGCTATGCAGTGCATTATTATTATTATTATTATTATTATTATTATTATTATTATTATTATTATTATTTTGTTACATGTACCCTGCCCATCTGACTAGGTTACGCCAGCCACTCTGGGCAGCTTCTAACAGAATATAGAAAAACAAACAAACCAGAACATCACAAATTAAAAGCTCCCTGATCCAGGGCTGCCTTCAGATGTCTTCGGGAAGTTGTGCAGTTTCTCTCCTTGACATCCAATGGGAGGGCATTCCACAGGGAGGGTGCCACCACCAAGAAGGCCCTCTGCCTGGGTTCCCTGTAACTTCACCTCTCACGGTGAGGGAACCACCAGAAGGCCCTTGGAGCGGGACCTCAGTGTTCGGGCTGAACAATAGGGATGGAGCAGCTCCTTCAAGATAGGTGAAGGTAAAGGACCCTTGGACAGTTAAGTCCAGTCAAAGGTGACTATGGGGTTGCAGCGCTCATCTCGCTTTCAGGTTGAAGGAGCCGCCGTTTGTCCACAGAAGCTTTCTAGGTCATGTGGCCAGCAGGACTAAACCGCTTCTGGCGCAACGGGACACCGTGACAGAAACCAGAGCACACGGAAATGTCGTTTACCTTCCTGCCGCAGTGGTACCTATTTATCTACTTACACTGGCATGCTTTCAAACTGCTGGGTTGGCAGAAGCTGGGACAGAATAACGGGAGCTCACCCCATTGTGCGGATTCGAACTGGCAACCTTCCGATCGGCAAGCCCAAGAGGCTCAGTGGTTTAGACCACAGCGCCACCCGCACCCCTTCAAGTATGCAGGTGCTTTTGTAATTCTCAGTCATATATGCGTTTTGCACACACTCTCCCTCACATGCACATTCCTGTATGTGATTGGAGAAATGCATCCCAGATTTTTTGAGAAGTACATATTTGGAAGAATAGCTGTGCTTCCATCTGTGTATTGGCTTGGGAAGTGTGAGAGAATTACCAGCGCAGGTGGCGCTGTGGGTTAAACCACAGAGCCTAGGGCTTGCTGATCAGAAGGTCGGCGGTTCGAATCCCCGCGACGGGGTGAGCTCCCGTTGCTCGGTCCCAGCTCCTGCCCACCTAGCAGTTTGAAAGCACGTCAAAGTGCAAGTAGATAAATAGGTACCGCTCCGGCGGGAAGGTAAACGGCGTTTCTGTGCGCTGCTCTGGTTCGCCAGAAGCGGCTTAGTCATGCTGGCCACATGACCCGGAAGCTGTACGCCGGCTCCCTCGGCCAGTAACGCGAGATGAGCGCCACAACCCCAGAGTCGGACACGACTGGACCTAATGGTCAGGGTTCCCTTTACCTTTACCTTTACCCCATCCCTATGCTGAAGCACAAAACAACAACAACAACCACAACAACCAAGCATATTGTTAGACGCCATTCCCAGTCTCCACCGCAGTACAAGATTCTAGGGAATTCTAGGCATGTTTACCCAGAGTCTGTGTTTCCTTTGGGGAAAACAAGGCACAGTGTAAACTGTGGTGTCTTTATGATTTATAGTTTATTGACACATATATACAACCTGAGCCCTTCATGGACCACTGCCTTGTTGTGGCAAAGGGGGTTGAATAACTCAGGGAAGCTATGAGCTATGCTGTGCAGGGCCACCCAAGATGGACAGGTCATAGCCGAGAGTTTAGACTAAATGTGATCCACCTGGAGAAGGAACTGGCAAACCACTCCAGTATTTTGCCAAGAAAACCCCATGGACATAAAAAAGGAGAAGCTTTGTGAAGAAAGTGAGAGTTTCCAAGGCATGCATCCAAGTTCATGGGGTCACGGAGAGTCGAACACGACTAAGACAAAACAACAACAATAACATACAACCTGAACCTACGATGGAGGGACTCACGCCATTGTACTCCAAGAGGGTCCCATTTCCCCCATTGCTGCTGCCTCCGATTCCAGGTCTTGTGTTCGAATCCTGATGGTGGGTTTTCCACTTTCAGAACTGCTGGCTCAGCTAGATGGGCCATCGGCCTAATCCAGCAGCCTCTTCTGATGTTCTTACCTGGTTCAGCATTCCCTTCTCACAAACGCCCAAGCAGGACCTGCGCACCACAGGGCACCAGATTTCATTTAGAACATTTCCCCTGTGCATTTACTGTTTCCCTGCATATTCAGCCCAGCTCTTGATGTACTTTCCTGTTCACCTGTCGAGGACCAGCTTTTGCAGCGGGGTTGATTTGGTCGCCAACACCCGATCAGCTGGATCAGGCCAAACGTTCACTGCCAAACATCAAAGGAAACGGCGTGCTCCTTTTTGATCAGAGCCGCTGCTGTTCCTTCAGCAGATGCACACTAACAAGTATCTTAAATGCGCAACTCCCTTCCCCGCCACTTTGTGTGCGCGTGTGACTTAATCACTGTTGATGTTTAATGGAAGATCAAAACAAAGTGGTGCACTAATTTGTGTATGCACAGGGAGTTAATTACGACATCAAAACACAGGCATACAATGGGGCTGTGGTTCAGAATGTTCCAATGTGAAACATGCATCTTTGTGCAAGGGCCAGTTCAGCGTTTTCTTCGGACCAATGAGGACTGGAATCTTGCTTTTATTTATTTTTAAGCCCATGCCCTAGCTCAGTGGCAGAGTGCATGCTTTGTTTGCAGAAAGACTTGGGGTTCAGTTCAGGGCCAGATTTAGGTTTGATGAGGCCCTAAGCTGCTGAAGGTAATGGGGCCCTTTCTATGTCCAGCTGTCCTTTGTCAACAACAAATTGTCGCTGTTTTTTGTGTTGAATATATGCTATATGGTAATTTATGGACCTAATAGGTATCTAAAGCCATTTGCACATAACAAAATATGTATTTTATCAAAGTAATTGTTGAACTGAAATACAATTAAGAAGAAGTATATTAATAGTGAAATAATTATTAAGCTCTAACTTAAAATGATTTTTTATTCATAACAAACTTAATAATGCAAACACATTGGCATTTGGCAATAACAAAAGTTCCTTTAGAAACACAATTTACAAAGACTCATAATCTAGTCTCTAGAAACTTGCTATAACATGAAATAATAATAGCAAACCAGTGATATTTTAGGGAGCAGGCTAGCAGGTGGGGCCCATTACTTACATCATAGGAGCCTACACAACACAAAACACTGTTGCTGTATGTAGGTTTTATTTTATTTGTTTTTTATCTTATATTTTGGAAATGTACATCCAGTTGTTGTTTTTTTTAAAAATATAATATATAATATTATATATATATATATATATATATATTTATATTTGGGGGGGGGCCAAGAGAGTGGGGTCCTAAGCTATAGCTTGTAAGTAAATCTGGCACTGGTTCAGATCCTGGCATCTACACATGTTGTTGTTGTTGAGTCGTTCAGTCGTGTCCGACTCTTCATGACCCCATGGACCAGAGCACGCCAGGCACTCCTGTCTTCCACTGCCTCCCGCAGTTTGGTCAAACTCATGCCAGTCGCTTCGAGAACACTGTCCAACCATCTCATCCTCTGTCGTCCCCTTCTCCTTGTGCCCTCCATCTTTCCCAACATCAGGGTCTTTTCCAGGGAGTCTTCTCTTCTCATGAGGTGGCCAAAGTATTGGAGCCTCAGCTTCAGGATCTGTCCTTCCAGTGAGCACTCAGGGCTGATTTCCTTCAGAATGGATAGGTTTGGTCTTCTTTAGCCTGCTCTTATTTTTATCTATAAGCCACTTTGGGTTCCTGTTGGTGAAAAAGGCAGGGTATAAACAAACAAACAAACAAGAACTACAACTACAACTTCTTTCCAGTAGCACCTTAGAGACCAACTAAGTTTGTTCTTGGTATGAGCTTTCATGTGCATGCACGAGCTTTCGTGGTGCATGCATACCAAGAACAAACTTACGGTAGTTGGTCTCTAAGGTGCTACTGGAATGAATTGAAGCCTCAACTTCAGGATCTGCCCTTCCTGTGAGCACCCAGGGCTGATTTCTTTAAGAATGGATTGGTTTGATCTTTTTGCAGTCCATGGGACTCTCAGAGTCTCCTCCAGCACCATAATTCAAAAGCATCAATTCTTCGGCGATCAGCCTTCTTTATGGTCCAGCTCTCACTTCCATACATTACTACTGGGAAAACCATAGCTTTAACTATACGGACCTTTGTTGGCAAGGTGATGTCTCTGCTTTTTAAGATGCTGTCTAGGTTTGTCATTGCTTTTCTCCCAAGAAGCAGGCGTCTTCTAATTTCGTGACTGCTGTCACCATCTGCAGTGATCATGGAAGCCCAAGAAAGTAAATCTCTCACTGCCTCCATTTCTTCCCCTTCTATTTGCCAGGAGGTGATGGGACCAGTGGCCATGATCTTAGTTTTTTTTGATGTTGAGCTTCAGACCATATTTTGCGCTCTCCTCTTTCACCCTCATTAAAAGGTTCTTTAATTCCTCCTCACTTTCTGCCATCAAGGTTGTGTCATCAGCATATCTGAGGTTGTTGATATTTCTTCCGGCAATCTTAATTCCGGTTTGGGATTCATCCAGTCCAGCCTTTCGCATGATGAATTCTGCATATAAGTTAAATAAGCAGGGAGACAATATACAGCCTTGTCGTACTCCTTTCCCAATTTTGAACCAATCAGTTGTTCCATATCCAGTTCTAACTGTAGCTTCTTGTCCCACATAGAGATTTCTCAGGAGACAAATGAGGTGATCCGGCACTCCCATTTCTTTAAGAACTTGCCATAGTTTGCTGTGGTCGACACAGTCAAATGCTTTTGCGTAGTTCAATGAAGCAGAAGTAGATGTTTTTCTTAAACTCTCTAGCTTTCTCCATAATCCAGTGCATGTTCGCAATTTGGCATCTACACATAGAGATGGGGAATGACTCCTTACCAGAAACCCTGAAGATTTGCTACCCTGTTAGTGTGTAGACAATATTGAGCTGGGTGGAAGATGGAGCAAACTGGTTTTCTTTTGCTCTGGAAGGTAGGAACCAAACCATTGAATCCAAGTTAGGAGAAAGGGGGAACATCAGGAAGAACTTTCTGACAGTAAGAGCTGTTTGACAGTGGAAGATTGCAGACTCTCCTTCCTTGGCGGTTTTTAAGCAGAGGTTGGATGGCCACTTGCCATGTATGATCTAGTTGAGGTTCCTGTCTTGCTGGGGGTTGGGCTAGATGACCCCCAGGGTCCCTTCCAACTCGATGATTCTATGATATGTGGAATAAGTATTTTATACAATCCCGGACAATTGGTCCATCTATCTCAGTACTGTCTACACTGAGTGGCTCTCCTGGGGTTTAGGCAGGGGTCTCTCCCAGACTTGCCTTGAGATGCCGGGGTGTGAACTTGGGGTATTTGCTTTCAACACTTGGCAATGACGTTTCCCCCAAACATTTAGCTACCCCGCAACACCACTGCATGACACCAAGCTCCTTCAAAACCCAGGGAAGTCTTCTGGAGCTGCCTGGAAGTTGCCCAGCCCCATTCAGGATGAGTCCCTCGATGGCAGCGTCTTCTTGCCTCTAATCTTGAAACTAAAGGCAGTCTAAACATAGTTTCTCTCCTAATCTCTCGGGATCAGTTCATTTTATCTCCCTGCTTAATTGAATGAATGAGAAATTAGATAAAACTTTGCAGAGCAAATCTTTCAGCAAACGTGGGCGGAAAAATATTCGGCAGGCGCTCTGCATGCTCACAGCTGCTCCTTTGTTTTGCGGGAAGTGTGGGGGTTTGATTTAATGCAAGTCCTGCCACACACTTCCATCCCTATTAATTCTATTGTACATATTAAATGTCCTCCTTGCAGAAGGGGAGACCAAAAACAAATAGCATGTGTTTTAAGTGTACGCCGGAGAAGAGAGCACCAATATTTCTTCCCCCGAAAAGCCCTCTGTGGTTTAAGGATGTAAAACTCTCCACTAAAAAGGATTTTGATTTAGAGGGAAAGTGATCGCCTTGAATCGGGCAAGTGCTCGGGGAATTTCCGAAGGGGATTAGGGGGAAGCTTGGGGAAGGAGGAGGAGGAGGAGAACCAAACTGTATGGTTTGGGAGCCCTGGAGACGGAGCCTGATGTCAGAGCAGGCACACACACTTGCACCTGGGATCCCGATGTTTGCGCTGCCCTCTCCCTCTGCCTCATGAAAGTTCTGTTCTTTTGGGGGGGGGCCTCAGGGTGTGTGTGTGTGTGTGTGTGAAATCATAGAATTTGTAGAGTTGGAAGGAACCCCATGCGTCATCTAGTTCAACCTCCTGCAATGCGGCCCTGCAGACTTTTCCCTGTGGCCCCCAGGAACTCTACTCAGGCCACAACCCTCCCTGGTCTTGCTCTGTGCCCCCATGTGAGTGCTTTTGCACCACTGGGATCCTTTAAAGCCCTAAATGGCCTTGGCCCAGTATACCTGAAGGAACGTCTCCACCCCCATTGTCCAGCCCAGACACTGAGGTCCAGCTCCGAGGGCCTTCTGGTTGGTTCCCTCCCTGTGAGAAGCGAGGTTACCAGGCAGAGGGCCTTATCGGTGGTGGCGTCTGCCCTGTGGAACGCCCTCACATCAGATGTCAAGGAAATAAACAACTATCTGACTTTTAGAAGACATCTAAAGGCAGCCCTGTTTAGGGAAGTTTTTAATGTTTGATGTTTTATTGTATTTTTAATATTTTATGGAAGCTGCCCAGAGTGGCTAGGGAAACCCAGCCAGATGGGCAGGTATATAAATAAATATTATTATTATTATTATTATTATTATTATTATTATTATTATTATTTGGTGGTTCCCACTAGGACCACCCCATTCTCTCACCTCCATCTTCAGCATTTCAAGGAAAGGAAGAGCTCCTGGGAAGGAAGGAACCCCCTTCTCTCAATCTCACACCGAGAGGTTGCAACACTTCACTTGCCATTCATGTGAGGAGGGTGGGCTCAGTGGCAGAGCAGCTGCTTGGCATGCAGAAGGCCCCGAATTCCATCCCCAGCAGCATCTCCAGGTAAGGCTTGGGGTGCCTACTACCCGAAACCCTGGAGAGCTGCTGCCGGTCGGTATGGACAAGGCTGAGGTGGGTTATGTAAGGCAGCTTTTTGCCTTTCTAGTAAACCATGCCTGGGCTCACAGGTTTCTTGTTTCTGGGAACAGCCATGACTCAGTGGCAGTGTAGTGCTAGAACATATCCCTGCCTGGAATCCTGGAGAGCCGCTGCCAGCCAGTGTAGACAACAGTGAGCTGGGTGGAGCAAGGGTCTCCTTCGCTACAAGGCAGCTTCCTTTGTTCCTAGGAATGATCTCTCTGTGAGCCTCCAGGCCTGGCAAAACATGGAAGAGTTGCTGGAGGACAATGGCATAGCTAGATGGTTCTATGCAAGGACCTCCCCGCTTCCCCGTCCTGTTTTCCGCTCTGGTCCGATTTCTCCTCCTGCTCCCTTTCAGGGAGAAGGCAGCTACTCTTGGCAGGTGGCTCCGCGGAAGCCCGGCGGAGGTCTTATTCATCTGAAAACAAGCCCAGCTCAATGGGAAGGAAAACCCTCTGCCAAACCTCCGAGGAGCAACAGCCATCTTCCGGCCAGTCGGCCTGCATTCGCTTTGGCACCCTGTCGTAGCCTTCAGGTCCAGTTTCTGCTGGCTTCCGCCGATGTTGCCTGCTGGAGAGGTCACCCTCGCCGGTGGAGTTCCTTCCAGGTTAGCAGCTGAGCACACCAGGCAACCTCGTCTGCTCGCTGGCGCCCGCCGTCTCCAGAAGAACCCAGCTGGAACGGAGCTTGCCTCCCCGTGCCACCGGGCCAGCTTGTGGTGGCATCTCGCAAGCCAAAGCGCACAAATGAGTTGCACGCGCAGGAGAAATAAGAGAGAAGGGCTCCCCTGCTTCGTTTGCAGGAATGGCGAAGAGGTGCTCTGTGAACTGGGTGCACTTTGCAAAGGAAAATTTGAGAGCCAACTTATCTGCCCAATGATGCGACACGCAATGCCCGGTATATCAGATGGCGAAGCAGTCTGTCCAAAACCTGAGATGCTCTGCTGGATGAGTGTCCGAGGCTGTTCTGTCTGCAAAGGGCTCCACTTGCCAGGGGGTGGGCTTGGATTTGGCTTGTGTCAGAAGCCCCCCCTAAGCAACCTGGAACAATACTAAAGTTTAGTATTGAGAGCCAGTGTGGTGTAGTGGTTAAGAGTGGTAGACTCGTAATCTGGGGAACCGGGTTCGCGTCTCCACTCCTCCACATGCAGCTGCTGGGTGACCTTGGGCTAGTCACACTTCTTTGAAGTCTCTCAGCCTCACTCACCTCCGTCGTTCAGCCTGGACATTGAGGTTCAGCTCTGGGGCCTTCTGGTGGTTCCTTCACTGCGAGAAGTGAGGTTACAGGGAACCAGGACAGAGGGCCTTCTCGGTAGTGGCGCCCGCCCTGTGGAACGCCCTCCCATCAGGTCAAGGGAATAAACAACTACCTGACATTCAGAAAATACCTGAAGGCAGCCCTGTTTAGGGAAGTTTTTAAACTGTGATATTTTAAATGTATTTTAATATTTGATGGAAGCCGCCAAGAGTGGCTGGGGAGACCCTGCCAGATGGGCGGGGTACAAATAATAAATTATTATTATTATTATTATTATTACAATTATATATACAGTGGTACCCCAGGTTGCGTATGTAATTGGTTCTGGCTTAAAGTTTGTAACCCAAAAAGTACGTAACCAGGAGCATACGTAACCTGAGGTACGAGTGTGTGTGTGTGTGTGTGTGTGTGTATAATAAATTTGTTATTTATACCCCACCCATCTGTTTAGGTTTCCCCAGCCACTCTGGGTGGCTCCCAACAGAATATTAAAAACATGATAAAACATCAAACATTAAAAACTTCCCTAAACAGGGCTGCCTTCAGATGTCTTCTAAAAGTCAGATAGTTGTTTATTTCCTTGACATCTGGTGGGAGGGCGTTCCACAGGGCGGGTGCCACTACCGAGAAGGCCCTCTGCCTGGTTCCATGAAACCTCACTACTTGCAACGAGGGAACCGCCAGAAGGCCCCCAGAGCTGAATCTCACGCTGAACGATGGGGGTAGAGACGCTCCTTCAGGTATACTGGGCTGAGGCCATTTAGGACTTGAAGGTCACAACACCAGTTAATGGGTCGATTCAGTGATCAGGACATATTAGCACTCCTGATGAATATTCAGATGTGGTCAAAAATGAAGAATGAGGTCTACTCTCTACCCCAATGGACACCTTTCTTAAATTTCTGTCCTTGCATTTCTATCCCTCCTCTCTTATTGTCTGGTGTAGTTCTGGCAGTGACCTGAGCTTGATCCTGAGAACAAAGGTTGACAGATGGAAAGGAAGATGACCAGCTTCTTACCTGGAGATTGGGGCACCTGGTCCTTTCAATTTCCCCCCGGAATGAAGGCACATTACAACGATGCAGATTCCTCTGAGCCACTGACTTTCACAATAACACCAATCCTCTGACCAGTTATAGCAGGGGTCAGCAACCTTTTTCAGCCGTGGGCTGGTCCACCATCCCTCAGACCATGTGGTGGGCCGGACTATATTTTTTTGGGGGGGGGAATGAACGAATTCCTATGCCCCACAAATAACCCAGAGATGCATCTTAAATAAAAGCACGCATTCTACTCATGTAAAAACAACGCTGATTCCCGGACCGTCCGCGGGCCAGATTGAGAAGGCCCATGGGCCACATCTGTCCCACAGGCCTTAGGTTGCCTACCCCTGAGTTATAGACAGCGAGACTTGAAGTCTGCACAGCTGCAATCCTGCTTGGTTTGAAGGTGAACTTAGTTTGAAGGTGAACGTATCTGAAGGTGAACGCATCAACTCGCCAGGAGGACTTGGTAACCTTTTTTGTTCAGTAAAGGCAACTCCACTGATGACGCAATGGGGCTGATGAGCTCCCTGCAAATATATCTCAGTGTACATCCCTGCATACAGAATTGATCCTGGGTCAGTATCACCCTCAGCTCTCTGGGGGTCTTTGCTCTTGGCTCTCCCTGCCTGCTTATTTCCGGACCTCCCTTCCAGAATATCCCACATATTTATTAATTTTCGCATTTATATAACACTTTAGAGTGTTCCGAGTGCTTCTCAGTGGATATAATTTCATTGCATTCTTTAATAACAGACCTTCCACTTCTGTAAGAAATTAATCTTTGAAACTCCCTGTCTATTGATAGCAGACAGGCACCTTGACTTATTTTATAGATGGGCCCTTTGCCTGAATAATAATAATAATAATAATAATAATAATAATAATAATAATAATAAAGTAAAGGGACCCCTGACCATTAGGTACAGTCGGCGAACAGCTTCCGGGTCATGTGGCCAGCATGACTAAGCCACTTCTGGCGAACCAGAGCAGTGCACGGAAACGCCGTTTACCTTCCCACCGGAGTGGTACCTATTTATCTACTTGCACTTTGACGTGCTTTCAAACTGCTAGGTGGCAGGAGCAGGGACCAAACAACAGGAGCTCACCCCGTCGCGGGGATTCGAACCACCGACCTTCTGATCGGCAAGCCCTAGGCTCTGTGGTTTAACCCACAGCGCCACCCGCATCCCAATAATAATAATAATTTATACCAAAATTTTGTATACCCAGCTATAAACACATGTCTCTTGCAGGTTTTGTTTTTTTTAGCCAACCTCAAATAATAATAATAATAATAATATTTATTTGTACCCCGCCCATCTGGCTGGGTCTCCCCAGCCACTCTGGGCGGCTTCCACAAACATTTAAAATACATAAATAGTGTTAAGTTGTGGGTGGACACAGCAGACAACACAGCGATTTCCAAAACAGCTCTTATTTATTTGCAGGCTGGAACAGAACTGAACTGGAGGCCTCAGCCACCAGCTTATATAGAACTCAGCTACAACGCAACAGTAACAACATTCTGCAGCTAACCAATCCCTGAGTGTCAGTTTCTAATCCTTCATTTGCATAAGCTGACCTGAGTGAAAACAGCAGCAGAATAAACTATATACACACACCCCTGGTGGCCAAGGTGAGAACTTCAATACATAACACCCCTCCCCACCGAGATAAGGCATTAGGTTACAAGCATAGTGGTTCCATTATATACAGCAATATTCATTAAAGCACATAGCATAATAGTTCAATTTACAATGCAGCATTATGTGTGCAAATTGTGTGTAACATAGTCTTTTAGATACGCTGGGCGTTTGTGAGCCCTACCTGACCGCCGTGGGCCAGTATCAGAGCCCGGTTGGCTGCCCGAGTCCCGTTGCGACTGCTGTGCTACCAATGGTGTCGTTGGGCCTGAGGTCTCCGGCTCCGCTGCTGTTGGAAGGCCTGTCACGATCGGACTTGGTGGACATTCAGGCAAGGCAGTGGTCGGCGTCTCAAGGGAGTCAGGCAAAACCCCTGCAGCGGCTTGGCTTGGCTCCATGTCCGCAGTTTGTGAAGGGGGTGTAGATGGAGCCTCGCCTTCCAATGGTGTCGGTTCTGGAGCTGAGGCTGCCGTTGAGGGTACTGCGGTATCGTCCAAAGTCCCAACCCGGCGCCTCAGTTGGTCTATGTGCCGGCGCCACAAACGCCCGTCCTCCAGTGCCACCTGATATGAACGGGGCCCAGTGACTCCCACTATCGTGGCCGGCACCCAAGGAATGTCACCCACGTAGTTTCTGGCAAAAACCTTATCCCCGGGAATGAAAGACCTTGGTGCGTTAGCACCGCCCGGGGGCTCGGCTACCCCGAAGTCTGGATGCAACCGGTCGAGCGGAGATCTGAGGCGACGGCCCATAAGCAGTTCAGCTGGACTCCGCCCTGTGGCTGCATGCGGGGTAATGTGTTGCACGAGCAAGTATTCCGTAACCCGCTCATGCCAGTCCTTCTGGTCCAGGCGTGCCAGTGCCTCTTTCGCTGAGCGCACCATTCTTTCTGCCTGTCCGTTGCTGGCTGGGTGGAATGGTGCTGTTAGGGCGTGGCGGATGCCTAGCCCCAAGAGGTACCTTTCAAAAGCGCCTGATGTGAACTGTGGCCCGTTGTCGGAGACGAGGACATCAGGACATCCATGCGTTGCAAATAGGCCCCGCAGCACCCGGACTATGGCTTCGGTAGTGGTGGAGGGCATCAGAGCCACCTCCAGCCATTTGGAATAAGCGTCCACCACTACCATAAAGGTCCGGCCATGAAAAGGGCCAGCAAGGTCAATGTGCACTCTCGACCAGGGTGCCTTTGGCGTCTCCCAGGTGTTGCCCTTAGCTGCCGGTGGTGCAGGTCTCGATTCTTGACACGCTTGACAGGAGGCAACCCAGGAGGTGATGGCATCGTCCATGTTAGGCCACCAAACGTAACACCGAGCCAACGCCTTCATTTTAACGATCCCTGGGTGGCCGATGTGCAGAGCCTCAAGGACGCGTTGGCGGAGTCTTTGGGGAACCACGACTCGGTCTCCCCACAGTAGGCAGCCGCGATGAGCCGAGAGCTCATGCTGTCTGGTTGCAAATGGCTGGAACTCAGTTGTGAATGGCCCTTCTGGCCACCCCCTCCACACCCAGTTGAGCACACGTCTGATGGTGCGGTCCTGGGAAGATGCGGAGGCCACATCGGCAGCCGACACTGGTGCAGCTGGAAGGTCCTCAAGCAGGAGTACCGATGAAGCAGGAGCCGGATCTTCCACAAACGCCGGAAGAGGGCAACGACTGAGGGCATCAGCATGGCCCAGCGATTTTCCCGGGCGATGAATGAGCCGATAGCTGTATGCTGCCAGAAAAACAGTCCATCGCAGCATGCGTGGCGAGAGGATCGGCGGAGTTGGTCTGTCCCCTGCAAGGAGGCCCAGGAGCGGCTTGTGGTCAGTGATGAGGTCAAAGGTTCTCCCGTAGAGATATTCGTGGAACCTCTTCACTCCAGCCACAAGCGCCAGTGCCTCCTTGTCGAGCTGGCTGTAATTCCGTTCCGCCGGAGACAGCGTTCGAGAGAAGTAAGCAAGTGGTGCTTCCCTCCCATCCGGGAACCGGTGACTGAGGACTGCACCGATGCCAAAGGGCGAGGCGTCACAGGCGAGGACCAGTGGCCTGGCTTCACTGTACTGTACCAGCACACTGTCTGAGGAGAGGAGGGACTTGACTGCGTTGAAGGCCGCTGTCTCCCGATGACCCCAGGACCATGGCGCCTTCGTGCTGAGCAGGCGGTGGAGAGGCTCAGCTAGCGTTGCCTTGTGGGGCAGGAACATATTGTAGAAGTTCAGCAGCCCCAGGAACGCCTGCAATTCAGTCTTGTTCTTTGGAATCGGGGCCTCCTGAATGGCCCGGATTTTGGATGCCGTTGGGTGAAGGCCAGAGGCGTTGATGAGGTAGCCCAGGAACTCCACCTGTGGAACGGCAATCAGACACTTTTCTTTCTTCACCTTGAGTCCGGCCTCCTGGAACCTGGTCAGCACAGCGCGGAGGCGCTCGAACAGCTGCTGATTTGAGTCTGCGGATACCAGTACATCATCGAAATATGGTACCACGCCTGGCAGCCCCTGCAGGAGGCGCTCCATGAGGCTTTGAAAGATGCCAGGAGCCACGCTCACCCCGAACTGTAGTCGGCGGCATCGGAACGCTCCTCGGTGGGTGACGATCGTCTGAGCTTCAGCGGTGGCGTCGTCAACAGGCAGTTGTTGATAGGCTTGGGCAAGGTCCAGCTTAGCAAAGACCTTGCCTTCGCCCAAAGAATGCAGCAGGTGTTGGACGACGGGAACTGGATAAGCGTGCTGCTGAAGCGCCTTGTTGATCGTGCACTTGTAGTCTGCGCATATCCTCACCGACCCATCCGGCTTGACAGGTGTGACGATAGGCGTTTCCCACTTGGCATGGTCGACCGGCTCCAAAACCCCTTGCGCGATTAATTTGTCCAGTTGTTCGTCCACCTTAGCCTTGAGGGCGAACGGAACCCGGCGTGGCTTTAGCTTGATTGGAGCTACTTGTGGATCAAGGCTAAAGGAGATGGGTGTGCCTGTATATTGGCCCAAGGTGCCATCGAAAACCTCGGCATATTCTTTAGTTAACTTTTCCACTTCCGCGTTGGAGATGCAGTTGATGCCGGTGACTTCCAGGCCGAGGGCGCCAAACCATTCTAGCCCTAGGAGGCTGGGCCGCGGGTCTTCAACTACCACGAGTCGGAGTGGGCCCGAGAAATTTTTGAACTTGACCTGGAACTGGCCGACGCCCGTCACGGGAATGTCGTTTCCCTGGTAGTCCCTCAGGTGTACACGGTGTCGGTCAAGCTGCCTCTTAGAAAGCCTGGGCACAAGTCTTTTGATAGTGCTCCAGGACACAACGGACAGGGCAGACCCGGTGTCGATCTCCATGTCACACGGAGCTCCTTCGATGAGCACCGTGATGTGTAGTTTGCGTCGCGTAGGCGCGTCGGTTTGTCCAATCGTGGTTCCGGATGAGCAGCAACAGTTGGTGAGAGCGAAACAGTTACTGTTTGTGGACCGGGTTGACGACTTGGACTTGCGAGGTGGTGAAGAGGCTGTGCTTGATGGCGTAGATCGGCAGACTTTGGCGATGTGACCCCTTCTGGAGCACTGCCGGCAGATGGCGTCTCTGAATCGGCATTTGACGCGGGGGTGGTCGCCTCCACAGCCGGCGCATTCTGATTGGCCCTTGGACTTCTGTTTGAATTTCCCGCGTTCCCGCTTCGTCTGGTGCACGTCATCGTCTTCGCTGGTTGATGCCTCGTCGCTGCTAGCCTCTTCATGGTGTACAGCGATTGGCTTTTTTGTAGGACGCGGGCTGCTAGCCTTGCGGATCTCTTGGGCGGAGAGTTCAGCCGCTTCTGAGGCCGCAGCCTCCTCGATGGCCTTCTGCAGCGTGAGGTCTGGCTTGGCAAGGAGACGCCGTTGCAGACGGTTGTCCCAGACCCCGCAGACGATCCGATCCATCATGGCATCGTCTAAGTCTCGGAACTCGCAGGCTAATGCGGCCTTTCGGAGGGCGGCGACGTAGTCGTTGATCGACTCCCCCTCTGCCTGGTTCCGGTGGTAAAAGGCGTGGCGGGCCGCAATTTTGGAAGGCTTGGGCGCGTAGTGGCCGCGTAGCTTCGCTTGTAGCGCGTCCCACGGTGCTCTGTGAACTGCGAGTGGAGCGACTAAAACTCTGGCCGTCTCAAACACTTCGGGCCCGCAGAGGCTGAGGAAAAGGCCTCGCTTCCGCTCCTCTGATACCTCTGTTAGCTCGTTTGCTTGAAGGTAGCATTCGAACCGAGCGAGATATGAGTCCCATGATTCAGAGGTCGGGGCGAAAGGCGGTAGAGGCACTAGTGTAGCCATGATTCCGATGCCGACGCGGTGGGCGATGGATGGAACACAGTGCTCTAGCCAGAACGGGCAGCTCTGAGTTGGTTCTGTTCAGTGATTTCGCTCAGCGTTTCAGCTCAGTGATTCAGCTCGGTGATTCAGCTCAGTGATTTGCCCTTGCTCTGAGACTGGCTGTGTGCTGTCTGTGTTCTGATGTCCATGATCCCATCCTCGTCGCCAGTGTTAAGTTGTGGGTGGACACAGCAGACAACACAGCGATTTCCAAAACAGCTCTTATTTATTTGCAGGCTGGAACAGAACTGAACTGGAGGCCTCAGCCACCAGCTTATATAGAACTCAGCTACAACGCAACAGTAACAACATTCTGCAGCTAACCAATCCCTGAGTGTCAGTTTCTAATCCTTCATTTGCATAAGCTGACCTGAGTGAAAACAGCAGCAGAATAAACTATATACACACACCCCTGGTGGCCAAGGTGAGAACTTCAATACATAAACAAATAATATATATTTATTATTTGTACCCCGCCCATCTGGCTGGATTTTCCCAGCCACTCTGGGTGGCTTCCAACAAAAAATCATATACATTAAAATATCACAATAATAATAATAATAATAATAATAATAATAATAATAATTTTTATTTATACCCCGCCCTTCCCGATCCAAAAACCGGGCTCAGGGCGGCTAACAACAAATATAAGACAATGATTAAAACAACTTAAAAAACAGCTAAAAACAGCATAAAAAACAAACATCAGTGGGATCGCCAGGACTAACTGGCCAAGTTAGTCTTGCTAGGCCAGTAGGGGGACCAGGGAGGAATTTTAATGTGGGGACCCAGAAGGGAAAAAAAGGGAACTGGAAAAGGAATAGGGGATCAGGCTAGATTGAAGGCCAGGCGGAATAACTCTGTCTTACAGGCCCTGCGGAAGGAGGTCAGGTCCCGCAGGGCCCTAGTCTCATTGGACAGAGTATTCCACCAGGTCGGAGCCAACACTGAAAAAGCCCTGGCCCTGGTGGAGGATAATCTGGCTTCTTTTGTGCATTTCGAAACTTCCTCCCCCACAGAATGACATTACCACCCAGAGCTTTGCAACGTCCATAAAAAAAATGGGAAACCCAGTAGCAAGGAATTGTGTTTCCGATCCACACGTTAGTCTGAACTGCTCATATTGGAATCTGCAAAGATGGAATTCCCTGAGCGTCTGTGATGCAGGCATACCCTCAACACGCCCCCCGCCCCCCCCGGGCAAACCTTCAGCCAAACGTTGGCTGGCTGTATCATAGCGCAACTTGCTGTTTGATCTCCCTCCTAGCCCCAAATTGCACCGGACTGGGACCTGAAATGCAGGATCAGTCCCCCACGAGATGTGTACATATTTTCCTCAATATTTCATTTGGGGAAAGGCGGGGGGGGGGAGAGAGAGAGACATGTTAAACACACACACACACACGACCCAAACAAACCCTGAAAAGAATTGAATTTAACTGAGCGGAAATTGCTGACCGACAGCAGTGTGTGAGCGAAAATTCTGCCTGCCTCCCTAATTATCCTTTCCTTCTCGACTCCAGTATCACATGTAACCATGTGTAGAATCATAAAATAATTATGCAGTGTACAAGCTTTTCTGGGAGCATGTACCACTGTTTCCCTAATTCTTTATCGCTCCCATTGATCGTGGCATGTGTGCATTGATCCAAGTCGGCCATCTGGTAAGGAAAGATAAGCATGGTACTGTCTTTGCACTGCGCTGTCACTCAGGGAGGGGGCAGATTTTGGCTGTAGGGAATTACGGGGGCAGGATTAGCCCTCGTCCTATGAGTAAACTGAATTTGAAATGCAATGTTGCAGCTGCATGGGCCATGTTGCTAACTTCTGGTCTTTTGCCCATGCATCGGGAAGATGGGTGGTTGGTGGGCTGGGTTTTTTTGTTTGTCTCCTTCCTAAGTGTAAGGAGAGGGAGAGACGCCGGCGTTGGGTTTGGGGGGAACCCCCTCTCTCTAGCTATCTCTATCTCCCAAATCTTCGATAGTCCTAAGCCTGCAGATGGATGGGGAATATCTTTTTTTTAAAAAAAAAATAATTAAAAAAATGTATGCACACAAAAACTACTGGATCGAACACAATTTGGATAACAATTTAAAAAACAACCAGGAATGAGAAACAGGCGGGAGCAAAAATGAAGGGACCATATTACAGATGGACCAAGAAAGAAACAGACCCACCGATATTGCAAATATTCTGGTTGATTGCGCAAGTACATATGACAGTGGTGGTGGAATCGCCGCCTTTTAAATAATAATAATAAAAATAATAATTAATAATAATAATTCTCACGATCTTTTAATGCACAACTTTACCCGACTTTGTGAGGCTATCAACTTTCTATATCCCCCTCTCTTCACACATATTTTCTCAAAGGCGGTCAATTAGACGTCGCTGTGTGTTTTTTTTATTAAAAATAAATAAAAATAAATGCGATTGTGCTTTTTGCGAAACAATGAGGCCAGCAGCCAAGGGGATGGTGCCTCCATTGTTTCCACACACCCCCTCCTCGCCCCCTGCAAATGCCCGCCTGATCTTCTCAAAGCCGCCCCTCTAAAATTGAACAATTCTGTCAAAAAAGATTAGTTCTATTTTGTCTGCTGCTCGCTGACTATTCATGAATGCAAAGGGGGGAGAGAGAGAACCAGAGTGTCATACTAAGTTGTGAAGGTGGCAGGCTTTCTCCTATTGACTTCAGGATACGAAACCGGGAGGCCACAAAGGGACAGCCCTCCGGGAGGGGGGCAGCAAGGTCTTGCCATGTGTTCGAGTTATATCCCTCCTTCAGCTCACCCATTCGATTCCCTTTGTGGCTGCAAGTTTATATTGTCATACAGTGGGGAGGTGGAAGGGGGGGGGAGAGAAGCAAAAGAGAAAGAGGGAGAGAGACAGAGGAGCTTCAGGCAACACCAAGCTGGAAAAAAAAACCGGATTAGCATATCACAAGGATCATCTTGCATTGCACCAAAATCTTTTCAGTATGTATAATTAGTGAATACAGTCCTTCTTCAACCACCCCTTCTCTCTCCCCCCATTGCCATTTTTGGGAGGATTTTTTTTTGGGGGGGGGGACCAAGGCAAATTAGCTCCTATCTCTGGCTAGAATATCAGAAAATGGAAAGTTTATCTGGGTGTTATATTCTTCCTCTCTCTCTACAGCTGGCCTAACCCGCGCTCGGAATATTTTCACCAGGTTGCGCTCTTGAAAGTGCCATGCAAATTCTGCACGCCGAAGATCTGTTTACTCCAGGAAAAAGCAGGGGGGGAGAGAGGAGGGAGGGCGCTGTGGTTTGTTTGTTTTGTTTTTTATCGCGGTGAGTCGAAAAGTTTTCTCTCCTCGTCCTGCGCCAGGGAGTTACGCTACAAAGGAGGATGATAGGAAACGTTTAAAAAATATATATATAGGCATTTCTGTTAGAAGCGAATGTGACACTCTTCAAGTATACCTTCCGAAAGGACTGAGTATTCATTTACCGTATTTTTTCCGTGTATAAGTCTAGTTTTTTCCCTAAATTTGGGGGCGTCTTATACACGGATAGATCTTTCCCCGTTTTCTTAAATCAGAGTCCCCCAAAACAGGGGGCGTCTTATACATGGGGGCGTCTTATAGACAGAAAAATGTGGTACTTGCTAGAGGCGAACTTGTCACTCACTTCTACCATGTCCTTATCAGTTGATCCAAATTAAACTGTACGTACATTATTCAAGGCACACTCCAAAACACAGGTTGTGGTTTTTTTTTTAAATGTTATTGGGTTTTTTTGTAGGAATGGAGGCAGAGCTGAAAAGCACCGTTTGTCAGTCTTTTGAGATGAGCTTCTGAAGCGTCCTTCTACTCAGAATGAAGCACCCGTCCTTTTCGTTCCCCTAAACTGCTTTGTTTCCCCTTTGTGACGTCACAGCAGGAAGCAAGGTCATGTTCATGCCAACCTCTTCACAAACAGCCGATGTGGCAGGTCTCCGCCCCAAGGGGATTACAGTCTAAAACAGAGCCAGGGAAACAACAGCAGGAGGGAGGAAGCAGAGACAGGGGCAGAATATACAGGTGAAACTCGAAAAAATTAGATTATTGTGGCGATCACTCATAGCCGAGTAAGATTGTCTTCCATAAACACGGTTTTAACAATGAGTCCGTAAGTGACTGTGGAGGCCAATTCTGGATCCACACGTCCTTCCACAGTGGGGACATTGGTTTCTGGGCGGGAGTTGATCACGGTGTGGATTTGCCAAGCGTGCCTTCCTCTTAGCACATTTCTCCCTTGCATAGCTGTCAACCCTCCCTGCTGTTTCCCAATGCTATAATAAGGGAATTTCCCACAAAAAAGGAAAAGGTTGACAGCTATGCTCCCTTGCATTCTGAGTTTGAATGTCTTCAAAGCCTGTGTTTTTATTTGTGGACCTTAAGGTCCTCCACAGGGCATACCAGGAGAGGCGGTCCCTTAGGTATGAGGGTCCTAGGCCGCATAGGGCTTTAAAGGACAAAACCAGAACCTTGAACCTGACCCTGTACTCCACTGGGAGCCAGTGCAGCTGGTAAA
Organism: Lacerta viridis; assembly: GCA_900245905.1. NCBI lineage: Eukaryota > Metazoa > Chordata > Lepidosauria > Squamata > Lacertidae > Lacerta > Lacerta viridis. The sequence continues at coordinate 301,737 of OFHU01004725.1, forward strand.
GCAATGGATGAATGTGGTCCTGCGGCAAAGACCCCGTGAGGAGCCTCATTGCAGTATTCTGCACCTGCTGGAGTTTCTGGGTCAGTTTCAAGGGCAGCCCCGCGTAGAGCGAGTTACAATAATCAAGCCTGGAGGTGACTGTTTCATGGATCACTGTGGCCAGATCAGGGCGAGAAAGGTAAGGGACCAACTGCTTGATATGGTGGAGATGGAAAAATGCCACCTTTGCTGTGGCTGCAAACTGCGCCTCAATGGAAACGGAGGCGTCAAAGGTTACACCCAAGCTCTTGACAGAAGGCGCTGGCACTAACTGAGCCCCCACAAGAGATGGGAGTTGGCCCCCCAAGCCCATGTCGTCCAGACCCAGCCAAAGGACCTCTGTCTTTGAAGGATTTAACTTCGACCGGCTCCCACACATCCATGCAGCCACAGCTTCCAAGCATCTGGCCAGTGTGTCCGGGACCGAGTCAGGGCGGCCATCCATCCACAGATAAAGCTGGATGTCATGCGCGTATTGATGACAACCCAGCCCAAGACTCCATACAATCTGGGCAAGGGGGCACATAAAGATATTGAAAAGCATAGGGGAAAGGATTGCGCCCTGCGGACTCCACACACCAAGGAGTGCCGCGGTGACAACTCCTTCCCTAGAGCCACCCTCTGTCCCCGACCTGAGATAAAGGAGTGCAGCCATTGTGGGACTGTGCCCTGAATCCCCACGTTGGCAAGGTGGTGGTCCAAAAGTTCATGATCAACCATATCAAAGGCTGCTGGCAAATCTAAAAGGATCAGCAGTCCCGACCCGCCTCAATCCAGCTGTCTATGGAGATCATCTGTTAGGGCGAACAAGCTGTCCTAAGCAGTATAGAATCCAAGCTGTTTGAAAGCCGGGTGCCCCATTCTGGTGCCTACCAGATGTTTTGGACTATAAAACATCTGGTTTTGTAGTCCTGGCCCTTCCAGGGTTTTCTAAAATAAATCTTTCCAGTGCTGGGCCACTATTTTTATTTCCCCCACTCCCCTAGAGTGGCACTGTTGATGTTGGCATTCATCTGTCTTGAGAGACAATGGAGTACGCTTCAATGGGTGAAGTCAAACCACTGTTTTTGCAGCACCGAAGTGACCTCCCTGTGGTGCACGCCTGGGCAGGGTGTATGGAGGTCTTCAGCGGCCCAGACAACAAGACCCGCTTCTCAGCCTTGCTGATGTGTCCAAAGGAAAGCAGGACAATGCGTTTGGCAATAACTTGGCTACAGGAGTTGCCAGAAGGAGGTGTACAAGGCCAACCATCTTAGGGACTCCACAATAACTCCCAAATCCTAAGAATACAACTGGTAAGCTTCACAAAACTACAGCATCCCATGCCATTGTTCTCATGCAAGAAGCTGTAGTTCATGGTGGAGAACATGTTTTGCATGCAGGATGTCTCTGTTTCGATCTCCTGCATCTCCAACTTCTTTCTTAAACCCTGGAGAGCTGTTGCCAGACCAGGGGTCTTCAACTTTGGGTCCCCAAATGTAGCTGGACTACAAGTCCCTCAGTCTTTGAAGATTGGCAAGATGCCTGTGGATGATGGGAGTTCCACCCCTACAATATGTCCAGCGTTCTTCAACCTTCGGTCCCTAGATGTTGTTGGACTACAACTCATGCCAACCCCAGTGACTGGGTTTGCTGACTGTGGATGATGGGAGTTGCAGTCCTACATACAGGTGAAACTTGAAAAATTAGAATATCGTGGAAAAGTCCATTTATGTAAGCAATTGTTTTCATTAGCTACTGGAGTTTAATACAGTGGTGCCCCACTAGACGAATGCCTTCGTCTAGCGAGTTTTTCATCTAGCGGAAGGCAGCCCTGCAAGACGAAAAAGTCTATGGGGCTGCCTTGCAAGACGAAAAATTTTCGTCTTTTTTTTTCGTCTAGCGAAAGCGCGGCTTGCATTGCCGCTTCGCTAGACGAAAAACCCGCTAGACGAAAATTTTCGCAGGACGAATTATTTTCGTCTAGCGGGGCACCACTGTATATGAGATAGACTCATGACATGGAAAGCGAGGTATGTCAAGCCTTTGCTTGTTATAATTGTGATGATTATGGCGCACAGCTGATGAAAACCCCAAAGTTGAAATTGTTAATTTGGGGTTCTCATCAGCTGTACGCCATAATCATCACAATTATAACAAATAAAGGCTTGACATATCTTGCTTTGCATGTCATGAGTCTATCTCATATATTAGTTTCACCTTTTAAGTTTTTAAGTTGAATTACTGAAAGAAATGAACCTTTCCACGATATTCTAATTTTTCAAGTTTCACCTGTATACCTAAAGTCTACCACTCTTAACCAAGAAGAGTTTGGATCGAGCAGCTTCTTATGCGAGGAGCCTATGCCACTAGAATAATGACAAAACAGGCCCTTAGTCTTGAAAGTCCCATTTTTATTTCCTTGAGATGATGTTTTGCCCATTATTTTATCCACGTGGTTATAATGTGTGATTTTCTGTGTAAAAGGTAAATGACTCCTGGACGTTTGAGTCCAGTCAAAGACGACTGTGGGGTGTGGCGCTCATCTTGCTTTAGGCCGAGGGAGCCGGTGTTTGTCAGGTGGCCATCCAACCTCTCCTTAAAAACCTCCAAGGAAGGAGAGTCCACCAACTCCCAAGGGAGACCGTTCCACTGTCAAACAGGTCTTGCTGTCAGAAAGTTATTCCTGATGTTTAGTCGAACTCTCCTTTCTTGTACTGTAACATGGTTTGAGTCCTACCCTCCAGAGCAGGAGAAAACAAGCTTCCTCCATCTTCCAGCCCTTTAGTTTACCTCTCAGGGACATAGGAAGCTGTCTCATACCGAATCAAACCACTGGCCCATCAGTGGTTAAACTCAGTGTTGTCTACACTGGTAAGCAGCAGCTCTACAGGGTTTCAAGGGGACATTCCCAGGCATACCTGGAGACACTAGGAATTCAACCTGGGACACCTTGTATGCAAAATTCATGCTCTGTCACTGAGATATAGCACTTCACTTAACAAATATATTGTTGCCCGCCATCCCAATCCCCGAGCAATGAGAGATTTCAGGGATTCCTGGCGCTTATCCAGGATTCGGTTTCCTTGGAACAAGAGACATAATCATCATCATCATCATCATCATCATCATCTATACCCCGCACATCTGGCTGCGTTTCCCCAGCCACTCTGGGTGGCTCCCAGCAGAATATTAAACACACGATAAAACATCAAATATTTAAAACTTCCCGAAACAGGGCTGCCTTCAGATGTCTTCTAAATGTCAGATAGTTGCTTATTTCCTTGACATCTGATGGGAGGGCGTTCCACAGGGCAGGCCACCACCGAGAAGGCCCTCTGCCTGGTTCCCTGTAACTTTGCTTCTTGCAGTGAGGGAACCGACAGAAGGCCCTCGGTGCTGGACCTCAGTGAACGATGGGGGTGGAGACTCCTTCAGGTATACTGGGCCGAGGCCATTTAGGGCTTTAAAGATTCAGGTAGGTAGCTGTGTTGGTCTGACACAGTAGAAATATATATATATATATATATATATATATATATATATATATATATATATATATATATAAATGTCCAGTAGCCCTACCTTAGAGACCAAGTGTATCTGAAGAAGTGTGCATGCACACGAAAGCTCATACCAAGAACAAACTTAGTTGATACTGGGAGCCAATGTAGGTCTTTCAGGACAGTGTTATATAGTCACATGGAATATTCCAGTTACAGGTAGGTAGCCGTGTTGGTCTGCCATAGTCAAAACAAAAAAAAAAAAAAAATTCCTTCCAGTAGCACCTTAGAGACCAACTAAGTTTGTTCTTGGTATGAGCTTTCGTGTGCATGCACACTTCTTCAGATACACTGAAACAGAAGTCACCAGACCCTTATATATAGTGAGAGAGTGAGGAGGGGTATTACTCAGAAGGGTGGTGGGAATGGAGAATGGTGGGTGGTGGAGAATATGATGTCTTTAGGATATATGGTTTATTTTCAGGTCCCAGGCCCACTGGCAGACTCTGCGTTACAACGATGTCTGCAAACGGGACATGAAAGCTGGCAACATTAACCCCACTGTGTGGGAATCCCTTGCAGATGACTGCAGTGCCTGGAGATGGACAGTCAGGTCGTGCATCCACAGCAGTGACCAGAGGAGGAATGACCGCTGGGAGGAGAGCACAGAGAATAAACTCTATGGTACATCTGCAGCAGCCCAACAGGATGCCTTCATCTGCCCCGGCTGCAACAAAGCATGTCTCTCCTGTATCGATCTCTACAGCCACAGCAGGTGCTGTAACTCTCCAATGGTTGGACTTCAGCCCCAAAGACCACCAAGGGCTTGACAAATGTCTCATGGGAAGAGGCCTTTTCAGTTGTAGACCCAACCCTCTGGAATTCTGTCCCACAAGAGGTTCAGGAAGCTCCATCAGCTGGGAGGCTTTTCAACATCACTTTAAAACCTGATGTGTTTACTCAAGCCTTTTCTGAAGTTTAGCAGGATTCTTCCGTCCAGTTGCTTATTTATTTATTATTTAAAATTTGCATGCCACTTTCCCATAAAAAAATACGCTCAAAGTAGCTCACAGCAGAACAACAAAGGCTGCATATCAATGCCTTGCGACAATAACAACCAAATGCCAAATTGCTTCAAAATGCAGCCTGACAACCCAGCAAATAACAACTCGGATTAAACAAACATTGCAACACTTTAAATGTCATCATACAGTGCTGGACTGTCAACCATTGAAACGTATCAATTAATGATGAAGACAGTAAACGTTCCAATGCAATCTCATCAGCGTTTCTATAACTGACGGGTTTCTCAAATGTATTTGTTATAGTCTGGTTTTTAATACAACGATGACTTTTGTAAGCCTCTTACAGATTCCCCCCGCCCCAAACATGATAAGCAGCATTTTGCAAGCAAATAAATTAATAAATATTATAATATCATAAATATTATAAATTAATAAAGCAAGCTTCTAGTTTTGCATCAGCCCCCCCCCCCCAAAAAACGGAATCCAACAAGCTGCAATAAACCGGTTAGGAACACATATACAAAGTCATTATACAAAGCCAGCCTATTGGTTCATCTAGTCCAATATTACCTACTCAGTTCTGGCAGAATCATTCAAAGGGCATGCAAAGGGCAAAGTGGGACAAGTTTGGTGCAGCAAATCACAACTTGTGCCAATGTGAGAGGAGAACGGGTAGCCATCTTCAAATATCTCAAGAGCTGTCACATGGAAAATGGAGCAAGCTTGTTTTCTCCTGCTCCAGAGAGTAGGGCCTGATTTTCTTCTTTTTAAAAAAAGGTCCACAAATAACAACACTTTGGAGGTCCCGAGCCGCAAGGTGGTTAGATTGGTCTCAACTAGGGCCAGGGCCTTTTCAGTACTGGCCCCGACTTGGTGGAACGCTCTGTCACAAGAGACCAGGGCCCTGCGGGATTTGACATCTTTCCACAGGGCCTGCAAGACGGAGCTGTTCCGCCTGGCCTTTGGGTTGGACTCAGTCTGACCCTTATGTTTCCCTCCCCTTATGGTTTTGATTTATGGGCTACTACTAAAATGAGGCTGCATTTTAAATTGTATTTTAACCCGTATTTTAATTAACTGTTTTTCTTTTTCTTTTACGTTTTATTGTAATTTTATTGGTGTTAGCCGCCCTGAGCCCGGTTCTGGCCAGGGAGGGCAGGTAAATAAAAATTATTATTATTATTAATTATTATTATTATTATTATTATTATTATTATTATTATTATTATTAGCTTGGTGCCCCAATATGGTGCCTACCAGATGTTTTGGACTACAACTCCCTCTAGTGCCAAACATCTGGAGGGCACCAGGATGGGGAAGGCTGTCTCAGCAAGTCTGATGAGCCTAAGGATTGCAAAAGGTGGGGGGGTAGAGAAATCACCCTCTTCTGCATATACTCACTCCTTAGCCTTTGTTCCATGCTGCCTTTACATTAATTTGCAGGTTATCCTTTTTTAAAAGATATTTGAGTATGTAGTCTAAAACCCATGTTCCTTCCAAGTATGCATTTCTCAACACGTTTTCCTCTCAAGTACACTTTTCTTAAATGCACACACTATCTCAAAATATGCATTTCTTTATCTCTATGCATTTCTAAACATACTTTATCTCAGAAACAGGCATCTTAAAATGCATTTTGATATGGTTTTCAAGCTGGAATGTCTGGAAAGGTGTGCAATGCAGTGGAGAACTCTGTTCCAATCCCTGCATCAGCCCAGGAGGTACGGATTGAAGCGTGGTTCTGGCTTAACCCCAGCCTGCCTCTTTCGAAACCTACCACTAACTCAGTTTCCATTTCCCGGAGACAGACAAACCACACAGCTCCTGCCAACTCTCCATAAACATGCAGGGGGAAACTTGCAGTCCAGCAGGGAGCCAGCAGTAGATAGCACTCCTGACAGCCTAGGGATAGGGGGATAAATTTGGTTCAGATCTATAAACAAACTTGCCTGAATCACAGCCATCCAAACGTCCTTCAAAATTTGCACTTCTCCGAATTTTGCAATGCGCTTCTCCAATAAAGTAAGGTTCACAAAAATGCATGTTAATAGGGTAAAATGCAGAAGAAACACACATATTAGTGGAATTAAAACAGCCAATAGTGTATTATGATCCAGCACAGTGCAGCGTTTAAAGAGTGCCAGACTAGGACCTCGGAGAGACCAGGGTTCGAATCCTCACTCAGCCATGAAGCCTACTTGGTGACCTTGGGCCAGTCATTGCCTCTCAATCTAACCTACCTAGAATCATAGAATCATAGAGTTGGAAGAGACCCCAAGGGCCATCCAGTCCAACCCCCTGCCAAGCAGGAAACACCATCAAAGCATTCCTGACAGATGGCTGTCAAGCCTCCGCTTAAAGACCTCCAAAGAAGGAGACTCCACCACACTCCTTGGCAGCAAATTCCACTGTCCAACAGCTCTTACTGTCAGGAAGTTCTGCTCTGGTCAGACCTCACCTGGAATACTGTGTCCAGTTCTGGGCACCACAGTTCAAGAAGGATACTGACAAGCTGGAACGTGTCCAGAGGAGGGCAACCAAAATGGTCAAAGGCCTGGAAACGATGCCTTATGAGGAACGGCTTAGGGAGCTGGGTATGTTTAGCCTGGAGAAGAGAAGGTTAAGGGGTGATATGATAGCCATGTTCAAATATATAAAAGGATGTCATATAGAGGAGAAAGGTTGTTTTCTGCTGCTCCAGAGAAGCGGACACGGGGCAATGGATTCAAACTACAAGAAAGAAGATTCCACCTAAACATTAGGAAGAACTTCCTGACAGTGAGAGCTGTTGGCAGTGGAATTTGCTGCCAAGGAGTGTGGTGGAGTCTCCTTCTTTGGAGGTCTTTAAGCGGAGGCTTGACAGCCATCTGTCAGGAATGCTTTGATGGTGTTTCCTGCTTGGCAGGGGGTTGGACTGGATGGCCCTTGGGGTCTCTTCCAACTCTAGGATTCTATGATTCTATTCTAATGTTTAGGTGGAATCTTCTTTCTCACAGGGTTGTTGTTGTGGGGATTATTCAATGAGGATGGGGAGAACCATGTACACGGCCACAAGCTGCTTGGAGGACGTGTGGGTCCAGAATTGGCCTCCATAGTCACTTACGGACTCATTGTTAAAACCATGTTTATGGAAGACAGATCTTACTCGGCTATGGGCGAGAAGAAGAGGAGGAGGAGGAGGAGGAGGAGGAGGAGGAGGAGGAGGAGGAGGATATACAATGCAATAAATCAGGGCTGGCTCAAGATATTTTGGCACCTGAGGCAAACCACAAAATGGCGCCCTGCTCACCCACCAGGGAATAATAAGGGATGAATTAAGATCTAGATTAGGAACAAGGGAGGAATGACGATCTATTTTGGGAACAAGATGGGAATGCAGCGCTGGCAGCAGAGGGCGATGCATTTGTATTAAAGTTAAAACCACATGTTAAAATTGCATGTCTCTGTAGGCCTGACAAATTTAAAAAAAGATTTAACAGGGGCTGATAGGAATCCAGTCTAATATAAATGAGTGAGGAGTTCCAAAAAGTAGGTGCTGCTACAATATTGTTGGTGTGGTTTAACGGTCGAATTTTGTATCATTTCCAAGTTTATTTCTGCTTTCAGTGAGTGGTGCCATCTCTCTCCCTCTCTTGGTTTAGATAGCAGGTTGAAGACTTTAAAAACTTAAGACTTAAAAGACTTTGGCTGTGCACACACCATACATTTGAAGCACACCGGCTGTCAAAGAATCCTGGGAACCGTAGTTGGTTAAGGGTGCTGGGAATTGCAGCTCTTTGTGGGGTAAACTACTGCTCCCAATATTCTTTGAGGGGAAGGGAATGTAATTAAACATATGATGCATAAACAGGCTTAAGTAGAGCTTTTAGCCCTGGTGTGATGCAGGTGCTGACAGCCACCACAAAGGCCATCACTGACCTGTTTGCTTAATCTCCTCCTTGCACCTAGAGGCAGATCATGTGCAAAAGTCTTTTCTAATAGGTCTCCTTTTGCCTTCATGCACCATCAGCCAATCAGGGACCATATAGTGAATGTGATGATGTCATAATGCTCCATGTGCTGACATCACTCTCAGTAAATGAGGGCGACGCCTCCAGAATTAGCCACATGGGGAGAATCCATATCAAGCTTAGAATCCCTCTATCTTAGTTTTTTTTTTTAATGTTGAGCTTCAGACCATATTTTGCGCTCTCCTCTTTCACCCTCATTAAAAGGTTCTTTAATTCCTCCTCACTTTCTGCCATCAAGGTTGTGTCATCAGCATATCTGAGGTTGTTGATATTTCTTCCGGCAATCTTAATTCCGGCTTGGGATTCATCCAGTCCAGCCTTTCACATGATGAATTCTGCATATAAGTTAAATAAGCAGGGAGACAATATACAGCCTTGTCGTACTCCTTTCCCAATTTTGAACCAATCAGTTGTTCCATATCCAGTTCTAACTGTAGCTTCTTGTCCCACATAGGAGTGTGGGGTGGGTTTTTTTTTTTAAAAAAAAAACAAAACCCTCCCACTATATATAAGGTTCTGGTGACTTCTCTTTCATGCACACAAAAGAACAAACCCAGAACAAACTTAGTTGGTCTCTCAGGTGCTACTGGACAATTTTGTATTTATTTCAACTATGGCAGACCAACACGGCTACCTACCTGAATCTTTAAACCTCTTTTGTTGATCACCAGCATTACGCTTTCCATTTTTAAGTTTGGAATAGAGTTGTTGCTTTGGAAGACGACAATCAGGCATCTGCACAACATGTCCAGGGCCCAAACTAATGCCTAAACTGTCACACGAGCCAAACACACATTTTCATGGACCATGTGACATTCCCCCCCCCACCCTGAACAAAACTAATTGCCAACCAGGGAAATATAGACATACGCAAATTGCAACAGCTCCAACATCCTTCTTCATTTCCCCCCTTGTTTCCTCCCATTGTTCAGAAACAAGTAGAAATGTTCTCTCCCCCCCCCACTCATTAGCATCGCAAGCCGATTGTGCGGGGCTAATATAGAGGCGCCCCGGCGGAAGAGTATATGATCTACAGAAAATGGGCAATTTAATAAGAAAGGGATTGGTGTGACTGGGCCGTTATTTATTTATTTTCTAAATAGCCATTTCACCGGAGAATTATTGCACCGTTTGTGTATAATTTGGCGGGGATGGTTATTTAAATATAAATGGAGAAAGCCCATAGCTCAGCTCCTTGCCGGGGCTATCTTCCTTGTGGCTGTTGCATCTCCATAATTTTTAATAGTGCAATAAACAAAAGATTTAAAAAAAAACACCACCACCCACCATCTCTAAGCCACACAGTAGTCAAAAGAAGATAATTGGGCCTGTATGTGTTTATTGTAATTTGAATGTGCTTCAATTAACTTTGCTTCTTATTTGCTAGTTCTGTTTTTTTTTCCTAAGGAAACTTAAATTGGATTTTGTTGTTTTTGGTGGATGTGTGAAATTTGTTTTCAGTGTTAATAACAATGCGAGGCTGGGGGGGGGGGGAACGATGACACCCTCCCTCTTTTGTTGACTCCATTAATGGTCTAACTTTCCCCAAGAGACAGAGTACATATCTCTGTTTCCCCAACAATCTTGTTTTTCTTCTAAAACACCCCATGTTCTCAAAAGGTAGTACTTAGCCTAGTTCTTGGTCAATAGCATTGCTGATGTATTTGGCGTTTGGCATGGTCTGATTCTGCTTAAATTACATTTACTGGCTTGTTTTGATTCCATAGCTTAAATCTGTTGTTGTAAATTACCTTGGGGCATTTTATTTTTGGGAGAAGAGAGAAGTCCAGAACCATCCAAACTCCTGCCGCATGAATGGAGGTGGAGAAATGAGGTGGAGAAATCCCCCTGCCAGGTCCACCTGGCTGCACCAAGCTCTACTGATGGAGAGGATCTCCCAAAACGTAGTGGAGAAGGAGGAGAGCTGGACCGGTCAAGCATCCGCTGTATCCTAAGCCAATCCAGCTACCGGTAGCAGGTCCAATCTGGGCTTCTCTGCTGCATCAGTCTGGAGTACAGCAGACAAACAGAATTCTCCTTCCAGATGGAGGGAAGTCATGAAGGTAAAGGTAAAGGGACCCCTGACCGTTAGGTCCAGTTGTGGACGACTCTAGGGTTGTGGCGCTCATCTTGCAAAAGAGATGGTGGCCAGTCCTATGCTTTGGTTACCTGCACAGGTGAGGCTACATCCACCTCTGGTCACATGTAGAGGAAGTCTGTCCCAGCCTAGGCGGAAACAGGAAGTTGCGACTGGCTGGTCCAGACACCCGCTTTTTATGTCCACTCTAGGGATGTTGTACTTGACTCCTCTGTGTTTCACATCCCACAGAGAAGAGTTAGAGAGGCCACTTATATGCAAGGTCTTGTAAAAAGAGGGGGGTGGTGTCAGACTGGACCCCAATCAAACGCTTGGCAGAACAGCTCCGTCTTGCAGGGCCTGCGGAAAGATGTCAAGTCCTGCAGGGCCCTGGTCTCTTGTGACAGAGCGTTCCACCAGACTGGGGCCTTATGAAGATTGGTTGAGGGAGTCGGGCATGTTCAGCTAGGAGAACAGAAGACTGAAAGTTGATAGGATAGCCATCTTCAGATATCTCAAGGGCTGTCACATGGTAGAGGGAGCAAGCTTTTTTTCTCCTGCTCTGGAGGGCAGGATCAGAACCATTGCATTCAAGTTAGAAGAAAGGAGATTCCGACTAAACATTTGGAAAAACCTTCTGGCAGGAAGAGCTTGTCAGTGGTGGAACAGACTCCCATGAGAAGTGGTAGACTCTCCTTCCTTGGAGGTTGGATGGACGTCTGTCATGGATGCTTTAGCTGAGATCCCTGCATTGCAGAGGGTTGGACTAGATGACGCTTGGAGTCCCTTTCCAATTCTAAGATTCTATCATTCTGTGATTTCTTGGGGACAACAACATGGCAGCCTTCTTCATCCACCCACCCCAGGGTGTCCTGTCCTGACCTCGGGCAGATGGTCCCCAAAGCATGGGCTTATTGAGTTGTTTTTTGTTTTGATTATGTACTTTGTGGTTTTATACTCTGAATTTATCCTGTGAACTGCCCTGCGACCTGCGGGCAGGTGAAACTCGAAAAATTAGAACATCGTGGAAAAGTCCATTTATGTAAGCAATTGTTTTCATTAGCTACTGGAGTTTAATATATGAGATAGACTCATGACATGCAAAGTGAGATATGTCAAGCCTTTGCTTGTTATAATTGTGATGATTATGGCGTACAGCTGATGAAAACCCCAAAGTTGAAATTGTTAATTTGGGGTTCTCATCAGCTGTACGCCATAATCATCACAATTATAACAAATAAAGGCTTGACATATCTCGCTTTGCATGTCATGAGTCTATCTCATATATTAGTTTCACCTTTTAAGTTGAATTACTGAAAGAAAGAAAGATGGAAGGGCACAAGGAGAAGGGGACGACAGAGGATGAGATGGTTGGACAGTGTTCTCGAAGTGACTGGCATGAGTTTGGCCAAACTGTGGGAGGCAGTGGAGGATAGGGGTGCCTGGCGTGCTCTGGTCCATGGGGTCACGAAGAGTCGGACACGACTGAATGACTGAACAACAACCACTGAAAGAAATGAACCTCTCCACGATATTCTAATTTTTCGAGTTTCACCTGTACAAATTTAACAAACAACAACAACAACAACTTTCTGATGGCAAGAGCTCTTCAACAGTGGAATGGACTTCCCTGGAATGGCGGTGGACTCTCCTTCCTTGGAGGTTTTTAAGCAGAGGTTGGCTGACCACCTGTCATTGATTCCCCAGCTGTGATTCCTGCTTTTCAGGAGGCTGGGCTAGATGACCCTTGGGACCCTACGATTCTAGGAGCTGTTTGTAAGCAAGGAGGATTGCCCCAGGGGGTGGGGTGAGATATGGCAGATGGAAAGATAGCCTCTGCTGGAAGGGACCCCCCACACGCACCCTGATTGGGGGTTTACTCATCGTTTAAAGATGGGCTCCTTGAATTTCATGTTGTTTTCTGTCAGCAAAGAGGAATGGTGGACTCTGAGCTGCTAATGTCCCAGAACACTTAGGCTAACAGATTAGGCTTTGGGAAAACATTAAGACAAAAAAAAAGGTGGGGGTCCAAATAGGTTTGGTAGGGGGAAGGTGGTTAGCTGCTGTTTTTCTTTTTTCACAGGCCAGATTGTTTCAGAGATAACAGTTTACTGAAGCCACACTGACAACAAGGGAGAGATGGTGTGAAGACCACTCAGTCTGGGGTGAAAATGCAGGGTGGGTAAAAAACAAGGGGATAACATTTTCTCATGCAGCCTTGAGGAACAATGTCAGAGGAGATTAAACTCCTGTGCCTCCACAATTTGCACCCACCCCCCCACACCCCCCCACAGGTGTTTAAGTAACCAATTTGCAATTTGAGCATATATTGACCAGGGGGAAAACAGAAAGAACCTTGTAATTAGTCTAAGGCTATTTCTTGCAAATCCCTTTAAAGAGAAAAGGCAGGTTTTTAAATGCCACCGTGCATATCTGCATGATTTAAGTTTGGAAGAAGTCTATTGCATTGGAGGGGGCTGGACTAGATTTCTCTTGGGGTCCCTTCCAGCTCTGCAATTCTATGATTCCGTAAGTAAAGGCAAGCATTGGGAGAGATTATTTAGGACATGCCACGCTTCAAATGGGTGTAATGGCCATTCCATCCAAAGAACTTCACTAGGAAGAGGGGTTGACTGTTAAAATTCCTCTGGCAAAGATAGCTCTGGGAGGGCAGCTGCACATTTAACAAATGACACTTCCCAGACTATTTTGGAAGGAGCCATGACTCTTTAAAATGTGTTCAGGCAGAGGTATACAAGGTAAGGAGTGCCCAGAGGGAAAATATTATTATTATTATTATTATTATTATTATTATTATTATTATTATTATTAGGACTATTAGGACTATTTGCTAGCATGGTCCATCTCCAGGGCCTCCAGAATTTAAATCTCTCCATGGATGAGAATCTTGTGAGTGAAATGCCTCTTACTTTAAAGGCCCATCCATATAAACTTGTGTGCACATCAAGTTGCCATTTAGTACATATCCTGCCTGCCAGCTCCATTCGCGTTCTGGTAAAGTTCTATTTTGAACTGTTGATTCATCTATTGGTTATTTATAACAAATCGTTGTGACACACACACACACACACACACACACACACACAGCCTACCCGATAAGGTGGTCTATCATTACAGCCTTGAGGGCTAGACACATGCAGGTTTTTCAAAACAGAAGCAGTGTCTGAATTCTGGGCCCCGTACTGAACTGTGCAGTTGTGTAGTGCCGATGAAGAACACACACGCTTCCTTGCTTTGGGGACATTCCCAGAGGGTACCCAGATATAAGACTGTGTGAACCACGAATGAGGAATCCCCAATCTCAGCTCTTCCTTCCCTGGTGGTCTCAGCCCTCACCCTCCCCTTCCATGGAATATCAGTACAGGCCTACTTCACAGGGTTGTATGGAGGATATGATCACACTTTGAGAACAGAGAGAGAGAGAGAGAGAGAGAGAGAGAATTATCCAAATGCTAATAATTTTGGCTACCTGTCATGTGGGTTCCTCCAGAATTGCCCATTAGGACTGTGGGCCACTGGGACATCAAATGACCTTGGAAAAGGCTTGGAAGAAGAGAAGAAGAAGAAGAGTTTGGATTTGATATCCCGCTTTATCACTACCCGAAGGAGTCTCAAAGCGGCTAACATTCTCCTTTCCCTTCCTCCCCCACAACAAACACTCTGTGAGGTGAGTGGGGCTGAGAGACTTCAGAGAAGTGTGACTAGCCCAAGGTCACCCAGCAGCTGCATGTGGAGGAGCGGAGACGCGAACCCGGTTCACCAGATTACGAGTACAGTGGTACCTCGGGTTATGTACCCGATCCATTCCGGGGTGCCGTTCTCACCCCGAAAAGTACGTAACCCGAGCGTCCATTTTGCGCATGCGCAAAGCGCAATATCGCACTTCTGTGCATGCGCGAACTACACAGAATGCTTCTTCGCATGCACAGACCACGCGGACATGCGCAGAAGCGTCCGCACGCTGAAAAACACTTCTGAGTTACCAGAGTACGTAACCTGAAAATATGTAAGCCGAAGAAGATGTAACCAGAATTTACGACTGTACCACTCTTAACCACTACACCACACTGGAAAGGGCAGCGAAAATGAGTTTGGAGAATTTGTCAATGTCCAACAAAGTTGAAGGCTGCACAGGTGGAGGCAGCAAAGCTTCTGAATCCCAGTTGCTGGAAACAATAGGAGGGCAGAAGGCTCTTGTGCTCAGATCCTGCTCCCTGGATTCCCACGGGCATCTGGTTGGCCCCTGAGAGAAGAGGATGCTGGAAAAGGTGGGCCATTGGCCTGTTCTAGCAGGGCTTTTCTTTTGTACGATTCTCCCAGTACAATTCAAAGTGTTGGTGCTGACCTTTAAAGCCCTAACCGGCCTCGGCCCAGTATACCTGAAGGAGCATCTCCACCCCCGTCGTTCAGCCCAGGCACTGAGGTCCAGCTCCGAGGGCCTTCTATCGCGAAGTTCCCTTTCGGTCTTAATTTAGCTCTTTTGTGCATTTGACTCTGGAAAGCGTCATTTGGCATAATATAAATAGCAACTGCAACCAAATGTTGCAGCATGGAATGCTGCTGTTCAGGATCCCAGCCATTGCATTTCCCCTCCTCCCACACTTGTACCATCCCTGTCCCCAGGCAGCCAGCCAGCAATAATTTTCTTAAGACGATTTTCTATCTTCTAGAAACCTTTGGGGTTCTTCCAAGCATGCTGATGCCCCCTTCTCGAGCATGGGGTGTGCATTTTGGACACAAATGTAACAGCATGCACAACCTGAAGATCAGAAACAGAGGGAGTGGTGATAATAATCTTGTGTCGTACGTCATTGTTCGAAATCCACCAGCTGCTGGGTGCATTTTGCACTTTGCTAACGGCCACTTGCTATCAAAGTGAAGATGTCATGATGGCACCTGACCTTACCTGTTTTCACACACTAACGACATAGCCTTTAGGATTCTGTCTGTGATATTTTGCCCGTATGATCAGAATGAATTTCAGGAATCAAAAAGTCATAATCCAGAAGGCAGCAGCTAGGCTGGTGATTGGGAACAGCCGCTTGGACCACATAACACCAGTCCTAAAAGATCTTCATTGGCTCCCAGTACGTTTCCAAGCACAATTCAAAGTGTTGGTGCTGACCTTTAAAGTCCTAAACTGAGTCAACTTTCAGCAAGGTTTCACTTCATCCTTTAGCTTTGAGCAACAAGAGATCTTCGGCCGTGGCCCAGTATACCTGAAGGAACGTCTCCATCCCTATTGTTCAGCCCGGACACTGAGGTCCAGCGCTGAGGGCCTTCTGGTAGTTCCCTCGCTGCGAGAAGTGAGGTTACAGGGAACCAGGCAGAGGGCCCTCTCGGTGGCGGCACCTGCCCTGTGGAATGCCTTCCCATCAGATGTCAAGGAAATAAACAACTACCTGACTTTTAGAAGACATCTGAAGGCAGCTCTGTTTAGGGAAGTTTTTAATGTTTGATGTTTTATCGTGTTTTAATATTCTGTTGGGAGCTGCCCAGAGTGGCTAGGGAAACCTAGCCAGATGGGTGGGGTATATAATAAATTATTATTATTATTATTATTATTATTATTATTATTATTATTATTATTGCTTATGGAATGACCCCTCCACCCTTGCCTGGACTCCGAGGACCAGAAGTGCTGAAAAGTGCTCCACACCCAGTTGTCTGAAACACAGCACTCCTCTCCTCTCCAGGAAACGGCAGGCTAGTGGAGAAGGTGCCTGTTGGTTGAAACAAAAAGACTTGCGTTATCTGCCATATCTCTTGATACCTATTAACGCAATCAGATTTACTTAGCGCACCAGCGGGTGCTACAATAATCTCTTTCGCTTCTTATTCCCATCTCGCTCCCCTTTTCCTGCTCAACTTGGGCTGCTTTGTTTGCATACCTTCTCCTCTTGGGATGTGTTTGTGGGGCTTACCTTTGGCTTCCGGAAATGCTAGGATGCTGAGAGATGTTGCCTGCCTCCTCCGTCCAGCCCTCTACCCACCCCCCACCCCCCGCGGCATCATCCCTGAACACATTTGCCTTTGAACGCTCCCAAACTTGACTTTGATTAGCCGTGCTAATAAACGAGAGAGATTTCATCCTCTCCCCACCCAGCGCTCTTTATTAATGTCACTCGTTCGAGTTGAAAAGATGTGCACTTAATGCTCGCTTTTCATCTCCGTCAAGAAAGCAACGCTGAGCAAACAACAATAAAAGTAACAATAAAAGTATTTAACGATAGCATATAGGATTTGTCGAGATGGTAATCAGGGGAACTGGTAATTGAAGCTCTCTTTTTCTTTCTTTTTTTGGCGGTGGAGAGAAAACCTTTTCTTCTGAATCCTTCCGCCTGCTTAATAGGATGAAATTAGCTGGAGTGGCTCCGTGTTTGAAGAGGTTATGATCTAATTGGCAGTGCCTCCTGGGTTTGCGGCTGGACCAAGTGATCAGGTGGAGTCGCAGGAGGGCATGGGAACCTCTGAAGTACAAGGCTCAGCTTCCGCCATACTAATTAGCCTAAATTAGCTATGCTGGTTTTTGTGCCGGCTTTTGAATTCCCCCGGTAATGCTTTTATCGGGGCCGTACGGAGAGAAATATTAAGCGGCCAACCAAGTTCACCTGCTTAATGGCAAGGATGCCAGGGGTCGCTCGGTTAGGGTTTTTTCTTCTTACCCCTTTTAAGCACCAAACCTAAAGCAACGAGCTTATAATAACAAACAGAAACCTCTGACTGAAGAGCATTAGGAAATAACACCAGGGTATCAAGGTAAAAGGTAAAGGGACCCCTGACCATTAGGTCCAGTCGCGGACGACTCTGGGGTTGCGGCACTCATCTCGCTTTACTGGCCGAGGGAGCCGGCATACAGCTTCCGGGTCATGTGGCCAGCATGACTAAGCCGCTTCTGGCGAACCAGAGCAGCGCACAGAAACGCCGTTTACCTTCCCGCCGGAGTGGTACCTATTTATCTACTTGCACTTTGACGTGCTTTCGAACTGCTAGGTGGGCAGGAGCTGGGACCGAGCAACGGGAGCTCACCCCGTCACGGGGATTCGAACCGCCGACCATTCTCCTTTCCCTTCCTCCCCCACAACAAACACTCTGTGAGGTGAGTGGGGCTGAGAGACTTCAGAGAAGTGTGACTAGCCCAAGGTCACCCAGCAGCTGCATGTGGAGGAGCGGGAGCGAACCCGGTTCACCAGATTACGAGTCTACCGCTTTTAACCACTACACCACACTGGCTCTATGTATGATTCTGTTATTGCTTGTATAGCTATGTGTTAGTTTGTACATAAGTTTATATGTAATATGTAACTATTATCATTATTATTATTATCATTATTATTATTATTATAAGATGTGTTCAATTGTGAGCAGAGCTTAACTGGACTACCAGCTTCTATACATAAATCCGTTAAAACTGGTTTCGTCCTCCACCCGCCTTGCAAGGCCCGCTGTCTTCCGCAGAGCTCTCTCCCAGGGAAGCTTCCCTCGGTTTGTAGCAGCCTCTGTCTGTTTTGTCATGGAAGAGGCGAGGCCCTTGTCAAAGCCAGGCGACTTCCCTTCCCGGAGGGAGGGCCCAGGAGAGGCGCTCTTATTTCTCGCTTTCCTCTCCTCTCCTTTTGTAAGCTATTGGCATTTTTTAATTTTCGCTTCCCATCCCCCGATTAATCAACTTTAACCGTGCAAAGAGATTTGTGGTGCATTCAGAATGATTTTCACAAATCTGTTTTAATTGAAAAATGTGTCTGGGTGGAATAAAAAGAAACAAAGGGGAGAATTTTCTCAGCCCAGAAAGTATCTCCCTTTGAGTTGTCGGCAAGCAAGCAAGCAAGCAAGCAGGGTTGGGTGTGGGTTGAAGAGTCGATACTCTATTTTGAAATACTGATAAGATGAACAGTTAGACAATTCTCACATCCTAGTGGCTCCAGACAGCCTAGCTAGATAAGATCTCTCCAGGTAAAAAGACCATAATTCTTCATAATGTAAGTCTGTGCCACCTGTACTAGAGGAGGCTCCTCTGGATCACTTTTCCCTACAACTTTCCATGTTGGCTGGGAATGATGGGAGTTGTAGTCTAACACATCTGGAGGGCACCGTGTTAGAGAAGGCTGATAGGAATAGGAATAGGAATCATTTATTATTGGCCAAGTACATTTCCCAACATACTTGGAATTTGTTTCAGCTACATTGCAATGTAAACATACAGACACTGTTCCTCTCACAATACAAAGAAGCAAAGAAACCCCACCCATATTTTACCTCCCCTTCAGCTATACAACTACGAATTTAACAATTTAATGGCACAAGGGAAAAAACTATTCTTGTGCCTGGCCGATTTTGTATATGAAGTCCTGTAGCGACGTCCAGATGGAAGTAAATCAAGCAGATGATGACCGGGATGTAAAGGATCTGCTACAATTCTCTCTGCTCTCTTCCTAACTCGGGTAGCATAAATTGTCTCTATTGAAGGCAAGCTAACACCAATTACCCTTTCTGCAATTCTTACAGCTCGTTGGAGCCTTTTCTTGTCTCTCTTGGAGGCTGTACCGTACCAAGCTGTTATAGAATTACAGAGAACAGTTTCAATGATGCCTCTGTAGAATTGGATCAACACTTCCTGGGACAATTTAAATTTCCTTAGTTGACGCAGGAAATACAGCCTCTGGTGGACCTTTTTAATAATACTATTGATGTTGCTTGACCAATTTAAGTTATAAGAAATTATAGAGCCCAGGAACTTAAAGGACTCTACTACTACAACCATGTTACCAAGAATGGAAAGTGGTGGCAGAACGGAAGAGTGCCTTCTGAAATCAATTACCATTTCTACTGTCTTTTGGGCATTTAGTACCAAATTATTTTCGGTGCACCACGAAACAAGATGGTCTACTTCCCGCCTATACACAGATTCATCGTCCTCCTGGATAAGCCCAATAACTGTTGTGTCATCAGCAAATTTCAAGACCTTTGCTACTCCAGCTGCAGCAGCAACTGACCTGCTGCCAAATTCAGTTCAAGGTGCTGATCTCCGTACCCTTGACATTTGGAAAGAGACATAGCATGGGTTGCTGGCACCCGGGGCAGGGCAAGTGTTTATGTTCCCCCTGGTGGACTGGGCAGCAGTGGCAGAGCAAGCCGCTCTACCCCAGTGATGACTTGGTAAGTGGGGTAGAAGTGGCAGGATCATTAGGTGGGAGTGATCATGCTCTTCTGGAGTTTATTATACAGCGGAAAGGAGCAACCAAGCATACTAAGACTCAAATTCTAGACTTTAAGAAAGCCGACTTCAGAAAATTTAGGGAAACGCTGGGTGTGATCCCATGGTCAGTAATACTAAAAGGGAAGGGAGTTCATGATGGATGGGAGTTTGTTAAAAGGGAGATATTAAAAGCACAACTTCAAGCAGTACCAATGAGACGAAAACATGGAAGGTGCCTAAAGAAGCCAGGGTGGCTATCTAAAGAACTTTTAACTGATTTAAGATTTAAAAGGGATATGTACAAAAAATGGAAAAAGGGGGAAGTCACCAGAGAGGAATTCAAACAAATAGCCAGCAAGTGTAGAGACAAAGTCAGAAAAGCTAAAGCACAGAATGAACTCAGGCTTGCTAGAGAGGTTAAAAGCAATAAAAAAGGTAGTAATGTAGATCGAACAGCTCTTACTGTCAGGAAGTTCTTCCTAATGTTTAGGTGGAATCTTCTTTCTTGTAGTTTGAATCCATTGCCCCGTGTCCGCTTCTCTGGAGCAGCAGAAAACAACCTTTCTCCCTCCTCTATATGACATCCTTTTATATATTTGAACATGGCTATCATATCACCCCTTAACCTTCTCTTCTCCAGGCTAAACATACCCAGCTCCCTAAGCCGTTCCTCATAAGGCATTCGTTTCCAGGCCTTTGACCATTTTGGTTGCCCTCCTCTGGACACGTTCCAGCTTGTCAGTATCCTTCTTGAACTGTGGTGCCCAGAACTGGACACAGTATTCCAGGTGAGGTCTGACCAGAGCGGAATACAGTGGTCCTATTACTTCCTTTGATTCACACCACTTCTTTCAGTGCCACTTTTGTGGGGTTTTTTTTAAAAAAGGGAATATTTACATATTGACTCTTGTTTGGAGGTTCTAGCAGGGGAGCGCAGCTATCGTATACCCTTGACCGAAGAACGGTACACTCCTTCTATCTGGGATGGTCGTCCTCTTCCACCGAGCGCGCAGCTTCGGGAGGGACGCACATGGAGCGGTGAGGGAGGAAGGGGACACCCGCCTAGCCAGCCAGATCAACCCTGGCGATCAATGGGGTGACAGATGTCGCAGCCAGATCGCCCTCACATCCTACATATTGACTGTTTCGAGCCTCGTTACCCAAAGGTCTCTAAGTGACTTTAATTACATTATATACCATGTTTAGTGGTATGTTTTCAATCTCAGGTTGCTCCAAGGAACTGAAAGTGGCACTTTGGTCGTCTCCTTTTATTCACAACAGCCCTGCGAGGTGGATATGTGATTACTTTCCTTTCTTATATGAAACCACACCTGGAAAGATGTTTATCGGTTCGGGGTGGTATGTTTTCAATCAAAATTGGGAAAGGAGTCAGTGTTGCTCCAAGGAACTGAAAGTGGCACGGAATTAAGATGAAAAAATATCAACAACCTCAGTCGTCAGTCAGAAAGTGAGGAGGTCTTTTAATGAGGGTGAAAGAGGAGCGCCTTTTATCATCACAACAGCCCTGCGAGGTGGATATGTGATTACTTTCCTTTCTCTATGTGAACTGGGAAACCCACCCCCGGAAAGACTATGTTGATGTGATCGGTTCGGGGAAATTATGAGCCAGACATGAGAAGAGAAGCTTAGACTGATGTTGGGAAAGATGGAGGGCACAAGGAGAAGGGGACGACGATGTCATTGGAGTTACATAGGCGTGCCTGGCGTGCTCTGGTCCAGACGGCGGCTGACTCAACAACAACAACAACGGTGGCTGCCCAATAACAGAGGAGTTTTGGACTGGGTACGACAGGAATGCCAGTGTGTGGTGAGAATGCTGCAAACCTATGGGAATTATATGGACATAAAATCCATGCAGAAATACAACATCTGTCTCAACTCGCCTGTGGGAACAATTCAGAGGCTGTGAAAGAATGAAAGGATAACAACAGAGAGCCAAAAGGACTTTTGGAAATATATATGAAATGCAGTAAAAATGAGATGAGATTAGAGCCCTCCAAACCTTGAAGCATGGTGAGTCCCAGAAATAAGTAAGTAAGTAAATAATTAAGTAATTAAATAATTAAATAAATTATAATTGGATAGAATATTTGGATTATTTGATATATATGCATAATTTGGAATATTTGATATGGTTTTGATTGGATTGTTAATTTGGAAGATTTAATAAAAATGACTTATTTTAAAAAAAAAAAACCTGCGAGGTGGGTTGGGCTGAGAGAGAGCGGCTGGCCCATGATCACTTAGGAAGCTTCGAAGCTGTGCTGAGGATTTGAACGCAGGACCCGCATGTCAAAGGCCAATATCACAATGGCTCTTGAAAAGTGTGCCGAGGAAAAATAATGGGGAATAGGATGCATTTTTTTAAAAAATAAAATGAAATAAAAATGAAATAGAGAAAATGGAAGTGATTTGGTTTGACATCAGTAAACAGAATGGTGTAGTTCTTTTTTAATTCCCAAATTTCCTTCTTCATAATCCTTTTTGCAAACTGTTTTTTTTTATATAGAAAACATCAGCATATTTTACATTTTCATGTAGAAGGGAGTTATTCTAAGAGTTGTCTCATAAGTGATCCACATTTCTTCTATTACCATCTCCCCCTCCCCTTTTTTCTTTAGTAAACTTAATTTGAATTTAGAAAGTCTCCAAATGATAATTGAATCACAAGTTTGGATTAGAATTCTAGCAGCAACACTTGACTTGGTCAAAATCACTGTTACGAAGAGATGCAATTTTTACACAGTACTTCACATTGATTAAGTAATGTGTGAAAATGGGGGGGGGAGAATTTGAATCTTAATCATAGTCATTTGCATGAAATAAAAGTCTGTGTCAAGGGAACATGCATTATAATAACTCCTCGGTGTTTCGGTTGCATCAGTGAGCAAAGAAGTTGTATACTTCCCGCACCTGACCCCACCAACAATGTATAAGAATTCCTTCATTTCCAGTGCAGCTTTTTTTGACGACGTGAGAGTTTTGCAATATGTGAGTTATTTCAGCTGGTTGAGCCAGTGTGTATATGTTTGGCTCCTTCGGCACAGGGTGAGAGAGGCCAATTTTACTCAAGCTTGGCACACCTAAGAGGAAAGTGTTAATAAACTGGTAACCACATCTGTTGCATACCCTCCAACATTTCTCTTACGAAAATAGGGAGGCTCTATTAATAATAATAATAATAATAATAATAATAATAATAATAGAACCATGCCCATTGGCTGGGTTGCCCCAGCCACTCCGGGTGGCTTCCAACATATATAGGTAAAGGGACCCCTGTCCGACTCTGGGGTTGTGGCGCTCATCTCGCTTTACTGGCCAAGGGAGCCGGCGTACAGCTTCCGGGTCATGTGGCCAGCATGACAAAGCCGCTTCTGGTGAACCAGAGCAGTGCACGGAAACGCTGTTTACCTTCCCGCTGGAGTGGTACCTATTTATCTACTTGCACTTGATGTGCTTTCAAACTGCTAGGTGGGCAGGAGCTGGGACCGAGCAACGGGAGCTCACCCGTCATTGCAGGGATTCGAACCGCCGACCTTCTGATTGGCAAGCCTTAGGCTCTGTGGTTTGACCCACAGTGCCACCTGCATCCCTTCCAACATATATAAAAACATAATAAAACATTAAACATTAAAAAACCTCCCTGTACAGGTCAGGGCCAGATTTAGGTTTGATGAGGCCCTAAGCTACTGAAGGTAATGGGGCCCTTTATATGTCCAGCTGTCCTTTGTCAACAACAAATTGTCGCTGTTTTTTGTGTTGAATATATGCTAGTAATGTATGGAAGTGAGAGCTGGACCATCAAGAAGGCTGATCGCCGAAGAATTGATGCTTTTGAATTATGGTGCTGGAGGAGACTCTTGAGAGTCCCATGGACTGCAAGAAGATCAAACCTATCCATTCTTAAGGAAATCAGCCCTGAGTGCTCACTGGAAGGACAGATCCTGAAGCTGAGGCTCCAAGTACTTTGGCCACCTCATGAGAAGAGAAGACTCCCTGGAAAAGACCCTGATGTTGGGAAAGATGGAGGGCACAAGGAGAAGGGGACGACAGAGGATGAGATGGTTGGACAGTGTTCTCGAAGCTACTAACATGAGTTTGGCCAAACTGCGGGAGGCAGTGAAGGATAGGCGTGCCTGGCGTGCTCTGGTCCATGGGGTCACGAAGAGTCGGACACGACTGAACGACTGAACAACAACAACAATATGCTAGTTACAGGTAGGTAGCCATGTTGGTCTGCCGTAGTCGAAACAAAATAAAAAAAAAAATTTCTTCCAGTAGCACCTTAGAGACCAACTAAGTTTGTTATTGGTATGAGCTTTCGTGTGCTGCAGATATGCTATATGGTAATTTATGGACCTAATAGGTATCTAAAGCCATTTGCACATAACAAAATATGTATTTTATCAAAGTAATTGTTGAACTGAAATACAATTTGGAAATGTACATCCAGTTTGTTTTCCCTTAAAAAAAATTGGGGGCCCCCAAGAGAGTGGGGCCCTAAGCTATAGCTTGTTTAGCTTACACGTAAATCCGGCACTGATAGGTATCATCTAAAGGTTGTATAGTTACTTATTGCCTTGGCTTGGGGGTTGCATCCGGAATTACATCAGAAACCGGGACGGCTTCTGTAGATCAAGGACTGTCCTGGATAACAGGGACACTTGGAGGGTCTGCTGTTGCTTCTGAAGGATGCAAGTAACGAGACATGACGTTCCAGCCTTAAATCTCCTCCTGCTCAACCATCTTTTATAGGCAACTTTGCCCCTGGAAACCTTTAGGCTAGGCTTCTTTCATGCAATCTATGTTGGGCTGCCTTTGAAGGTCGCTTGGAAACTTCATCTGGAATATGGCTGCAAGAACGTTAACAGGGATGCTAAATTTCATTAATATTTCTTCATGTAGGCTCTTTGAATCCTGACCTAAAATCTTGGATCTCTGAATGAAATCCACACAACAGTTAAAAATGCATGTTCCAGAGAAAGTACGATAAAAACGGACCATCAGCAAAGTCAAACAACGGCATTTCTAATGCCCAAGGCCTGAACAAACAGACAGGTTTTTCACCTGGCACCTGGAAGCCAGCAGTGTGGGTGCCAACTGAATTTCCAGAGGAGGGCATGCCAGCGCTGGGGTGCAGCCATGGAAAAGGCCCATCCAGATGTCACTGCCAGGTTCCCAGTGGTGGAGTGCTAAGGTGGGCATCTTTGGAAGATATCAAGTCACAGTCTTTTTTCCCCATTCCACCAGCATCTACCACTCCCTAAGAGACACATTTCCTTACTGGGTAGTCACTTACTTATAAAGAGGAAATGCTCTCCTCTTCTCCAGGCTAAAGATACCCAGCTCCTTCGACCGTTCCTCATAAGGCTTTGTTTCCAGACCCCTGGTCATCTTGGTTCAGACCCTCCAAGTGTCCCCATTTTCCAGGGACAGTCCTGCGTTTACTGAAGCCGTCCCGGTTTCTGATTTGATCCCGGAATGTCTCGCTTTTCCTTAGGATGTCCCTATTTTCATCAGAGGGTATTAAGTTATCCAACCCCTGAGACATCTGGAGGCAATCCTGTATAGGGATGGTTTTTCATGATATGTTGGAAGCTGCCCAGAGTGGCTGGGGCAACCCAGTAAGATGTGTGGGGTATAATTATCATTATGGAATGGGACATCCCTATTTTCATCGTAGAAATGTGGGAGGGTGTGTTGGTTGCCCTCCTCTGCACACCTCCCAGCTTGTCAATATCCTTTCTAAATTGTTCCAGTTACAGGTAGGTAGCCATGTTGTTCTGCCATAGTCAAAACAAAATATAAAATCAAAAAATTCCTTCCAGTAGCACCTTAGAGACCAACTAAGTTTGTTCTTGGTATGAGCTTTCGTGTGCATGCATGTATCTGAAGAAGTGTGCATGCACACGAAGCTCATACCAAGAACAAACTTTGTTGTTGTTCAGTCGTTCAGTCGTGTCCGACTCTTCGTGACCCCATGGACCAGAGCACGCCAGGCACGCCTATCCTTCCACTGCCTCTCGCAGTTTGGCCAAACTCATGCCAGTCGCTTCGAGAACACTGTCCAACCATCTCATCCTCTGTCGTCCCCTTCTCCTTGTGCCCTCCATCTTTCCCAACATCAGGGTCTTTTCCAGGGAGTCTTCTCTTCTCATGAGGTGGCCAAAGTATTGGAGCCTCAACTTCAGGATCTGCCCTTCCAGTGAGCACTCAGGGCTGATTTCTTTAAGGATGGATAGTTTGATCTTTTTGCAGTCCATGGGACTCTCAAGAGTCTCCTCCAGCACCATAATTCAAAAGCATCAATTCTTCAGTGATCAGCCTTCTTTATGGTCCAGCTCTCACTTCCATACATTACTACTGGGAAAACCATAGCTTTAACTATACGGACCTTTGTCGGCAAGGTGGATGTCTCTGCTTTTTAAGATGCTGTCAAGGTTTGTCATTGCTTTCCTCCCAAGAACAAACTTAGTTGGTCTCTAAGATGCTACTAGGAGGATTTTTTGATTTTATATTTTGTTCTTTCTAAATTGTGGCAGCCAGAAGCTGACACAGGACTCCAAATACTCAAAACAAACACAGCTCTCCCTTCTCATCTAGTCTGGCCTTTAAGAGTGAAATTTCTGGCACTGCTTAAACCAATCTCCAGCACTTTAATTTGTTTCTTAGGTCAGTGTTATTTTACAGTGCAGTTCTATGCATGTCTACTCAGAACAAGTTCCCATTGTGTTCAACGAGACTTCATTTTTTTAATTATTGCATTCATATTCCACCTTTCCCAAGCTTGAGGAGGCATACATGATTCTTCCCCTGCTCATTTAATCCCCACAACAACCCTGTGAGGTAGGTTGGGCTGAGGAACAGTGACTGGCCCAGGTCACCCAGTGAGCTTCATGGCCCAGCAGTGATTTGAACCCTGGTCTCTCCCAGGTTCAAGTCTGACACTCATACTGCTGTGTCGCACTAAATAGGGACTGCCAACCTGTTGCATCTCTGCTGGAATGAAACCCTGCAGGGTGTGATGTTATGTTTTTCCTCTATTGCATCTCTGCTGGAATGAAACCCTGCAGGGTGTGATGTTATGTTTTTCCTCTATGCTCCCCGCAAGATGTCTCTTTTTAAAACAAAACAAAAATGAAACGAGCCGTTCTACACCCCCTGAAGCTCTCCGGCCTCCGAGTCCGCCCCCCCCATGCCCTTCTCGGAGGACCACCACCACTGAGAGCAATTCTGATGAGGAGACCAGAACGTTACGCAGTGTTCTGGATAAGGGCAGGCCATTGATTTGTATAATAGCATTATAATCCCTCTGAATTAGTCTGCTTCCACATTCGTAATGCATTCTAACACCCTGTTCCCATTTTTATCCTTAGTGGCACGATAATCTTATTTATGCAATTACATTTATCTGAATGACCTGAGGGATGCCCAAAACATTCCAATGACCAGACACTTCTGATAACTGGGAGTGTCGTTTATGGAGGGCGACAAAGGCACAGAGCTGTGTGTGTGTGTGTGTGTGTGTGTGTGTATGTATACCCTAACACAGGGGTCAGCAAACTTTTTCAGCAGGGGGCCGGTCCACTGTCCCTCAGACCTTGTGGGGGGCTGGACTATATTTTGAAAAAAAAAAAAGAATGAATTCCTATGCCCCACAAATAACCCAGAGATGCATTTTAAATAAAAGCACACATTCTACTCATGTAAAAACACCAGGCAGGCCCCACAAATAACCCAGAGATGCATTTTAAATAAAAGGACACATTCTACTCATGTAAAAACACGCTGATTCCCAGACCGTCCGCAGGCCGCATTTAGAAGGCGATTGGGCCGCATCCGGCCCCCAGGCCTTAGTTTGGGTACCCCTGCCCTAACATCTCTAGGAAATAAAATCACTGGTTATACACTGAGTGACGTGGGTTCCTTATCCCCTTTGGGGGGAGAGGCTGAAGGCAGAGAATGTCTTGTGTGAGTGTCTGGAGGAGGCAGTTGGTGGATGGATAGCGGCTAACAGATTGGGGTTGAATCCTGACAAGACAGAAGTACTGATTTTGGGGGGACAGAGGCAGGCAGGTATGGAGGACTCCCTGGTCCTGAATGGGGTAACTGTGCCCCTGAAGGACCAGGTGCGCAGCCTGGGAGTCATTTTGGACTCACAGCTGTCCATGGAGGCACAGGTCAATTCTGTGTCCAGGGCAGCTGTCTACCAGCTCCATCTGGTACGCAGGCTGAGACCCTACCTGCCCTCAGTATTCCATAACTACATCCATCAAAACTTATTTACACTGCTGAATTTATCTGAATGCTGCCAGTGTTCTCAAATGTACACAGTTTCCCCCAAGTATATTCAATAAACCTTTTCCAATCTTCTTTAAACATATGTTCTAATTGTTCTATATGTTAGGTCTGCAAGCTGCGCGTATTCCATCAGTTTAAGTTGCCATTCTTCTTTGATTGGGACCTCGCTCGTTTTCCATTTGGGGGGTTAACGAAACACGGGCCGCAGTATGCAGTATGTATGCAGTAAAGGTAAAGGGACCCCTGACCATTAGGTCCAGTTGTGTCCGACTCTGGGGTTGCGGCACTCATCTTGCTTTACTGGCCAAGGGAGCCGGCGTACAGCTTCCGGGTCATGTGGCCAGCATGACTAAGCCGCTTCTGGCGAACCAGAACAGCGCATGGAAACGCCGTTTACCTTCCCGCCAGAGCAGTACCTATTTATCTACTTGCACTTTGACATGCTTTCAAACTGCTAGGCTGGCAGGAGCTGGGACCAAGCAACGGGAGCTCACCCCGTCGTGGGGATTCAAACCGCCGACCTTCTGATCAGCAACCCCTAGGCTCTGTGGTTTAACCCACAGTGCCACCCGCGTCCCATGTATGCAGTAGTGGCATACATAAATAACCTTTTTTGACTCCTGGGCATTTCCATCTGAATTATCCCCAACAGCAGAGCTGTTGTAACAAGGGAGTCGTCTGCTCCCAATAACTAGCCCCGGTTGGCAATCTGGCTGCAGCTCTTGAAGCCAGTTGAAGTTTCTGAGCCCTTTCCAAAGGCAGCCCTACGTAGAGCATGTTACAGTAATCCAAGCAGGATTTGTCACTGCGGCCAAATCAGACACCTCAAGGAACGGGTGCAGCTGGCGCACTAGCTTTAATGGTGTGAATGCGCTCCTGGCTACTGCAGAGACTAGGGAGCCATGCTCAGGGCTGAGTCCCAGAGCACACCCAACGGCTTCAGGGAGAGTGTTGCCCCATCCAGCACGGGCTGAATCCCTGTTCCCTGTTCCTCCTTGACCAAGAGCACTTCTTCCTCACCTGGATTAAGTTTCAAGATACCTCTAGGACTGCAAAACAGGGGCATTCTTAGCCCCTTGGCTGCCGGGGGCGGGAAGCCAAGAGGCACCCCTGGGGGGCGGGGCATCGTGGTGCGTGCATCATGATGTCATGACGCATGCGGCGCCCTGCCCCCGGGGGTGCTGGCGGTGGATTCAGGAGTCTTTGCGGGCTGCAAAGACTCCCGAATCCGCCGCCCGGGCTCCCTTGGCGGAGCGCAAGTCGGGGCAGGGAGAGGGACGGGCCAGCGAGGAGGGGTGTCCCTC
This sequence comes from Lacerta viridis, assembly GCA_900245905.1. Classification (NCBI taxonomy): domain Eukaryota; kingdom Metazoa; phylum Chordata; class Lepidosauria; order Squamata; family Lacertidae; genus Lacerta; species Lacerta viridis. Next base: position 331,210 of record OFHU01004725.1, read on the forward strand.
CTCGCTGGCCCGCCCCTTGCCTCCATGCCGAGCTGCGCCGCTGGAAGGGGGGCTATTTTTGGCGCTGCCGGGGCGGAGCCGCAGGGGCGGCCAGCGAGGGGGGGTGACACCCCTCCTCGCTGGCCGCCCCTGCGGCTCCACCCCGGCAGTGCCGAAAATAGCCTAAAAATTTTTTTTAAAAAAAATTAAAGTAAAAAAAAAGCCCAGTGGGCGGGGCCGCCCCCGATGTGTCACCCCCAGCAGGGGCGCTGCCCGGGCCCCCCCCGCCCCCCGCCCCTCCCTTACTACGCCCCTGCTGCAAAATGCAAGCATTTCACAATGGATGCAAACACGTTTGTGTGCATGCGTGCGTGCATGCATGCATGCATGCGCAGCGTGGAGGTTTGGTGTAAGTGGCGGCTGAATCAGCATGAATATGGGATGGCTGGAGGATTGCTCCCACATGGCTAAACCACTGTGCGTGCCAATAGCAAAACACTCCGTGCTTTTTTATATATTTTCATATTACATTTGCTGCTCCTGTGGCTAATCCACTCACCCCACCCCACCCCACCCGCTTGGTTGGTGATTTGCAAGCAGCAAGCCTTGGTCGATCGCTGTGTGCTTTGTTGACAATAGCACGTTCCGTAGCTGTAGTTTGCCAGAGGGGCAACTGCGAAATGTGTGGGATTTCTTGGTTTTCCACAACATGGGTGGCTTGGGGGGGGGGGAGAGGTGTTGTTGTTATATGACTGTAGCCCACCTAGGACAGGTGAATCATTCTGAGATGGAGTGAGTCCTTGTGCCCCATCGGTAAGGCAATTACCATATTTTTCACTCCATAAGACACACTTTTTCCCTCCTGAAAAGTAAGGGGAAATATCTGTGCGTCTTATGGAGCGAATGGTGGTCCCTGGAGCTGAATTGCCCAGGGGCCAAAAGAGGATCATGCTTTTTATTTTACAAAGAGAAAAGGGGGTGTTGAAAGGACCCCACTCAGCAGCTGATCAGCAAGAGATCGGGAGAGAGATAAGAGTCCCGGCTCCCTTTCAGCCCCGCCCTCTTGCCCAGGCCTCCATTGTTGAATGTGCTGCAGAGGGAGGTTGTTTGTTTCCCCAGCGACATGTGACTGGCTGATTAGATTATCTGTCTGGAAACTGTAGAAAAGGCTCCCTTTCCTTTAGAAGCTGCAGAAATGTGAGTTGAACCCCATAAAAACGGGGCTTTTCCTCTTTGCTTTTCCCCCTTTGCAAAAGGAGCTTTGCTTTTCCCCCTTTGCAAAAAAAGCTGCAAAACTTTTAGCTGATCCTCAAAAAACCAGGGCTTTTCCCTTTGCAAAAAAAGCTGCAAAACTTTTAGCTGATCCTCAAAAAAAAAACAGGGCTTTTAGAGGAGGAAAACCAGAAAAATATTTTTTTTCTTGTTTCCTCCTTTAAAAATGAGGTGCATCCTATGGTCCAGTGCGCCCTATGGAGCGAAAAGTACAGTAGCTACTCCTAGGGCTTAATTAATCCATAATGTACTAAAGCAACTGCCCAGTGCCCCCTCAAATTTATCCATAATTTAAGCCCCCAATGAGACTCCTCCGTGCATTTATATAATGATATATTTATTTATATAAGTGTCCAATCTGAACTTCAGCATAAGACTGGACACCTTCAGACAAGGATGAATGGAATTTATCAATTCCGGTCTGGCATTTTTCCATCCCAAAGCTCAATTTTACTCCATTTCTGTTTGTTTGTTTGTTTGTTTGTTACAAAACATCCACATGAAAAACTGTGAAATTTGCATGCAGCACAATATATCGGTATATATTATTTTCACTAATATACAAAATAATGCACACTAATGCATAAGCATTTTTATACACATTCTTTTGTTTGCAGCACTCGATCGCCAAACTATACATTTCAAGGGGTGCCATGGTTTGCACATGGTTTCAGGAAGTGCAAATTAGGTTTGCACCGACATGTGAAATGAACCAAAGTTCTCTTCCATCCCTCCATTTAGTTCATGTATATTCATCTGTTGCTTTACTCTTAAAAATGACTCAAAGCGCTCACACGAAAACAATGCAAATGCTAAAATCAATTGCAATAAACACAGTAAATAAGAACCTAAACAAACAAATAAAAGGCGGGCTCTAGCCCACCAAAAAGGGGCACAATTACATAAAAACCCATTCAAACTGATGCCCAAAAACCCACGTAAAAAGGAGAGCTCCTGAGGAAAGGGTTACACAATCAGGGGGCCACCACAGAAAAGGCCGGTTTTCATGTTGCCACCCTCCACACCTCCTGTAGAGGGAGCTCACGGAGAAAGGCCTCAGATTGTACGAGATGTCCCAGAAGTCGTGATTTCCTATGCATTTCCCTGCAAAAGCAGCCTTCTTCCTTTGCCTTCAGCAAAGGAACAGCTTCAGATTGCCCAAGTAGCTACTAGGCGTGGTTCCACCTGCCAGGAGCGCCGACTTGGGCCCCAGGTTATGGGTCATGACGTCACGCACCCCATGACCCCGGAACCTGACTTCCGGTTGGGGGGAGAGCAGCAGGTGAGTTGCAGAGCGACCTGGAGGGTTGGTCAGCCTGTGAGCATCTTGGCTGTATGGATATTTGAACCCAAGTCTTCCTTGCGGCAGTCAAACATGCTAACAACTGCAGCCACAGGCTTTGCCCCCTTTCCATGTCAAGGAGGAAGGCTCTGAAGGGAAGATGCTATAACTGAGCGTTTCTTCTTCTTCTTCTTCTTCTTCTTCTTCTCTTCTTCTTCTTCTTCTTCTTATTATTATCACTCGTAGCCAAGTAAGATTGTCTTCCATAAACACGGTTTTAACAATGAGTCCGTAAGTGACTGTGGAGGCCAATTCTGGATCCACACGTCCTTCCACAGTGGGGACATTAGGTTTCTGGGTGGGAGTTGATCACGGTGTGGATTTGCCAAGCGTGCCTTCCTCTTAGCACGTTTCTCCCTTGCGTCCTGAGTTCGAGTGTCTTCAAAGCCCATGACACCTTTGGTAAAGGCTGTTCTCCAATTGGAGCGCTTGCAGGCAAGTGTTTCCCAGTTGTTGGTGTTTATACTACATTTTTAAAATTTGCCTTGAGAGAGTCTTTAAACCGCTTTTGTTGACCCCCAGCATTATGCTTTCCATTTTTAAGTTTGGAATAGAGTAGTTGCTTTGGAAGGCGATCATCAGGCATCCAAACTACATGACCAGTCCAACGAAGCTGATGTTGAAGAATCATCGCTTCAACACTGATGATCTTTGCAGAAGAACGCTCCTGTATCTGCAAGGGATCGTTGCAAAGGCTAGGGGGGAACGACTGAGGCTACATACACACCACACATTGAAAGCCCTAGGAGACCACTTTAAAAGGCCATGGCTTCCCCCAAAGAATTCTGGGAGCCGTAGTTTGTTAGGGGTGCTGAGAGTTGTTAGGAGGCCCTTATTCCTCTCACAGAGCTGCATTTCCCACAGATACCTGGGAAGAGGGGTTGAGTGTTAAACTACTCTGAGAATTGTAGCTCTGTGAAGAGAACAGGGGGTTTTCCTAGAACCCTCAGCAGCCTTAGAAAAACTACAATTCCCAGGATCCTTTGGGGGAAGCCATGACTGTTTAAAGTGGTATCACAGGGCTTTAAATGTTTGGCACAGATTGGGTGACAGTTTCAGTTGTTGTTGTTTCCAGTGTTTGTGTGTGGGTGGTTTTAACCTGTTTTAGTACATACATACATAATTTTATTACGGTCAAAGACCAGCTCAAAAAGCACAACTGGGACAGCTTTCACAAGAATAAAAAATAGATTTAAAACATTGTTCCAACAACAGCTTAAAGATTAAAATCTGAGATAAACACATATACACATAAAGACCTAAAATTTGGGCTACCATACAAATTGGGCCCTGCCACCTGTTTTAGTATTTTAACTTTTGTATGTTTTAAAATACAGTTGTGAAATTTTCTCAGACTTGTTGTTTCATCTCTCTTTGTAAAACACTCTGAGGCTGTTGTTGTTTTCTCACAGTCAAGCAGTGTGTGACTTTCGTGAAATAAATAAATTCTGAGCATGACTCGGGTGCGAAAGACCAGCTGTGGCGTTGGGTCTATGAAGGCTCATTCATACCTATAACATCCCTTCGGTGCGCATGTAGGTGCCAGTCAATTCCTTTTCGAAGTATAATTGCCATTTACACCAATATAGCATGTCTAAATCTCAAGCCCTCCCCTCCTCCCTTCCCCCTCTTTTTAATTCACTTATTAAATGTACATACTGTAGGACTAAAACTTAGCAAACAAAATCTATGCCCGGGAGCAAATCCTTTGTACAATATTTGAGGGGGAAGAAAGAAATAGTTATCCTGGGTGTCAAATGACAGAGGTGAAAAATAATTAAATTAGCCGCCCCCCCCCCTTCTCTCTCAAATGCATCAATTACTCCGGAGGAAGACTCCCCTGTTTAAATATTAATTTGAAATTTGGCATGCCATTAATCCATAAATATGGGTTGGTGGCGCATTTGTGTGACTTAAATGTGTGCATACCAGAGGTGTATTGACATAGCTAGCTGTAATTACTGCTCAAGGAAATGTTATAGGCTTTAGTCTGTTATGTAAGTTGAGCTGTGGATTGGGAAGACGCCTCCTGGATTGGCCTAATACTGCCAGTCAGTTGCTCCCCTGCGAAAAACTCTCCGAAGGCGTTTCCATCTCCGGAGTTGTTTTCTTCAGATTAAATACCACTTTGGATTCAGTTTGATCACTAAAACAGAATACATCAGCTCAACACTTGCATACATTTCCAGATGACCCAATAAAGGCTTTTGCTGGCTGTCACGCTCCCCCCCCCCACCCCCAAGTTGCATTGGCACAATCTTATCCCGAGGGCCGCATTCCTTCAAGGAGAATGTTATGGGGGCCTCGGCCCAATATACCTGAAGGAGACTCTCCACCCTCGTGACAAAATAAAAAATAAAAAATTCTTTCCAGTAGCACCTTGTTGTTGTTGTTCAGTCGTTCAGTCGTGTCCGACTCTTCGTGACCCCATGGACCAGAGCACGCCAGGCACGCCTATCCTTCACTGCCTCCCGCAGTTTGGCCAAACTCATGTTAGTCGCTTCAAGAACACTGTCCAACCATCTCATCCTCTGTCGTCCCCTTCTCCTTGTGCCCTCCATCTTTCCCAACATCAGGGTCTTTTCTAGGGAGTCTTCTCTTCTCATGAGGTGGCCAAAGTACTGGAGCCTCAACTTCAGGATCTGTCCTTCCAGTGAGCACTCAGGGCTGATTTCTTTGAGAATGGATAGGTTTGATCTTCTTGCAGTCCATGGGACTCTCAAGAGTCTCCTCCAGCACCATAATTCAAAAGCATCAATTCTACGGCGATCAGCCTTCTTTATGGTCCAGCTCTCACTTCCGTACATTACTGGGAAAGTAGCACCTTAGAGACCAACTAAGTTTGTTCTTGGCATGAGCTTTCATGTGCAGGCACACTTCTTCAGATACCACCCTCATGGTTCAGCCTGAGGTCCAGCTCCAAGGGCCTTCTGGCAGTTCCCTCACTGCAAGAAGTGAGGTTACAGGGAACCAGGCAGAGGGCCTTCTCGGTAGTGGCGCCCGCCCTGTGGAACGCCCTCCCATCAGATGTCAAGGAAATAAACAACTATCTGACTTTTAGAAGACATCTGAAGGCAGTGCTGTTTAGGGAAGTTTTTAATGTTTGATCTTTTACCGTGTTTTTAATGTTCTGTTGGGAGCAGCCCAGAGTGGCTGGAGAAATCCAGCCAGATGGGTGGGGTATAAATAATATGTTGTTGTTGTTGTTGTTGTTGTTACTCTTGCTAGTGGTCAGAGTAATGGGTCATAGAATCATAGAATTGTAGAGTTCGAAGGGACACAGAAGGTCATCTAAACCAACCCCCTGCAATGCAGAAATCTCAGCCAGATTATCCAGGACAGATGACCACCCAACTTCTGCTTAAAAACCTCCAAGGAAGGAGAGTCTACCACCTCCCAAGGGAGTTTGCTCCACTGTCAAGCAACTCTTACTCTCAGAAAGTTCTTCCTGATGTTTAGTCAGAATCTCCTTTCTTGTAACTTGAATCCCTTGGTTCGAATCCTACCCTCCAGAGAGGGAGAAAACAAGCTTTTTCCATCTTCCATGAGACAGCCCTCGAGATATTTGAAATGGCTCAGTCTCCTCTTTTCCAGCACGTGTCTCTTATGCACAGGCAACTCCCCATTTACGTGGGGCTTATTTTCTGAGGCACCACGTGAGTCAGCGAGACGGTGTATATTTGAAACACCATTTGAAAGGCCTGCAAACACCCTCTGAAATTCTGAAAACCCTGGGAAAACCTTTTAAAAAACCAGCCGCACTTACCCGAATGGCATGAATGGTGGCAATCGCTTCCTCTAAACCTCCTTGCTCAGACTGCAGCTCTCCATGGGCCACAACAATCACAGACCCTCCAAGTGTCCCTCTTTTCCAGGGACGTCCCAGATTTACAGAAGCTGTCCCGGTTTCTGATTTGATCCCAGAATGTCTCGCTTTTCCTTGGGACTTCCCTGTTTTCATTGGAGAAGTGTTGGAGAGGATGGTAAGGTGTCCCCATTTTCATCAAACGTTGGAGGGCATGTGGTCAGTGCAAGGGCTCATGAGAATGCACTTGCAAAGGCCTGTGGGATTACTGGGCGCTGTTTTCGTTCCTTTCTTGTACCTTTCTGTGCCATTTCCGGCCATTTCTTCCACCTCCAAGTTCAGGCCGATGTGCACATGTGCACTCAGTCGTGCGCATATTGCACACGCGTCAATGGGGAGTTGCCTGCATTTGTACATTCCAGCCGCACAAACACCAGATGTATATATGCCCACAGGCTTGTTGAGTGGTTACAGTTTAAGGTTCATTACTGTTCCACAGAAATGTGTATCTCTTTAAAAGAAAGAAGGAAATGAACTGACCTAGTTTTGTTTTTTTTGTTTTTTTAAAGAGATTTTATTATTTTCCAATAAAACAGAACAAAAACAATAAACATAACATTATAACAACATAAAAACATCAACAACATAATACATAAAAAGAACATAATACAAACTCAACAATACATAACATAAGAAATACAAACCTTTAAAAAACCTCAGTCTGTTATCTTCTTGTTTTATAACTTCATCGGGGACTTCCCCCATTCCCTCCACTGCCTTTCAAATTATGTATAGTGTTTAGGTAGGTATATTTCTCATTTCATTAACTTTTTACCAAAAACCTAAGAGCTTAATAATTCTTACTTTGTAAATCATTTCTTAAACATTATGTCTTAAACTTATTTTATCATAAAGTAAAACACATCTAAAAATTTCTACCATTCAAAATTTCTAACATTGATCTGCTAAAGCCAATACATCTATATTACTCTGCACAAATATTCATACATTCAATTTAACACATTTCAGTAAATAGTCCTTAAATTTCTTCCAATCCTGCGTCACCTTCTCCTCTCTCTGGTCTCGGATTCTAGCGGTCAGTTCTGCGAGTTCCATATATTCCATTAACTTCATTTGCCATTCTTGAACTGACCTAGTTTTGCAGCTGTGGGGCAGTACAGCAGGTGATGTTAAGTTTGTATTGATTTAAGGCGTATCAGCAATCAGATACAGTATATAAGGAGGTCTGCGTACCTCTCTCAGTACCCTGGGTGGTGGGTCATGTTTCTGTAGCGTTCTTGTAGTTAATATAACTTCTGTTATTTTTCTTTAATTAAAACAACTCCTAATTATACTTTGCAGTCTCCTCAGAATGCCTTTTGTTGCGCAGTTACTCAGTTTAAATACGCCAACAAGGCTTGTCTTCAAAGTAGTCAGTCTCTCGTTCCGTTAGTGCAAAGATCTGCTCTTGCACAACAGAACTTTGCCCTCTCTCCTCTCCCTGCACTGCTTCCCAAAATCCCATATGAGTTTCTCCCCGCCAAACCCCCGGTTGATTAAAATACAATTTAAAATTAAATCTAAACTGAGCCTCATTTTTAAGGCCCACCAATCACACCAAAAGGCAGAAACCAACCCAAAGGAGATGGGTGGGAGTTTTGTTGTGCAAGTGTAAATCCTTACACTAATAGAATGAGGTCATTGGGCGTCGCACCCCTGCATGCACATCTTCCATCTTCCATTCAAAAAAGCTGAGGGGTGAGGCCTGGTGAGAAAAGTATGTGGCCGAGAAAGAGAGTTCAGAGATCTGGATGAAGAGGTTTAGAGGGCTGCATTTGGTCCCCAGGAGAGAGGACCCATTCCATCGACCTGGTGGCTAAGATAGCGAGCTGCTTCCCTTCTCAGCTATGCCATGAACTCACCAAGTAGGCCTACAGAGACACAGGAAGCTGCCTATATACAGAGTCAGACTATTGCTCCTGTCTACATCAGGGTTTCCCAAACTTGGGTCTCCAGCTGTTTTTGGACTGCAACTCCCATTATCCCTAGCTAGCAGACCAGTGGTCAGGGATGATAGGAATTGTAGTCCAAAAACAGCTGGAAACCCAAGTTTGGGAAACCCATGTCAACATTCACTAGCAGTGCCTTTCCAGGTTTCTCTGTTTCTTATTTGTCTACTCATAAGTTCAGTTTCCCATATTTCCAAATCAGTGCGTTTATCTCCTCCTGAAAATTCACCAGCGATCTCTCTCTCTCTCTCTCTCTCTCTCTCTCTCTCTCTTTGTGTACAATTTTGCCAAATATGCACATTTTTTTAAAAAAAAACTGACTTCCCCAAATATAATTTTATTTATTTATTTCACAAAAGTTACATACTGCTTGACTGTAAAAAAAAACACACACACACACCTCAAAGAGGTTTACAAAAGATAAAACAGTGAAATCATGAAAATTCACAACCATACTTTAAAACGTACAAAATTCAAAAAACCGAAACTGATTAAAACATACAAAAGTTACAGTATCAAAACAGATTAAAATTACCACAACTTTCTAAGCATTGTCTAAACAAGACTATTGTTTGTCAAGGATTTCCAAAGTGTAGGCCTTGCCACACTGAACAAATGAGTTCTTACTAATGTAGAATGGATATTATGTGGCACCCAATAATGCATTTTTAATGTTATTTTCATGAATAAATGCATTTTAATGTGCATTTTACTCCAGAATATGCATCTTTGTACAAGTTACCTGGCCGGAGAACTGCATTGCAAAATTCAGAGAAGTGAATTTATCTCTCATCTCTACCTGGAGATGCCAGAGATTGAACCCAAGGCCTTCTGCATGCATTGCAAGGGGTTGGACTAGATGACCCTTGGGATCCTTTCCAACTCTACGATTCTGTGATTCTAAATCATATCCGCTACCGCTGAGCTGTGGCCCTTCCCTTCACCAATAGCTAAACCAGTGTTTCCCAAACTTGTGTTGCTGGTTTGAAACCAGTGGTTAAAACAGTGCAGCTTTGAATCAGTGCCACCTGATTCAAAATAGCACCCAGCTGTAAAATAAAAACCTGCGCTTTGATCTCATGAACCATTATGAGAAATTTGGTTGTGGTGTTGAAGGTGTTCAAATGCATAGCAAACAGCAGGAAAAAAACAACTTTCCAAAATAAATAATACATATAATTTTGAATGTGTGTGTTTGTGTGTGTAGACAGATGAACAATAGATAGGTAAAACAAAATAAAATTAAAAATTCCTTCCAGTAGCACCTTAGAGACCAACTAAGTTTATTATTGGTATGAGCTCATACCAAGAACAAACTTAGTTGGTCTCTAAGGTGCTACTGGAAGGAATTTTTTATTTTATTTTGTTTTAACTATGGCAGACCAACACGGCTACCTACCTGTAAATAGATAGGTAGACAAAGACAAAGGGACAGAGTTTCCCTTGCTAAAGTCAGAGCTAAAGATGGATCTTAAAGGTAAAGGTAAAGGTACCCCTGACCGTTAGGTCCAGTCGCGGATGACTCTGGGGTTGTGCTCTATAGGCTGAGGAAGCCAGTGTTTGTCCGCAGACAGCTTCCGGGTTATGTGGCCATCATGACTAAGCTGCTTCTGGCGAACCAGAGCAGCGCACAGAAACGCCGTTTACCTTCCCGCTGGAGCAGTACCTATTTATCTACTTGCACTTTGACGTGCTTTCGAACTGCTAGGTGGGCAGGAGCTGGGACCAAACAATGGGAGCTCACCCCGTCACGGGGATTCGAACCGCCAACCTTCTGATCGGCAAGCCCTAGGCTCTGTAGGTTAGACCACAGCGCCACCCGTGTCCCAAGGATGGATCTTAGACACTGCTATTTTTTATAGAAAAATAGGTGCCAGAACTTTCCATGAACGCCTCCCTTGTTCTGTTATAATGGCAATGGCGCCCACCTGAGAGGTACCAGAACTGAGTTCTGGCGGGGGGGGGGGAGCCCTGGTCTTAGGTCCGAAAGGGTTGAAGACTAATGTGTTAAACCAATAGATTTTATTTATTTATTCTGACTTGGTCCATGGGGTTGTGATATTTTATTGTTGTTTTGCGTTTGGGATTGTAGAGCTGCCATTTGGCCACATCCTCTTGAGACAAGTCTTTTTTAAAACAAACAAAAACAAAAACAAAAAACCAAGGTGCGGCAAAACTAGATCTGAGGAGGCCCGCTGCTCCAAAACGGAAGACACGTTTCCAGGTTTCCATCCTCTAGCATGTCACGTTGTGCATGTGGCGCATGTGCTTTGACTTTCTGAAAACAAGGTGTCCCCGTTTCTGTGCCTGCAGGTCCCTTGCCATCGCTACGGGAAAACACAGAACGGAAAAGTAAAACCCTGCACAACAGATCTTTTTCCGGCTCGTTTTCTAGGGCCTCGGAGCTAAAAACCTTCCCAACACCATATTCCTCAAAAGTGCTAAAGCCTTCAGAAACCATCCCAGACTCCCTGGTTTTCTCACCCGCTCTCTCTCTCTCTCTATCCGCCCCCCGCCCCCCAAACTCCAGCAACTTCTCCCTTTGTGTGCCTTTCAAGGTCTTCTGAAGTGAGGCAATCTTTTTTATATATTTCTCCCCTCCCTCCCCTCCAGCCTGCATCAAAGTTAGGACTTTGTTAGGGGAGCTTGCGACCAGCATCTGTTCCCTCTTTTTCTCAGGGGCTAAGGAGCCGAGTGCTGTTTGGCTGAAAAAGGCCCGCATTCAGCCTCAGATTGCGTCTCCTTTGCTTCTCTGTCACACTGTCAAGCTCAATCAGAAAGCAATGAAAGTGATACAGAAGGAAGACTTTGCCGGCCAATCTTAGAACAAAGAGGACTCTGGAGCCTAGCACAGATTTCACATCCAATTTAACTCTTTGCAAAAGGATTTTAGGAAATACATAGTCAAGAGTTGAAGGGGGGGGTGTGTGGAATGGAGTTAGGTCTACTATAAAAGCTAAAAGTATTATCCAGGCTTAGATAAGCCACAAAGATAGGGTGATAGTATTTTCGAGCATAAACCACATTAGCCGGTATTACATGTTGAAGCTTTCTTTACTCGTTAAGTTGCAAGGAGATTTGAGGGGAATTTAGCAGCTAAATAAAATGACTCTTTCATGATTCTTAGCCTTAACAGTCATTTTACTTGTACAAGGTGCATGAATAGCAGGGGCTGAAATCACGTTGTTTAACAAATCTGGTATTAGAGGGTTAGTCTCAGTTTACTTATTAAGAATTTAGTTGAGTAAAGGATTTTAGGCTCCAGGTCTTTGTGCTGCTGACAATGAAGCAGGCCACTACTGACATTTTTGGATAACATAGATTGGCTCGTCCTGTTTGATCTCCCTTGTTAGGCCTGCAATTAAGCCTCTGCTTAATTAGACTTTGCAGATTGGATATGTATGGGGGGGAAACGGTCCATCGGGGGAACGGTGGTGGTTATTTCTGAGACTTACACCGATAGTCTGTTTCTCCAGTTTATATTTACAGGTCGCTTTTTTTCAAAGGAGTGAAATATTTCGGTGTTTCAGAGAGATGACTTTAAACATAAATGTAACGCACAGACAGGGAAACTGGGAGACAAGTTGATCATCTGAATGGTGTTTTTTTTCCCCTTTCCCTGTGTGAGTTACAAACACAAGCTGGTGATGTTGCGGCTTCACTTCACACAGGTTTGCCCTGAAATAGGTCCCATTGCCTTGTATGCTGTGGGACTTACCCTAGAGATAGGAATGCAGCCTTAGCACAACTAAAATCTGTGGTCCATGGTCATCTTTAAATCCATGAATTTCAGTGCTATGGTGGGGGATCAGGCCAATTCTCTGATGCTCAGTATAAATGCTCATTTGCACAAATCTAAACAATAGCCATTCTTTAAAGAATCGATGAGGAATGATCTCTCTCTCTCTCTCTGTGTGTGTGTGTGTGTGTCTCTCTCTCTCTCTCTCTTGCTTATTCACGCATAAAACACAGAGTAAATAATGCAACTTTTGGTTGACAATCAATTCATTCTGTTTAAAAACGTCCATTACTGTGAAATTTCTGTTATCCTTCTGCTTGCCTCCAAAAAAAAAAAAAAGGGGGGGGGGGGCTTGTGGTTTTGCAACCACAGCATTCATCCGGCCGTCCAAAGCTGCTAATATCTTGTAAGCACCGCTTTTCTAACACCCAGCCCTGTCTTCCTAGGACACATTATGGAAGCAGAAAAGAGAACGCCTCTCCGAAAAAGTCATCTTCCTTGGAGAGAACGTATCTCTTTAGAAATTCCCCAAGAACAAGAGATGATTACAAGGAAGAAATATGACGGACACTAACATTTCATCTCTGCATACAATTATGGGACAAATTAGAAATGCTATTATGTTAGTGCTTCATAATTAAGTAAGCAATTAAAAACAAAAACAGTTCATTAGCAAATTGTCAGCGCTTTGCAGACAAGTGCCCAGCAAGGTCATGGAAGAGCGGGAGATGACTAAACATTGGGAGGGAGGGAGGGGGGGGGGAGAAAGCCAGGCTAATGTAGTGGCAATTTGCAGTGTTTAGTTATGGTGGGGGAGAGTGGTGCTTTTTCCCAATTAAAATAATAATAATATTTTTTTTTCTAGCAAGTTAGTGAGACATCTTCAGTAACGTTGCATGGCTGATGGTTCTCTCTCTCTCCCCCCCCCCACCACCAAGTGCAGCCTTTTGGTTGTAAGTAGGGGAAGGGAAGAGATTCGACTCAGTTTGCATTTAAAGGCAAATCAACCACATTCGCACTTGTGAAACAAAAATGTAGCCACCTGTCAAAATGTCCACTTCTCCGAATTTTGCAGTGCAGTTCGCAAGCCAAGTAGCTTGTGCAAAAATGTAAATGCTAGGATAAAGTGTGGGGGGAAATGCACACATTCCTGAAAATAGAATGCAGAAGATGTTATATTTAGAGGAAACTTCTTTGCAAAGAAGAGTATCTTAGGCAAAATTGCATCCAAAATGTGGATACCATGAGAAATTACCACTGTAACGCTGGTGAATTTTCCAGAGTGCTTGGAAAATGATAACAATTGTAATCAAAAATTGATGCGGAAAAGCGAGAGACTTAGAAATACTGATTTGCACATCCCTCGTTGTGAGGGATAGACATGGCTTCCCCTGAGATTGCAGGGAAACTGCTTTTTGCCAGTACTCCATTCGCCAGTTGAGCTTGCTGGCAAAATGTGATTCATGTCCCATGTTGCGCAACATCATCACTGCTAGAGAGTGCAAGGCTGGGAGGCAGATGTAAGAGTTTGGACGTGCTGGAGGAGGTTTGGTAGCTCTTCTGTTGCTCTGTACATAAACTTCCATTTGTCTCTTTTGGGATGAGAGTTGAGCCAGCGCTGATATTGTGGGCTTTCTATACAGTTCAGATTTAATAAGGAAAAGCTGGCTGTGGAGGAAGCCTATTGGCTAGCACCTGTGACATCACCGATTCACCTCCTCTCCACTCCAATTCATGAAGTTTTGCAACTCTTCTTTAAATGTCTGTGATTTTTTTTTTTTTGGTACAATGAAATATGAATAAACCTACATTCTACAGCATACCTAGGGTACACAAGGAAGAGCAAGACTCAGGACTGATCTAGGATTTTCTTATGTTGCACAAGGCTGTTATGGATGCTACTAAAAGCAAGATATAGCCCACTTTGCCTGCTTGGAAAGCCCAACACCATGTAGTCATCTAACATGCTTGAGCAAATGCCTATTGGACTGTATCTGTGACGTCATTGAGTACAAGACACAAATCTCGCCTGCCCCCTGCACACATACACCCCCCACCAGCCCCCTATAGCCCTTTCTTGAAGAGGCAATAAACCCCAAAATACATATTGAGCTCTCCCCTATCATACCTCCCTACCTCGCAGCGATGGATCTCCGTTTTCAAAAATTCTCTACTACCACAAAATCACAAGTGAAACAGGCTAAGAGGGTGGCTGTTCCAATTCCTTTGGAGATCACCGTGCCTGCAAGCTCTTTAAGGTTGCAAGACTGTTTTTTTCTTGTGCATGTGTAAGTTGCATTGATTTCAAAGAGGGCTGTTTACTTAAGTAGATACAAGACTGGAGTCCAAGGTGACAGCTTTAATTTCTAGCCAATATATGCAAGAGAGAAATGTCATCTTAATATTGACAAGCTCCCAGAGGGGTAGCTGAGGTAGTCTGCAATAAGAAAGAAAGAAAGAAAGAAAGAAAGAAAGAAAGAAAGAAAGAAAGAAAGAAAGAAAGAAAGAAAACAATGTTTGCAGCAGTTACATGGTCTCTAAGGTGCTATTGGAAAGAATGTTTGCAGCAGCTTTTAATACAGTTATTGCGTTAGAAATGTTGAGCCATTTTATTTATTTTTTTGCAACTTAAACTGAAGTGGGCTCTAAGCCACGACTTACATCACCATAAGTGTGCTAGTCTTTATGGTGCCACAAGACGCTTTGCTAGCTTAAAAAAGATCTCAACATCATTCCGTTGCTGGACTTCAGGTAGGCAGAGACCTAGTTATAGAGGCATGGCACAGAAGTCATTTCAGTTTATAGCAACAGGATTTCATTCACCATGTGAGCTGCTTACGATCGATATGTTCCTCAATTGGTTTGATTCTTTTTATATATATAAAAATGCCCGTGTTATATGTAAGCTGTCTCCTGAGCAATTTATTTAGCATTAAAACCCACTGAAGTTCGAAGAGGACTTATTTCCAAATAGACATCTTCAGTGACTGATTTGTTATTAAAGCAAAACATAAGCAGATAAACGAACAACTTGTATCTTTTTGGGGGGAGTTTCCTGTTAACGTCATTCTGAGATTCGCCTTTGGAATAATTTTATCTGCAGCCTCCAAATTGTTGTTTTGTTTTGTTGCCTTAAAAAAAAACAACACTCAGCTTTTATTTAAGCAACACAACCGAACCCTCTCACCAGCCACCATCTTCTGCTGCAAAACATGGTTTCATGATGTTTTCTCAAAAGGCAAACAGTTGGCTGTTGCTAATGATTTCTCCTGTTGTTGTTGTTGTTGTTGTTGTTGTTGTTTTAAATGATGCTGATAGAAGCAAACACATTTCACTCTGTGGATGGCAAGTCTGAACAAACACTGTCGTAAACTGTTGAATTGACTTTGAAATGGATTCTGAGGAAAGAAATGGAAGGTGGTGTTGCTCTTTGTGTGTGTGAGAGGGGAAGAGAATGGCAGACTCCAAACTTGGCTGTGGTCCGTCTCCAGTTCAGAACAGATGCCCACCAATTTTGGCGAGGATTTTTGTCCTCGTCCTCCCCCCCTATCTGTTGCGGTTCACAATCCTAATGAATGTTATGTTTAAATAACATGAATAAAGATAAACTGACAATGAATTCAACTCCGGTTTGAGCAGCGGAATAAAAATGAGCAAGCCACATTAATCTCCTGCCACCTAATCTGGGTTGAATTTCCTCTGTATCTGTGTGTGTGTGTGTGTTTGTGTAAGAATCCTTTTCTTGAGTCTCCTTGGCCATTGACAAGGTCTTTTGAGATGAATATGAAAAGATAGATTTAAAGGTTAAGGTCCGGGTCAGTTGGTTGCAGATGTTTTGTGAGAGATTGTTCGGTCGAGTTGCAGCTACTTCTCGCGACGGAGGAATTTTCAAGCGCCGCAGCCATGACCAGTTGGCTGATGACTGGCGAAATGGGGTTTTGTTTCACAATTGATCCTCGCAAACACAAACACATGAGATGAAGTGTTTGCTCTCTTTTTAAAAAAAAAAAATGAAAAAAAAGGAGGAGAAAGATGGTTGGGTCCTATTCCAGACACCCATCAATTGTTTTCTCGTATGGTTCTTAGATTCCTAACCTGTATACTTCATGGGCTCGGAGCAGGTGACAGACATCCCCCTACCACCAAAAAAAGGGCAGCTGGGGGGGCAGGTATACACTAATCATCAACCAATGGAACTGTATCTATAGAGATTAGCATGTGGGTGGCAGTGCTAGGAGATCTACAAAAAAAAAACTTTTTATAGACTATACAGTTTACAAAAGGCAATTCTAATATAATCACGAAAAGTTTTAAGTTCAACATGCAAATATTCTCCAACACACATCTCTCCCGAACAAACATCAAAGCAGATCACAGGGCCGATAAAATGTGCAGAATTTCTGTTATTTATTTAAGACATTTATACAGCGCTTGGTTATCCGTCCTTTTCAGCGGCGTGCGTAAGAGCAAGCCACAGAAAATGGGGCAATAAAGCAATAAAAGTTTCTCGGGGGATGAAAAATAACAATATCTATTTTTTAAAACACACACACACAAGCACACACACACAGCATACTGAAAGAGATTTCTGGAAGGATCAATACGATTCTTTCTAAGGGTCAGCGTTTAGGGTGGAAGTTACCAGAAACGTTTGTGTAACTCACCAATTTGGATTTCCTATCTAGGCTGATGGGTTGTGTAGATGTGTGTGCTGTGTATTTTGCCCACTCAAATTCTAGTGTTGCTGCAGCAAATAGTCCCTTGTGTTCTCCTTCATGGGACACCCCCCACCCCACCCCCCAAAAAAAATGAACTGAGAAGAAAATATTGTGAGATTTTAATAACTCATTTTCAGGCTCAAAAATCTTTCAGATCCACGTTTTGAAATTTACTTATTATGAATGCTCTTTTCTTTTTTTTCAGTCATAAATCATATGTCTTGTGTAGTTGTTGGCCAACTGTTGTTCTTAAAGATAAGAAGACAACTGGGCTGCCGTCGAGGCAATCAGTATTTTCATGCTGGTTCTAACTGTGCTTGAACAATTGTTCTCAACTAAGATCATGGCCACTGGTCCCATCACCTCCTGGCAAATAGAAGGGGAAGAAATGGAGGCAGTGAGAGATTTTACTTTCTTGGGCTCCATGATCACTGCAGATGGTGACAGCAGTCACGAAATTAAAAGACGCCTGCTTCTTGGGAGGAAAGCAATGACAAACCTAGACAGCATCTTAAAAAGCAGAGACATCACCTTGCCGACAAAGGTCCGTATAGTTAAAGCTATGGTTTTCCCAGTAGTAATGTATGGAAGTGAGAGCTGGACCATAAAGAAGGCTGATCACCAAAGAATTGATGCTTTTGAATTATGGTGCTGGAGGAGACTCTTGAGAGTCCCATGGACTGCAAAAAGATCAAACTATCCATCCTTAAAGAAATCAGCCCTGAGTGCTCACTGGAAGGGCAGATCCTGAAGTTGAGGCTCCAATACTTTGGCCACCTCATGAGAAGAGAAGACTCCCTGGAAAAGACCCTGATGTTGGGAAAGATGGAGGGCACAAGGAGAAGGGGACGACAGAGGACGAGATGGTTGGACAGTGTTCTCGAAGCTACTAACATGAGTTTGACCAAACTGCGGGAGGCAGTGGAAGACAGGAGTGCCTGGCATGCTCTGGTCCATGGGGTCACGAAGAGTCGGACACGACTGAACGACTGAACAACAACAGCATAACACTTTCCATTTTTAAGTTTGGAATAGAGTAGTTGCTTTGGAAGACGATAATCAGGCATCAGCACAACATGACCAGTCCAACACTGCCATGATCCTACACTTTGTTGAAGGGAAACTCCCCTATAACGTTCACAGCATGGATGAGTAACCCTCAAGATGTTGTTGAACTACAACTTCAAATTATATACACAGAGTATCATATGTGGTGACAATAATAATAGTACAACGAAACAAACCAACAACACCACAAACTGGCTAGTAAATATAAAACCAAATTTACTGGAATAATAGCTAGAATAGAGATAGGCTAGTAACCATTCAAACAACAAACATACTAAGGTGCCATGTGCAAGTCAAGACCTGGAAATACTGTAAACATGGAATAGATAAAAATACAACTATATCTAAACAAATTACATGCACAGTAAATGTTATAGGACTGGATTAATGAACCGTTCAACAAGTAGCGTGAGTCCAAACACGGAACGGCAACCCCGTGCCGCCACAACGGTGATGGTAGCACATAGGAGAATATAAAAAATGCTCAAAGCCGCTTATCAAAGCTGAACTCGATCTTCAATAGGTCTTGAGTTGGAGTTGAACTCAACTCCAGTCACAATAACTCGGTTGGTTAGAGTGTGCTGCTGAGAACACCAAGATTGTGTGTTTGTTCCCCATGTAGGACTCCTGAATTGCAGTTGGTTGGACCGGACAACCCTCTTCTCACAGAGGCCAACCAGATGCCTGTGGGAAACAAGCAAGCAGAGCATGGGCACAAGAATCATAGAATCCTAGAGTTGGAAGAGACCCCAAGGGCCATCCAGTCCAACCCCCTGCCAAGCAGGAAACACCATCAAAGCATTCCTGACAGATGGCTGTCAAGCCTCCGCTTAAAGACCTCCAAAGAAGGAGACTCCACCACACTCCTTGGCAGCAAATTCCACTGTCGAACAGCTCTTACTGTCAGGAAGTTCTTCCTAATGTTTAGGTGGAATCTTCTTTCTTGTAGTTTGAATCCATTGCCCCGTGTCCGCTTCTCTGGAGCAGCAGAAAACAACCTTTCTCCCTCCTCTATATGACATCCTTTGATATATTTGAACATGGCTATCATATCACCCCTTAACCTTCTCTTCTCCAGGCTAAACATACCCAGCTCCCTAAGCCGTTCCTCATAAGGCATCATTCCCTCTTGTGGTCTCCAGCAACTGGTATTCAGAAACATTGCTGCCTCCAACCATGGAAGCAGAATTTAGCCATCACAGCTGGCAGCCATCGATAGCCCTCTTCCCCATGTTTCCTAAGTCAGGCTGGATACAAAGGTAGCAGGCAAACATTTTGACGTTTTGACAAATCATCACACGCACACGAAAAGGAGCTCATTTCCCGGAACTGCCAAAAACATTCACGAAAAACTGAGAATAGTTTTGGCCTTATTCCTAGAAAAAGATACACACAGCCTAACTGTTGCCTGGAGCCTTGGGTTTGGGCAAAATGTTAGGAATTATAAGAAAATCCTTGCAGAACTTTAGAAGTCTAAGAAGTTCCCAGACAACAACTAGATCGCAATCTCCCCGTGCGCTTTGCTTCAATTATCGCGTCTCTATCAGTCGCTCCTCACATTAACATTCTTGTGAGTTTTATCCTGCATAACATTACCAATATAATGTTACTAATATAAGCCTTTGTGCATTATTCTGACATGATACTTCATTAAAAAGAAAAAGAAAAAGCGGGGGCTTGGGTATAAAGATTATATGTTCTGAAACCCAAAGTGGCTAATCTCGCAAACTTCTTTGAAAGGAGAAGAGGGTGATGATCCTTTTAGATGGCAAAGGCGAAGTCGTGTTTCTGGTGTTTAATCTTCCTCCTGACATGTTTGCTCAAACGCAAGTCTTCCTTGAAGCTCAACTTGCTGGGAAGTTTACTTCTGTGCCCCATATTTATCTGTTGTTCTCACAGCATGTCCTATTAGCAACCACTGCGGGGGTGCGGCGGGGGGGGGGAGAGATAACGAATTAAACGATACTCCACTACTGCTCTGTAGTGAACATCAGAAGAGATACCTGCTGGATCAGGCCAATGACCCATGAAATCCAGCACCCTGTTCTCACAGTGGCCGATCAGACGCCTGCGGGGAAACAGCAAGCAGGGTAGTGGCTGCTTCCAACCTGGTGCCCTCCAGACATTTTGAACTACAGTTCCCATTGCCCCCATGGGACTATAACTCCCATCGGGCATGCTGGGGAAAGTTGGGGGAAGGCTGGCTTAATCACACAACTGGAAGGTGATGCTATCCCAATGATAAGTGGTTTCATGGATGGCTTCAAGACAGTTTTCCATCCGTAAACCATACAGATGCAAATCCAGTTGCTTTCAGAGATGGAGCTGCATCTGGCAGCTTGTAAACATTCCTGGTAAAGAGCCATGGTAGAGCATCTGCTTTGCATGCAGGAACTCCCAGATTCAATCCCCGGCATCATCAGTAAGGGGTGGAAAGACTCCTGGTCCAAACCCCTCGAAACCTGCTGCCAGTCAGTGTAGACAATACTGCACTAGATGAACCAACGGTCTGATTCAGTAGAAGGCAGCTCCCTACTTTTCCAGGTTCCTTGGCTACTTCTCTGTTGGTTACCAGAGAGAAGGCCCTCAAGATGCCTCATGTAAACTCTACAACCATCTTCACCAGCCTGGTGCCCTCCAGAGGTGATCCACATCTCACTTGATGGGAGTTGTGATCCAAAACATCTGGATTACACCCAGCTCTGGAATGCTGTGCTGAGGGATTGTGTATTGGACCAAGGAACCCTGGATTCAAATAACGTCCGAGCCAAAAATAATTTTCCAAAGAGAGAGAGAGAGGTGGCTTGTTTTTCGGTTGCCTCGCCAAGTTCAGCTTCCACGAATTCTGGGTGCAGCTGTGACCCCAGTTTTAGTATCGTCTAGTATTATTTTAATATTGTTGAAAGAAGCAACGGGCTTGAACTCTGTTCCTTCCAGACCAACCCTCTTGCCCTGAGCTTCTTCCACCCACCAACTAAGAAGCAATTGAATTTCATTCAGCATTTAGTGAGCTGAAAGAACATCTCGAGAACTTCTTGAGAACAACTGCTGGAGGCGTGTTCACATCTGCCTCCGCCACCCTGCAAGAATATTCAGCAAGGAGACCTTCAGTTTTGCCACCTGCAAACAAGACAGCACTTCATTCCACACTTGCAAATAATTGAGTCTTTGGTGTGACAGCATCTACACTTTGGAACTCTTTGCTGATAGACATTAGGCAGGTGCCTTCATTGCATCATACTTAGCGCCTGCTAAAAAGTTTTGGCAAGCCTAACCAGGCATGCACATTCCCTTTAAACTACTACTACTACTACTACTACTACTACTACTAATAATAATAATAATAATAATTTATTTGTACCCCGCCCATCCTGGCTGGGTTTCCCCAGCCACTCTGGGCGGCTTCCAACAGATATTAGGATACATTAAAATGTCACAGATTAAAAACTTCCCTGAACAGGGCTGCCTTCAGATGTCTTCTGAATGTAAGGTAGTTGTTTATCTCTTTGACATGAGATGGGAGGGCGTTCCACAGGGCGGGCGCCACTACCGAGAAGGCCCTCTGCCTGGTTCCCTGTAGCTTTGCTTCTCGCAGTGAGGGAACCGCCAGAAGGCCCTCGGCGCTGGATCTCAGTGTCCGGGCTGAACGATGGGGGTGGAGACGCTCCTTCAGGTATACAGGACCAAGGCCATTTAGGGCTTTAAAGGTCAGCACCAACACTTTGAATTGTGCTCGGAAACGTACTGGGAGCCAATGTAGATCTCTCAGGACCGGTGTTATGTGGTCCCGGTGGCCACTCCCAGTCACCAGTCTAGCTGCCGCATTCTGGATTAATTGCAGTTTCCGGGTCACCTTCAAAGGTAGCCCCATGTAGAGCACATTGCAGTAGTCCAAGCGGGAGATAACTAGAGCATGCACCACTCTGGTGAGACAGTCTGCGGGCAGGTAGGGTCTCAGCCTGCGTACCAGATGGTTACCAGAAGTTAGAGGAGCCCAATCTTTTCCCACTTGACGCTCCTATGCATTTGGAAAAGGGAAACCCACATTTGAAGCATGTGCGAGCTTTTTCAAGCTGGTGCTTAATGTTTTGTC
Organism: Lacerta viridis; assembly: GCA_900245905.1. Lineage (NCBI taxonomy): Eukaryota > Metazoa > Chordata > Lepidosauria > Squamata > Lacertidae > Lacerta > Lacerta viridis. The sequence goes on from OFHU01004725.1 coordinate 353,235, forward strand.
CTTGTTCCGTGCCTGAGCAGAATATAAATAAATCTCATGCGAAGCATCTCTACAGCAGGAATGTCAATGATCCTGCTCTGTTGCTTTTGTTACTTGCCCTGTTGACACATTATCCCCACGGAAGGCTAACAAGTGATGTGGTGGCCACCAGCTTAGAAGGTTTTGAAGGGAGGTTAGATAAATTCGTGGAGGATAAGGCTGTCAGTTGCCACGGCCCATGTTAGCTATATTCTAGCTCTGGATTTGGAAGTAGGATATTATGTGATGCCAGTTGCAGAGGGTGGTAAATGAATTTTCAGATTGCAAGTCCAAATATAATAATAGCGTGGACTAGAATGAGATTACTGCTCCCACAAAAATTTTTCCCACCAAATCTTGCAAGCTTGAGCCACCCTGAACTCTTTTTACAGAGATCTTGTGTACCTTTCAAGTCTGCTGATTAGGATACGGAACAAAAAGTTTGCTTCTCAGAATGGAAGGGCTGTAGCTCAGTGATAGAGCACTGAGGTCTCAGATTCAGTCTCCAGTATCTCAAAGAAGGGCTGGGAATATGCCTCATAGGAACATCTGAAGGGCAGCTGCCAGTCAGAGTAATTCTGAGCTGAAAGGACCCATGGTCTGACTCTGTATAATGTGGCTTCCAATGTACCTAGTGGAGAAAAGCACCACCATGTTGCCATCTTTACAGAGAAGAAGCTGCCTTGACCCAGATTAGGTCACTGGTCCAGCCAGCTCAGTATTGTTCATGGGTGGTGCTGTGGTCTAAACCAATGAGTCTCTTGCCAATTGGAAGGTCGGCGGTTTGAATCCCCATTGCGGGGTGAGTTCCCATTGCTCTGTCCCAGCTCCTACTAACCTAGCAGTTTGAAAACACACCAGTGCTATTAGATAAATAGGTTCCGCTGCGACGGGAAGGTAAACGGCGTTTCCGTGTGCTCTGGTTTCCGTCACGGTGTCCCGTGGTTTAATCATGCTGGCCACATGACCTGGAAAACTGTCTGTGGACAAATGCTGGCTCTCTTGGTCTGAAAGCAGAGATGAGCGCTGCACCCCATAGCCGCCTTTGACTGAACTTAACCGTCCAGGCAGGGGTCCTTTACCTTTTTACCTTGTTCATATAGTCTAGGAGCAACTCTCCAACTTGTGAGATTATGATGCATAGACAACTGTGGTCAACCTATCCCAGTCCAGGAACAGCTGTAGTTGTATTATCAACCAAAGTTGGTACAATGCACTCCTAGCCACAAGGACCTAGTTCCAGGAGCACCCCCAAACCATGCACTTGCTCTTTCAGAAGGAGTGTGACCCCATCCAGGGCTGGCAACACACCAATTTCTTGGACCTTGGGGCCACTGAACCACAGAGCTTCCAACTTTCCAGGACAATCAAGTGAATGTCCTTCTGTCTGCCGATTCAATCCCCACAGTGGCAAGGACTCCTGCTGTGAAAGGTTAGATATCTGCAACCATTTTTTTAAAAAAACAACAACAACAACAACATGCACACACTATATGGAAAAGGATACATAAAATGCCCCGCAATAAATGCTATATTACATTCCTGCAAACAGTTTCCTTCTTAACTTTTCTTATTTCTAAATACCATTTCAGTGCATCTGAAGAAGTGTGCATGCACACGAAAGCTCATACCAAGAACAAACTTAGTTGGTCTCTAAGGTGCTACCGTAAGGAATTTTTTATTTTATTTTGTCTTATTTCTAAAGTGCTTGTTGCCAAAGGCAGCACACTTATATTTATTAATTAAATTTCTGTCCCACTTTTCTCCAAAAGGGGACCGGGGCGGGGGGGGGGGGCAAACAAGGAATGAAACAAAAAAACAAAAATATTTAACCACCTTGAAACCTATGAATGAATCTGTGAATGAAGAGCAGTATACAAATATTAACAGCAACAGCAACAGTAATGACAAATTTTCGCACTAGACTGCAATCTTACCCATGTTTACTCAGAAGTAATTTCCAATGAATTTGGTGAGACTGCCCCCAGGTAAGTGGGGTTAGGATTTCAGCCTTAATCTGCTTCCTTTTGTGAATTTTATAAACCAATGGAATGCATCACGCCAAATGGGGAGAACCATCTGGATTTGACTGCCCACTTTGACCATCCTGAATCTTCATCTTAGAACCAGTTACAGGTGGGTAGCCGTGTTGGTCTGCCATAGTCAAAACAAAATCAAAAATTCTTTCCAGTAGCACCTTAGAGACCAACTGAGTTTGTTCTTGGTATGAGCTTTCGTGTGCATGCACACGAAAGCTCATACCAAGAACAAACTCAGTTGGTCTCTAAGGTGCTACTGGAAAGAATTTTTGATTTTGCTTCATCTTAGAAGTAAAATTAAACTTGAAATACATTTCTTTCACCCTCCCTCAAGTTATTATTTTAAAATAAAAACTTAGAAATAAACAGTGTCTCCCTTCGCTGGAACATGTGCAGAGGACAGTGTCCAAGACGATAAAGGGTCTGGAAACTGAACCTTATGAGAAATGGTTGAGGGATTTGGGTATGTTTAACCTGGAGAAGAGAAGACTGAGTGGATATATGATAGCCGTCTTCAAATATACAGGTGAAACTCGAAAAATTAGAATATCGTGGAAAAGTCCATTTATGTAAGCAATTGTTTTCATTAGCTACTGGAGTTTAATATATGAGATAGACTCATGACATGCAAAGCGAGATATGTCAAGCCTTTGCTTGTTATAATTGTGATGATTATGGCGCACAGCTGATGAAAACCCCAAAGTTGAAATTGTTAATTTGGGGTTCTCATCAGCTGTACGCCATAATCATCACAATTATAACAAATAAAGGCTTGACATATCTCGCTTTGCATGTCATGAGTCTATCTCATATATTAGTTTCACCTTTTAAGTTGAATTACTGAAAGAAACGAACCTTTCCACGATATTCTAATTTTTTGAGTTTCACCTGTATTTAGGGTTGTCACATGGAAGATGGAGCAAGCTTGTTTTCTCCTGCTTCGAAGGGTAGGACTCAAACCAATGGCTGCAAATTACAAGAAAGGAGATTCTGACTAAACATCAGGAAGAACTTGGGAGGTTGTGGACTGGAGTAGATGGACCAATGGTCTGATCCAGCAGGCTCTTTTATGCTCTTTAATATGGTCCCCAAAGGGCAACCCAAATGATCAAGGGGATGCCAAGACACAAAGGGCCTCTGCAGATGTCCTTTTCAGTGTGCATTCATTGATCTGTAAGCCACCTTGGGTCCTGGTCTGGGGAAAAGGTGGGATATAGATGATAATAATCAGTCATGGATGCTTTAGCTGAGATTCCTGCATGGCAGGGGGTTGGTTTGGATGTCCCTTGGGGTCCCTTCCAACTCTACGTTTCTATGATTCTAGAAAAAGATGTGCCAGAACTCACCAAGAGTGCATCCCTCTTTCTCTTAGAATGGCAATGGTGACCACCTGAGACGTGCTGGAAAAAAATCCCTGATAACAACAACAACAACAACAACACTCATGAAAGGATTGGGATGGTTATGCAGGATCCCATTTTCGGTTTGTGTCTGCGAAAGCCCTGCTTCCTTTCCAATCAGTACCTCTGGAGGGTGGGACTTGAACTTGCTCGGGGGGGGGAGAGGTGTGGGACTTGAACCAATGGCTTCAAGTTACAAGAAAGGAGATTCCGAATCAGCATCAGGAAGAACTTCCTGACAGTAAGAGCTGTTTGATAGTGGAATGGTCTCCCTCGGGAGGTGGTGGACTCTCCTTCCTTGGAGGTATTTAAGTAGAAGTTGGATGGCCATCGGTCGTGGATCCTTTGGTTGAGATTCCTGCATTGCAGGCAGTAGATGACCTCTTTCCAACCCCACAATTCTACCATTCTACGTCTAAATGACAAGTGTATACTCAATTGTAGAGAGAGTGGCTGCAGTCCTAACCCGGCTCACCTGGGAATCAGCTTTGCAGATGTCACTTGAGCCTTGAATCAGGAAGAAGAAGAAGAAGAAGAAGAAGAAGAAGAAGAAGAAGAAGAAGAAGAGAAGAAGAAAGGAAGAAGAAGGAAGAAGAAGAAGAAGAGAGAGGAGAAGGAGAAGAGAAGAAGAAAGAAGAGGAGAAGAAGGGAGGAGTTTGGACTTGATATCCCGCCTTTCACTCCCCTTAAGGAGTCTCAAAGCGGCTAACAATCTCCTTTCCCTTCCTCCCCCACAACAAACACTCTGTGAGGTGAGTGAGGCTGAGAGACTTCAGAGAAGTGTGACTAGCCCAAGGTCACCCAGCAGCTGCATGTGGAGGAGCGGGGAATCAAACCCGGTTCACCAGATTTTAAGTCCACCGCTCTTAACCACTATACCATGCTGGCTGGTGTATCCAAGAATACCTCCAGGCTATGTACCTCCTTCTGAACAGTGTACCACAACCCCAGGTAGAACAGACAACTGGTCTGTCCTCCATGCAGATTCTTTGCTATCTTGAACCGCATCTTTTGAATAAATTATGTACGGCAGGTTTCTACCCGCAGAGACCAGCCTCTTGCTTCTTGTGCCTGTTTTGCTTAACAGCAATCAGCACAGTTATCCTGATTTCGGAATTAGAGGGACTAAATGGAAGCCAGGCCTTCAGGATCCAGATCTCGAATCCTGCCAGCTGAACCATGATTCCTACCATAAAGCCTGGTCAAATGTACATGTGCTTAAGACACGAATGATGGGGTGCAGGCCCTGTTTCCCACTTCCTTTCCCCCTTTCCCCGCATTTCAAATTGAAAGGATGTCTGTTCTAAATTGCACTCAGCTCTAACCCCCGTCTTCCAAACGTCAGAGATAGGGGATATCGGGTCTTGAGCTTTGGGATTTTGGTTGATTAAACAGCTTCCCGGTCTCATCTTTTGTGTCTAAGTGGAATGTCATTTAAAGAAGTCATATATATATATATGCTTGGTATACACAACACATTTATTTAATTATTTTTTTTAAAAAAATATTTAATCTATAGCTCAAGTAGTCAACTGCTTGTGTGGGGGGGAGGGAAAACCCGTGTAACTGACAGTTTGTGGGTTTTATGGAAGTGGTGGCATTAAAGGGCATTATTTAAATTTGCTTCTAAATACTTGTTTGATAAGTAGGGATCTGTATGATTTATTCATATCACAATTTACTAAGGCATGTTAGATAGCTCCCTTCTCATTCATACCCTCCTGTCACTCTGTTTTTATATATGTTAGTTTAAAAAGATTTACCCAATGTAAATAAGAACAATTATAGAATTACAGAACGGGATTACTTCTGAGAGAATTGCGGGCGGGGGGGGGGAGGCGGGGGAGAGGATCGGGGGCGGGGGAGGAGGCAGGGAGCGAAATAACCCTACAGTGCATTCTTAGTGGCTATTCTCTTTGACTCCATCATTAAGGGAAGGTATTCAAGAATGTCTAGAGGGTGAAGAGAGCAAAAGTGTGTTTTCTTTTCGATATGATAGCCACATTGAAGATATTCTTCCCCGTACAATGGATTTTACCTAGCATTATCTTTGTAGGAAGCTCCTTTCAGCTGAAAAGCAGGAGTGAATAGGGGTGTCATGACATGGGATTAACAGTACAACCGGATAGTAAATCAAATGTTTGAGATGAGGGGTGTGTGGGAGGGGGGGAATCAGGGCTGGAGGGGAAAGCGAAATGTCTAATGTGACATGCATCACTAGAATGAACTGGCAGCGTTTCATCGAGATGAGCAGACGGGGAGGTGGGGGGAGGGAGGGTGGAAGAGAAGGAAAAGATAATATATAATTATCCGGCAAGGTTCTTGAGACTTGTACTTTAATGCAACTTTGGGGAGACACGCAGCCCATTTTAACCAGCCAATCTCTCTGTAATGAATCTAATCGCAATGTAAAACATTCCCAAAGACTGTAGGCAGCACTGAGTACTAATTAGGGGGAAAGTCGATCTTGAGAGAGGCGGAGGGAGAGAAGCGTCTGCTCACAGGGAATTCAAATGGCTCTGAGTGACCGTTCCTGTGCAGATAGTCTCAAAAGCCGGTGAGTTCCAAAGAATCATGGGCAGTGGCATAGCAAAAGAAGTGCCTCCTCCGGGGGGGCTCCAGGCACACAATTTTTGAGTTAGCACGAATCGGTGCTGCTCTCCGCCCGCCAAGGGTTGTGTCAGCCATCTGGGCTCCCCCCTGGAACGTGCAACCCCACTCTGCCTTGCTCCAGTGGCGAGGACTCAGCTGGTATCCTCCCCACCTGGTGTGTGCTTGCCCTGGGCACTGACAACCACTGCTATACCACTGATCACGAGTTGTTGTTGTTGTTTTTTCATCCAGCATTGTAAACACACCCACAAAAGTTACTAGCCTGCTAAGGAATGGGGAATGGGAAGCTATTAGCCTTCTACCAAATGGGTTGGTTACAAGCCCTGGGCCATGCTCTATCTGGGGGTGAAGAGCCAGGATCCTTGGGCAAGGCCAAAGAGGGGGTGTGCCCCCCCCATGGGTGAGTTCATCCAAGCAAGCAGAGAGCTCAAAGGAGAGATGGCACCTTGGATGCCAGGCAGAAAATCCGAGATGGAGACTCATCCCATCAGGAGAAGTGCCCAAGTGCAGGCAAAGATTCCTCAGGTATCAAGGTCTGAAGAAGTGTGCATACACACGAAAGCTCATACCAAGAACAAACTTAGTTGGTCTCTAAGGTGCTACTGGAAGGATTTTGTCATTTATTTTAGTTTAGTTTAAAATAAAAACTCAAGAAATCATACCCAGCTTTTTTTGAGGAACCTTCTCCACAAAGCAGCTCACAATCTGCAATAGAAACCAAGATAATATAAGCATTCCTTTATTATATATTGGCAGAGCAAAGTACACGCATCTGTAAATGTATCTACAAATACAACTCATTTGAAGAGTTTCAAAACACAGGGCCCTTGTGGGTACAGGTCATTGTTACAGCCATTTCTTTGCCTATTGTTCCTTCTTTCTCTCTTTGCTTTCTGGAGAAGAGAAGGTTAAGGGGGTGATATGATAGCCATGTTCAAATATATCAAAGGATGTCATATAGAGGAGGGAGAAAGGTTGTTTTCTGCTGCTCCAGAGAAGCGGACACGGGGCAATGGATTCAAACTACAAGAAAGAAGATTCCACCTAAACATTAGGAAGAACTTCCTGACAGTAAGAGCTGTTGGACAGTGGAATTTGCTGCCAAGGAGTGTGGTGGAGTCTCCTTCTTTGGAGGTCTTTAAGCAGAGGCTTGACAGCCATCTGTCAGGAATGCTTTGATGGTGTTTCCTGCTTGGCAGGGGGTTGGACTGGATGGCCCTTGGGTCTCTTCCAATTCTATGATTCTATGATTCTATGATTCTACTTAGGTTCTTTATGTTAAGGTTTTGATTATAATATTATTAAGGTAGGAATTAGAAGTAATAATAGCAATGGTTTTACTATGTTAAGAGAAAATAGGATATAAGGAGTTAAGATTTGAAATATGATTTTATGTGATAATAATAAGTTGAAAGACATAAGTTGTACAAGATTTGTATTTGAAGATTAAGAAGTATGATGAATGATTGTTAAACTAGTTATAAAGTTACTAAAGTAGATGAGAAATAGAACGCAGAAGAGAGAACGGGGGAAGTCCCCTAAATAAGATTAGAAATAAGAGATTAAATAATAGATTCCTGTGTTTCTGTGTTGTTAAGGTATGTATAAGTTTTTTATTTTATCGTTATTAGTATTGTTTATTGTATTAGGTATGTTTTATATGTTGTTTGAATGTCTTTATTTGCTGTTCTTTTTATATGTTGTTTTTTGTGTGGAAACACCAACAAATTTTTTGGGGGGAAACGAAAACAAAGTTGTGACGAATTGCTACGGGGAAGGCGAAACCTGCCAATGCAGGGAAAGTCCTTTCCGGCCCTTCAACAGCGACCTTGACATAGCAGCGCCTGCGTGCCTGTGTGGCTGTGGAAAAAAAGGTGGTTAAACCTGCAAAATAAGCATCAATTGAGGGAGTGGAGGGTGGGGAAGCTCTGAATCCAACGGCCGCTTCCCAGGTATGACTCAAGTTCTATTGTGTGTACTGTATAATCCCTCCTTCTACCTGGCCAATCCCCCTGGCAACACCTCCCCAGCCAGGATTGGGCGGCTGCTGGAGTAGGTGGAGTCCACAGGTATCCAAACCTGGGAAGGCGATGCCAAGACCAACTGCCAGGCGCTGCCCGTGATCCAATGGGGCTACTCGCGACCACGCAAAAGGCGCACCCCATTTGATGTGGGGGAACGCTCATTACGCTGTGCATTTCGGATTACCTCACCTCCAAAATGAAATTGCAGAGTTGGAAATGGTTCGGATCTCCAGGGCCCGATGAGCTCAGGATGTAATCTCAGAGATTCAGTCTATAGTCTCTGAGAATTCTTGAAGAACAAGTGAGGTCCCTGCAGACTGGAGGCAGGCAAATGTTGTCCCCATCTTCAAAAAAAGGGGGGGGGAGAAGACACAGGTATCTACCGACCATTGAGCTTGATATTGATACCAGGAAGGATCCCAGAACCGACAATTAAACAGCGCTTAGAAAATGAAGTTATGATTACTAAGACCCAGCATGGGTTTCTCAAAAACAAGTCACGCCAGACAACTCCCATTTCTTTTCTTTTTCTTTTTTTGATATACAAGCTGGTGGATCAGGGGAATGTGGACATAGTGTATCTTGATTTCAGTAAGGCTTTTGTCAAAGTCTCCCATTATATTCTTGTGGAGAAACTACTAAAATGTGAGTTGAATGGGATGACTGTTAGGTGGGTTTTTTTTAGCTGGTTGACTGACCAAACCCAAAGAGTGCTCATCAATGGATCAATAGGGAGCTGGGTATGTTTAGCCTGGAGGAGAGAAGGTTAAGGGGTGATATGATAGCCATGTTCAAATATATCAAAGGATGTCATATAGAGGAGGGAGAAAGGTTGTTTTCTGCTGCTCCAGAGAAGCGGACACGGGGCAATGGATTCAAACTACAAGAAAGAAGATTCCACCTAAACATTAGGAAGAACTTCCTGACAGTAAGAGCTGTTGGACAGTGGAATTTGCTGCCAAGGAGTGTGGTGGAGTCTCCTTCTTTGGAGGTCTTTAAGCGGAGGCTTGACAGCCATCTGTCAGGAATGCTTTGATGGTGTTTCCTGCTTGGCAGGGGGTTGGACTGGATGGCCTTGTGGTCTCTTCCAACTCTATGATTCTATGAATGGTTCCACATCATCCTGCAAAAAAGTCAAAAGTGGGGTACCGCAGGGTACTGTCCTGGACCTGTTGCTGTTCAACATCTTTATAAACAACTTGGATGAAGGAATTGGGGGACTGCTCATCCAACGATGGCCAACTATGGAAGACATCCAAGAGCGTTTCCAGAGCCATGGAGCACCTTGTTGGTGCCAGCAGCGGAGCAGTTCGTGGGGGAAATGCAGACCCTACAGGAACTGCTGAAGGAGAAACTTGACACAGCTAAAGCAAATAGGGACAAATGTAAGGTTTTACACTTAGGCAGGAAGAACCAGCTGCACAAATATAAGGTTCCATTATTTGCCTTTCTTAGCTCCCAGCGCATGGTCTGTCATGTATTGGATGCAAATCTGTGTTCTCTTTTGCTCTCTGGTGATGCATTTATTCCTTTTGGTGATATGTAAGATGCCACCCAACTCATGCTGTGTGTCTGTAGTAAGAATTTTCACGAATTGCAACCCTGGCGAGCTCCCATGGCTCACAATAAAGGGGCCTTGGGAACTGCTCCTTCAGGGGGAGCTAATATAGAATAGTGGCTGAGCAATCCAGTTTGTAAATCAGGAAATCTCTAGCTCAAATCTTACCTCTGCCCAAAATTCACAAGGTGACCTATGGGTACTTATTTTCTCCTCAGCCTCTGTCTGCAATTCAGGGTTACTAATACAGGCCTACCTTGCAGGGCTATCGTAAGGTGTATGTAACACTCTAAAGGTGTTATATGAATTAATCTGGCTTGGAAATTGACGCAAATAATTTTGTTTGTCCGTAGGCATACTGACCTTATTCCCACCTCCTGGGCGACTACACAGAGCAGAACATTCTTATCCTTCGTATTTTCCACTTTTATGAAATTTGCGATGCTGCTCTCTGCTTAAAACAAGAAAATGCAGCTAAATGCACGAAAGAAATGCACTTGGTGAAAGAAAATGCCCATTTAAATTCAGATTTCACAATAAAATACACATTTGAGGATTTTTTTTCAGTGGCAGGTTGATGTGCGAAAAACAGGACAAAATGGGACTTTTGAACCTGGGAATGTGCCCTGGAACAGAAATAGCCTTCTCTGCCCATCTGTATTTGAAACCAGCTTGAAATCCGAGACAGCCCACTCAGGTGCTGCGCTGCTCTTTCTTCACTGGGGAGATAGCTATGCTATCAATAGGAGTATAGCATCTAGATCAAGGGAAGTAATAGTACCACTGTATTCCGCTCTGGTCAGACCTCACCTGGAATACTGTGTCCAGTTCTGGGCACCACAGTTCAAGAAGGATACTGACAAGCTGGAACGTGTCCAGAGGAGGGCAACCAAAATGGTCAAAGGCCTGGAAACGATGCCTTATGAGGAACAGCTTAGGGAGCTGGGTATGTTTAGCCTGGAGAAGAGAAGGTTAAGGGGTGATATGATAGCCATGTTCAAATATATCAAAGGATGTCATATAGAGGAGGGAGAAGGTTGTTTTCTGCTGCTCCAGAGAAGCGGACACGAGCAATGGATTCAAACTACAAGAAAGAAGATTCCACCTAAACATTAGGAAGAACTTCCTGACAGTGAGAGCTGTTGACAGTGGAATTTGCTGCCAAGGAGTGTGGTGGAGTCTCCTTCTTTGGAGGTCTTTAAGCGGAGGCTTGACAGCCATCTGTCAGGAATGCTTTGATGGTGTTTCCTGCTTGGCAGGGGGTTGGACTGGATGGCCCTTGTGGTCTCTTTCAGCTCTATGATTCTATGATTCTAAGACCCAGAAGTGGTGGTGGTGGTTGTAGAAGCGCTTTGCTGATCCTGGGAAGCTGAGAGATCCAGCACGACGAATGCTCCCGGTTCACGAAACGGGAGTCGTGCGAGGGTGTGCGCCCCGAAGGAAGGTCCAGAAAGGAAAGCACGTTGCTGTTGATGACAGGGAAAGGGGGCGACGCAAGGCCTTTCAAGAGAGCCTCGCACAAAGCGCCGGGAAGGCGGAAATGCGTTTGTGCATGTGTGTGTGTCTGTGTATGTATGGAAAGTGTCAGGATCAAACAACAGTTGCCACAAGCCGGGCTTACGATCCCTCCTGCAATAATCCAGGAGCGAACACGGATTCTGAAGAAGTCGCTTCTTCAAACTTTCATGCAACAATTAAGTATTCCATTGTCACGGCTCAATTAAATGGTAGGGCCTGAGAAAATTGGGGATTGTAAAGTGAGGACGGAATGCGCTTTGATCCTCCTTCCAGGGTTATTGTTTCATTAATAAATGAACATGTCATTTGTCTCACCAGAGGGAGCTCATGCCCTCCAGGCACTCTTCCCTTTTTTGTTCAGGTTTTATAAAGATGAATTTCCAGTGCTCTGAAATACCATGGATTAGAAGTTAAGCCTGACAGCACTTCGGGGAGCTCTGGGCTTAAAGAGCCCCACACAGGTCTCCAAAGCAGTTGTTTACTAATAGAGGGAACTGGAGGCTGTCTGCAGCTGCTGATATCGTATTACCATTTGGAAAGACAGTAGCTGAGATAACAAATCACACAGTTTTAATAATTACTCCTGCTTTCCCTCTTTTCCAGGCGTTTCTTTCTCCCCCCCCTTTTTTTTTTTGTTTCCTGCGTGACTGCGGAGGCTGGACTCCATCCAAAAAAACAGATAAAAACAGTATGGAACTTTTATCTTTCCGCGATAATGACAACACATCATGTTCCGCGGAAAAGTTTCCTGCTGGATTTCTTCTTCCTCACCCTGCCCTCCCCTCTGTTTTCCTCAAGTTTCAATAAAACGTAATTATACTTCATAATTCTGCTCTATTAATCTTCCCCCTTAAAAAAATAAAATAAAATAAAAGGAACTTCACACCCACAACGTTCTTAGGTTTTGGGGGGGAGTTTTTTTGGGTGGGTGGGGGGTGCCACCCACAACTTAACAGTCTTCCCCACATTGACTTGGGAGTAGGAACAAAATGAAGAAAACGCCCCTTCTTTGGGTAGACCTGCCGTCAAAACTCCATGCACAAGCAGAGCTGTTTTGCATTCAAATTAATACCTACTTTAATTTGGATGCAAAATAGCTTCCCCATTATTTAAGCACACACATACACACAGAGAGAGTTAACTAAGTCATTTGGCAATGAATGGGTACTAAGATATGATATTTTCTTCTTGTTGTTGTTTTTAATCCTAAATTGAGCTGACATTAGGATTGGTATATTTTAATATCAATAGATTAGCCCTAAAGAGTGGAAGCCTTATTTAGAAAATCTGCATTTTTAATATGCTCTCCAGGAATCTGTTTTTTTTTTTTTAAGTGTCCATTTAGACGAATACTGGATTTGACGGGGCTGATTTTGCTTCTTCCTGGTGTTTCAGAGGAAATCGTGTATAGTTGCAGCAGCAAGCAGGCTCCATTTGCCAGACAATGGCACCGGCTAATTTCTGGCAGTGGAGGAAAGAGATAAATGTCCTATAATTATATCTTCTCCATGAAACGTGGAAGTCTAGGAGCGTCAAGGTAACCTAAACTTTTCCCATAGCTTTCACTGCGCTTCTGATGAGGCCATGTTCCATTGGGTGATTAAAGGGGGCTCACTCTCTCTCTCTCGCTGACTCTCGCTTTCTCTTCTTCTTTTTCAAAAAAGGAGAAAAAAAGAGCATTATTTCAGAATAATCTTAATTGGCGCAAGGTTGAGGCCTTTCTAGGAGGGGAGGGGAAAGGTTGAATAGTCTTTTCAAGTCACATGAAAGTTTCTGGGATGAATGTACGGTAATTAGATTAATAAGTAGCTTAATTTATCACAGCTGAGGATTTCAGCAACCACACATTACAGCGTGGCAGGGGAGGGGAGACGGCTAGGGTGGTGGTTCAAGATTTAAAAAAAAAAAATTGGGAAGGGGTGTTGGTGAAAATGTGCAGAAACTTGTTTAACCTTACACACGCAGTGTATTTGTGTGTGTGTGTGTGTGTGTGTGCACGTGCGTAAATTCAGCAGTTGCGGAAGAAATTAACACACATCCACACGAATAACAGAACGAGGAGGGCCCTGTTGTGCTCTCTAGTTAGTAAGTGAAAAATAAACTTTTCCTTGTGAAGTTATTCCATACCCTCCGACATTTCTCTGATGAAAATAGGGACGTCCTATTCCATTGTTGTTGTTGTTGTTGTTATTATTATTATTATTATTATTATTATTATTATTATTATTCCCCACCCTGGGCAGCTTCCAGCATATATAAAAACATCATAAAACATTAAAAATTTAAATTGGACAGGCTATCTTATCTCCTTGGATCAGGGGTCAGATAACTCCGCACCCTCCAACATTTCTCTGAAGAAAACAGGGGTGTCCTAAGGGAAAGCGGGACATTCTGGGATCAAACCAGAAACCGGGACGGCTTCTGTAAATCTGGGACCGTCCCTGGAAACTAGGGAAATTTGGAGGGTCTGTTATTTTGAGGGGAGGAGTGCAGGAAATGCCAGGTTAGAAAGGAAGTCCATGGGCTCCTTGTTTTGGGCGCTGAACGTTTCCGGCGCAGAAGACGCGACGGGAGGTTCTGGTTACGTAGAGATTCTTGCTCAGCTAATGAGAGCCGTGCAGAACTCTGCCAAGGGCAAAGCAGTCGGGCCCCACGGGTATCAAATGTTGCCATGCGCTGGCTTCTGTATGCCAATGGAACAGATGCGCAACATCGCCGCGATGTGGGGCGTTTTGTGTGCCGAGAGGGCCGGACCAATGGGCAGCAGTCACGCCGCAGCAAGAGGCAGCGCATGTATACACCATTGCAGAACTACGGCCTCCCTGTTTACAATGGGGCCATGCGCTGGCTTCTGTATGCCAATGGAACAGATGCGCAACATCGCCGCGATGTGGGGCGTTTTGTGTGCCGAGAGGGCCGGACCAATGGGCAGCAGTCACGCCGCAGCAAGAGGCAGCGCATGTATACACCATTGCAGAACTACGGCCTCCCTGTTTACAATGCAGAACCAGCAGGTCTTTCTTTTCCATTGCCTTGCAGGGCCTACATCTTTCGATTGTTAACGGGCTGCCTCTTGGCTACACAGAGCTGGATGGCACGCAGTTTTGTGGGCTCACGGTGGCATCGGGAATGTTCTGGTCCCTCCCTCTGCCCGCCTGCCCGCCCCCCAGGTCTGTGTTTTATTGCGTTCTCGGAGGACAATTCCTCCCCAGAATTTTGATCCGCCTGTGCCGTTTTGATGTTGCCATCCTGGAAGGAGGAACCTTTGTGTCTTGTCATTATTTATCAGCCCGGATGCCTGATCTCATTAAACTAACTCCTTAACTCTTGTGTTCCTATAAATGGGGGGTGGCGGGCAGAGAGATTCCCAGTGCCTCTTCATGAAAGCTCTTGGCACTGGTGCAAAGGAAATCCGGCGCTTGTGTCTCGCAGCCCTAGTGCGACGGTAGCTGTCAGGGCTGCGCAGCCGTCGTCATCTCGAGGAGGCCCTAATGAAAACCCAGCAGTCAAGAGAGCCTCTTCCGCCTGTGCCGCCTGGTTCTCTGCAAGTATTGCCTCTTTGAAACGGGATGATAAAGCCAACTCTCGATATTGCTTTCAGCCATCTCCAGCATGGCACCAGCTTCCGTGTCACCTAGAGGGGAGAGGAGGCGACAGAACCCAAATCGGAGCACCCAAGCACTGTCATGAAAAGGGGAACGACACAGCAAACTGTTGCCTGCTTTTATTTTTAATGAGAAGAAGAAGAAGAAAATATATTATCTGATACTTAAGAGAGAGGCCTGTCGGAAAAGGAGGCATGGATGAGGAACTGTAATTATGGCGCAGATAACCCGTCCATAAAGCACGGCTGTGTCTGAGAGGGCGGCTTTGGGGAAGGGAGAGAGGATCAAAACGCTGGGAGTGGGTTTTTTTGGATCATGCCGGCACTCGCCAGCTTGATAAGGCTGATAAGTATAACCAGTGGCTTAGGACGATCGATTCCTCTCCATAGGAGATCTCTCGGAAAGCTCACATCTTCTCCTCTGTTTATATGAAAGCGGCGCTTTCAAGATGTTTTATCATCTAGTAGCAAATATGACGTGAATGGACGAACGGAACCTTTCTTCTTCTTTTAATCTTGAAGGGGAGAGACTGAGGGGAAAAAATTAAGCAGGACAGCATTTAATTATGACTATCGAACAAACCCGTAGAGATGAGGAGAAACTTGGGTTCCTCACGCATGCGCGGGTTTTCCGCTTTTTCTTGATGATGAACGCAAGTGTCTGACTCTAATCTGAAATGGATATCTAATTATTGTTTAACATTATTTGTTTAGTTGGCGTTAACGACCTCTAATTTGCCTTTAAACGATTCATTTGGTGTTTAAATAAAGCTCCTTTTACTTAATAATGTTTTCTTTAACCAATCTTTGCTAATGTCAATACGCTCTTTGTTTAACCTTCTTAAAGGAAACATTTTCTCAGCTCCAAGACAATTAGGAATTATTACAGCAGTATTGCGGGGGGTGGGGAGGGGGGGGGAGAAAGAGCCAAGCAATCAACAAATGGTATTGTGACGATGAGGCTAAGATCAAAATATTCCCTCCGAATCACAAAATCAGGAAGAAGCGGTTCCTCAGATTTGCCTGCAGTTTGAAGTAATCCCAAGGTGGAACTACATGCGTGTGACAAGAAAATCTCTTCGAGGTTTCCAGATCAGTGTTTCCTCTATGAAACCAAAGCATGTATATCTTAGTACATCATGCACAGCGGAGAATGTGCATCAATAGGAGTATAGCATCTAGATCAAGGGAAGTAATAGTACCACTGTATTCCGCTCTGGTCAGACCTCACCTGGAATACTGTGTCCAGTTCTGGGCACCACAGTTCAAGAAGGATACTGACAAGCTGGAACGTGTCCAGAGGAGGGCAACCAAAATGGTCAAAGGCCTGGAAACGATGCCTTATGAGGAACAGCTTAGGGAGCTGGGTATGTTTAGCCTGGAGAAGAGAAGGTTAAGGGGTGATATGATAGCCATGTTCAAATATATAAAAGGATGTCATATAGAGGAGGGAGAAAGGTTGTTTTCTGCTGCTCCAGAGAAGCGGACACGGGCAATGGATTCAAACTACAAGAAAGAAGATTCCACCTAAACATTAGGAAGAACTTCCTGACAGTAAGAGCTGTTCGACAGTGGAATTTGCTGCCAAGGAGTGTGGTGGAGTCTCCTTCTTTCTTTAAGCGGAGGCTTGACAGCCATCTGTCAGGAATGCTTTGATGGTGTTTCCTGCTTGGCAGGGGGTTGGACTGGATGGCCCTTGTGGTCTCTTCCAACTCTATGATTCTATGAATCAGTGAGCGCGGGACCAGCCCTACAGTTGACCAACCTGAGGCGTCTGACAATATTCAGAGCTGTGGGAGGGACGGCAGATTTTGATAGAGGTCCAACGTCTTCTGAAAATGATTATGAGGGTGCATCTAAGATCACAGGGGGTGTTCGTTTTCCCCTGGTAATCACTGTCCTAGTAATGTTGCATGGCAGGTGAGGGGCACCATTTTCTGGCTCGCCTCAGGCAGCAAAATGACTTGGGCCGGCCCAGAGTGAGCAAGAGAGAGTGCTTGACCCCTGCCACCCCGACGATTCTTTCCTGCAAATAACACCCCTCCCCTTGTAGCTTTTAATTGTGCCCCCTTCAAGCTGGTCTAGGACACAAGAAACTTTTCTGTGGTGCGCATCTTCATTAAACAAACGAATCAGTATGTAAGTACGAAGGCCTCCTGGGAGAACATTTCAGGGAGGAAATGGTTGGTGGCGAAGGGGTTAAGCACCCTCTCCCCCTTCCTGCCGGAGTGCCTCTTCAAACACCCCTCCATCCATCCCTTTTCAGCACAGCACAGGTTTGGTAGTAAACATTTGCTGAGCAGAGGTGTAATTTTACCCCAAGGTTATTTTAAGGCAGGGGTGTGGGGGTTTTTCCTGAGCTTGAGGGCCACATGCCCTTCTAAGCAACCTCCCAGGGGCTGCATACCAGGGGTGGGCGGGGCTAGGGGGAAAGCGGGTGGGGCAAGAAATGTTAATTTTTCCTTGGTACAGTAGGCTCGTTTCTTCACACATGCCTCTCCAGCCTCCATTCAGCAAGCAAGAAGCATTATCAGAGCTCACAGACACATTCCAGTCAGTCGAAAGCTTTCAAAATGATGCAAGGCAGGAGTGGGAAGGGGTGTGGCCTGGGGAGAAGGGGTGTGGCTAAGGAGGTGGGGTGGCCTGTGTTGAGTTGTCGGGACGAGGGAGACTAGCTTGCAGGCTGGAGCTGCCTGCCAGGGCAATGTGGGGGTGCAGTACATGTGAAAAGGATCTAGGAGTCTTGGTAGACCACAAACTTGACATGAGTCAACAGTGTGATGCAGCAGCTAAAAAAGCCAATGCAATTCTGGGCTGCATCAATAGGAGTATAGCATCTAGATCAAGGGAAGTAATAGTACCACTGTATTCCGCTCTGGTCAGACCTCACCTGGAATACTGTGTCCAGTTCTGGGCACCACAGTTCAAGAAGGATACTGACAAGCTGGAACGTGTCCAGAAGAGGGCAACCAAAATGGTCAAGGCCTGGAAACGATGCCTTATGAGGAACGGCTTAGGGAGCTGGGTATGTTTAGCCTGGAGAAGAGAAGGTTAAGGGGTGATATGATAGCCATGTTCAAATATATCAAAGGATGTCATATAGAGGAGGGAGAAAGGTTGTTTTCTGCTGCTCCAGAGAAGCGGACACGGCAATGGATTCAAACTACAAGAAAGAAGATTCCACCTAAACATTAGGAAGAACTTCCTGACAGTGAGAGCTGTTCGGCAGTGGAATTTGCTGCCAAGGAGTGTGGTGGAGTCTCCTTCTTTGGAGGTCTTTAAGCGGAGGCTTGACAGCCATCTGTCAGGAATGCTTTGATGGTGTTTCCTGCTTGGCAGGGGGTTGGACTGGATGGCCCTTGTGGTCTCTTCCAACTCTATGATTCTATGATTCTATGAGTGTTACTTACCTGTCTTCCCCATATTGAAATCACTCTGGTAACCAGGAGGAGGAGGAGGAAGGAAGCAGTGGGGAGGTCAGGACAGCGCAGGCACAGTGGAACACTGCTGGCTGCTGCCTTTGGCTCTTGCGATTGAGCCTTCTGCTTCAGCAGAAGGTCTCAGATTCAACTGAGGAATCTCCAGGTAGGGTTGGGAAAGACCCCTGCCTGAAACACTGGAGAGCTGCTCCCAGCCAGTGCAGCCAATGCAGAGCTAGATGTGTGGCAGGGGTTATAATAGGTTTATTGGTTTATCCCTCCTGGCCCCCACATCCATGAGTTGAACACAGTTTTAAAAATCCCCATCCTTAAGCGCAAAATTAAACGTATGGGAATAAGGCTGCAAAACCTACAAAGAAAGCTGACTTCTCCCTTCTTAACAAAGAATCAGGCAATAATTTGTGAAGCAAATTTAAACATGAGATTTACTTACCAATACTTTATAATCATGCATTGGTTCACAGCAACAGTAGCAGTAAAAAACTATGCAGGCAAAACACTTATATTTACAATATAACCAGCTTCAGGTATGTGCCTGGAGTGGAAGCAAATAGAGGCATGTCTGCATCCAATGCTGGTCAAAGGAAAAGAGATAGTAACAGGAAGTACTCTATGTTCCTTCCTCTCCAGGAGGGTGAAAGGAAATGACATCACACAGAGCCCTCTCTATCAATTGGATTTCTATGGTCTGAGTATCTGTTTACCAGCAATACAGCTGCGTGGACTTAACCCCTTCTCATGCTAACTAGGAAGAATATGCATTTGTTAGGTTTGTCTGCTAATCTCCCACAAGATGGACTAATGGTCTGACTCAGTTTATGGCAACTTTCGATGTTCCTAAAATGACATGGCCAAGACTTCCGGGTTTCCGCAGATCGCACACGGTCGCTTGCTCCGGTGCTCCGAGGCAAGCACTCTTTGAAGGGGGCTAAACAGAGGGGGTTGCTAGGCTTCGCACCCCCCCAGAGGTCCAGGAGGGCTTCCTGGACCTGGTAAGGACTTGCTGAGGCGTTGGAGGGGTCTCCGCAACGAAGGGGACCATAGACGCCGACTCAGCGTTCCTGCCCCGCAGAGAGGAAGCCGGATACCGGGGGCGATCTAGCGGCTAAGCCTCCAGTGAAAAGAACCGCTGGAAGGTTAGTTTGCGAGAGCTCGGCGAAAGCTAAAGAAAACACCCAAATACGCTGAAGGGGTGCTGCTGAAATTAGGTGAAGTTGGAGGAGAGGTGTATAAAAGCCATTTATTTGAAGCAGAATATACCGGGCTCTACAGGGCGACATAGGAGCATTGCGTCCGGCGTCGGGGATACGAACTAGTGAGGGGGGAAAACCCTTTGGCTTTTCGAGTGTTAAGCTCCAGCAGTACAAAAAAACAAAGGGAACTGCATTTAGAATGGACAATATGCTCTCATGGTGCCGGTAAGAAGGGGACTTTGCTAGAAGTTCAAAGGATAGAGTACAGATTGGAGACGTTACAGTAATTGGATTTGGTTACACTTTTTAAAGACGCACATTTTGCCTGCAGAGAAGCATAATGGACTACAGTTTTGAATGGGCTTGAGGGGTCTCAATCTGGCCCCTACCCCGGCGCTAGTTTTGTTGATTGTCTCCATGGATTGAAAAAAAAAGTGTGAGAGAGAACCCCTCGGGGGAGTGTGCACTTTAAGAACTTAAGGAACTGGTAGGTGGCTGGAGTTCCTAACTGCCTATTGGAAATTGGATACGAAGGTTTGAATTTGAATCTGAAAGTGGGACATTTGGTTTAAAGGGTGGGTAAGAGGATTCCTCCCCCCCAAAGGAGACTGAAATATTTTGTAGAGAAGGACAATGAAAAGTGGTCTTCCTATCCCCCTTGTTACTTTTTGAACTCATAGTTCCAAAGGGCATTTGCAACATAAAATATAAAAGAAGGAGTGGTAACAGTGGCCGCTACAGGAAAGAAGGGGAACAGCAGGCTGATGAAAGAGAATTTCAATTAAGAGGAGGAAGTTACATAGGCATACAGCAGCTGCTCCGAAGGTTTTGAAGGTTATTAGAAGACTGCAGCTGACGCTTTACTGCTCTTTCTGCTCCTCCTTTCTTTTTTCTGTGTCCATGTTGGGGAATTATTTGAAATTACTTGGAATTATATTGAGTATTTAAAGGAGACAGGTTTGGAAAGATCTAGAGGGTTTACAGACGTTGTGGTGGCTACTCCACTTGAGGAATAGGCACATCGAAGTGATGTCGAATACGAATAAAAAATCTACGAGCTCAGTAAATCCAGCTGGCACACTGAACCTTAATAGAAGAAATTCAACGCAAGATCAAGAAATGAACACGGAAATGAAAGATCTGCTTTTGGGACTTAAAAAGGACCTGGCGGACGTAAGGAAAGAGATGAATGACAGCACTAGGTCAACGGAACAAAAACTGGACAAAATGGAGCAAAAAATGGAC